>CM050168.1:134189033-134539033 GCA_027410445.1 Discoglossus pictus
TACATGCCAGATTACCTAGAGCATGGTCATGGGCATAACCTCCCCACACTTCTACAGAGTAAGTTTCACAGAACAGTTAATAGAGTGAATGATAGGTCCCCCCCCCCCCCCCCTCCATCCTACACTTCATGGAAACATTGCACCCATTTTTCAAGACTTCTTCAAAAGACCACTTTGCAATTTATGAGACACTACCCATGGTAGAATCTACCCATCTGCTTTGAAGCAAATATAAATTTGGATTCTCTTTTGTAGCTTATTCTCGCTTGTTTGGTTCAAATTTCCTAATACTACAGGGGTTTTCTATAGGAGAACCTCCCAAAGTACATTTCACAAGATAAACCATTTCACTGGGAGATGCCCAAATTAATGACATCACTAGTCTAAGACAAGTGAGCCGTGGAACAGCCAATGAGCGAGGAGTCTGTTGTGCAACATGTTGGACATTTTTGGGAATGTCTATCAACACGCAGCCTGATCTAATTCTTTAGCCGTACATCTATATATTTTGCTACCGTTCGAATAATATACCAAGCTTAGAGGAGCTGTAGCACTGTTCCTCCCTACTATTTTTTTCCCCATATTTTCAGTCTGGACAGACTGTACCTGTGACCTCAAAAGCAAACCTGTCTACACTTATCTAGGATTTATATTTCTGTTATTATGTGTAGGGCTGTCCAAAACACAGCATGTGCAAATGCCTTTTTTTTTTTTTTTTAAGGACTGTTGGATATTTATTTATTTAAATTTAAAATTTTACTTTGCATATTTTTATATTCTAAGGAAAAAAAATATTTTTTGCGCTGGCGTCTGTGTCTGGGCAGTGCAGGTAGGTGAATAAGCCGCCTCTTACACATATATAGCTTTGCTGCAAAGGAAATATATAAATCTTTCAGCATTAAGTCTTGTGACCTCTTCCAATGATGCATTGCTGACAATTTTGCAGATAACAGCCTTTGCTTAGAAACATGCCCAAGTACTGTATCCTGCACACATTTTAATAAGATCTAAAGCCAGCATCCTGGATTTCAGCGTGGTACAGTCCCCAGGGCTAACATGAATAAGTATAAGGCCGGGATCTATTGCATTCCATTCATAATCAAGTGAAGATATATTCTCATCAGCAAAACTTGCCTTGATTTGAAATTCATTAATCTCACAAGGAGCGGATTAGGCAGACGAGTGTTAGCAAAACTGTGAAGTTTACGATTTAAATTAAATGCTTTGTGTATTGCGAACCAATGCATACTAACTCCTGCTCTAGGCAAAAATACTGGCAATAAATATTGGGAAATAGCAGGTTTTATAAGCCACAGGAAAATGTGTTAGCCAATTTCTATCCATTCGGTGTTTAGTAGGGCGGCTCAGTTCTTAATATTATAAAAAGGACAGAAGTCCCCAAACTGTGGTCCACGAACCACCAGTGGTCCATCAAACCCATTCAAGTGGGACAAGATAAAAAATAAAAAAATAAATTAAATATAAAAAAATTACAGAAATAAAATTAAATTAGTGTCAATTATTATATGTTAAGGGGACACGAAATAATTATTTTTCTTTCTTGCATCAGAGGGTATTTGATAATGTCCCACACTGTAGTCTCTTTTAAAAAAAAAAAAGATCTCAGAGCACAACTGCTCTTGGGGGCTTTCCCTCTGCCTTTCCCTTCCCTTTTTCCCACCGCAAACAGAGAACCAAAAAAAAATTTTTTTGTGTTTAAATTGTGGTTTCTTATATGATTGGGAGAAAAAAAAAACCACATGCCCCTTTAGGATGAAAGTAGTAATAGTGAAGTAATTTGCTCAAAGAAGCCAAACATTTAAAAAAAAGAGTGCATAGTATAAACACTGCATGCTTTGCAAGTAAAATGAATGGTCTATAGAGTAGAAAAAAAAAAAGTGAGAGAGATTGCTACAGAACCTTCTTATAGCATTTGAAGGTCTAAAAAATAACTTGCTTTAGACATTCAAATGTGAAGACAGATGTACTATTTATATAATGTACGGTGGAGGGCTTCTATCGCACTTTTGCCCACCATATATTAAATGATTGTTGTGCTGAACTACCTACTCATAAGATCCACAACACAGGCTGAGATCCAAGTAAGGCTGAAACAGCTGTACATGGATAAGATTCTCAGCTTGTGTAAAATCCAGCCTTGGCTTTGCATTAAAGCTGTGTAATACAGCAGACATAAGCTTAAAAGGTAGCCATGTTTGAAAATGGCTATGGATTGAACAGCGAGGCATTTGTGGGCACATTTGCATGTCCCAGCTCAGCTTCTCAGAATGCAGCGTAATAACTGTTTTTCCTCGGCATTCTGAGCTGGAAGCAGTTTTTTTTTTAACTTGTTAAGACATTCAAATGTGAACACAGATGTAATATTAAAATATATATATATATATATATATGTATATACACACACATACACATACATATATATATATATACACATACATATATATATATATATATATATATATATACATATATATATATATATATATATATATATATATATATATATATATATGTATATACACACACATACATATATATATATATATATATATATATATATATACACATACATATATATATATATATATATATATATATATATATACACACACACATACATATTTTTCATGTTTTGTTGCCTCACAACCTGGAATTAACATGAATTGTTTGAGGATTTGCATCATTTAATTTACAGAACATGCCCACAACTTTGCTTTGCAATAAAAAATAAATTAAAAAAATAATCTAAAATAGGATAAAATAACAGAAAAAGTCAATGTGCATAACTAGTCACCCCCCTAACGTCAATACTTTGTAGAGCCACCTTTTGCGGCAATCACAGCCACCTTTTGCGTCTTCGGATAAGTCTCTATGAGCTTGCCACATCTTACCACTGGGATTTTTGCCCATTCCTCCTTGCAAAACTGCTCCAGCTCCTTCAAGTTGGATAGATTGCGCTTGCTTTAGCAGTGTGTTTGGACCTCCCTCCTAGCCTCAAATCACACACAGAGTGGTACAGGTTTTGCTCAAGAATATCCCTGTATTTACCACTGTAGCGGAACCCATCCCTGTTTTACCCTGTTTTATGATTATTTAATTCTTGGTTAAAATATGATCCTACAATATGTATGCTGGTTTATGCTCTGCAGAATATTAGCCAGACTTTTGCAGACCTAGGCTAATAGATAATCCTATTACAGAGATTCAAGAGATAAGAAAGTTGTAAAGGATCCTTGCATTTTCCAAAGTGTTTTCATTCTCTGATAAGAACAAAGAAGTGTAATTGAATCAATGTCTGATTGTATCAAAGTTGCCAGGGAGGTGTGACCCCCCTATTGTTCTCTTTATGTGTATTGTGTGTAGCCAAATATGGGCATGTGTATTGCCTGTGGCCAAAGAGATGTATATATAGTTCTGCAATAACAAAATAAAGTCAGTATTCATTTGACTCCCAAATTGTGTGTCGTCCAATATGGGAGGTTGGGGATGGTGAGACTGTAGTGCCTCGTGGGTATTTTATCGTATACCAGCGGAGATTTTGGACTGCGTGTTCCAGCTCCGTTACATTTGGTGGCAGTGGTGGGATTGTTCCCACAGTCAGAAGGACAGCTACAGGAGACACCATTCCGTGGAGTACAGATTGAGGGCAACGCTAGTATCCGTACAGCGCCCCTGGCTACAGCAGGATGGAACCGGCTAGTTTTCGGACAGCGTTCCATGATGAGGATGAGAAGGAGGCCGCAGACTACAGGGAAACAGACAGAAAGGAACTCTGGTATGATGCCCTGCAAGATGCCCAATGGCGGCGAGGTGAGAGTCTCCCCAGTGATGAGCAGCGGCTACAGAAGCGTGTGGCGATGCGGATGTATCTATTGGGAGAGCAGCCCCTGGATGAGTGGGTGACAAGACTAGAGACCCTGGTATGGCGAGAGATCTGGCTAGACAACGCATACCAGGCCCTCTGGTGGTATACCGTTCGACTTACCCCCTGGACGGCTGAACACGACTTACCGGAGGGGGATGATTATGATGGCCCGGGTTTATTATGGGATGCCTTGGAGGACGATATTGATCTTGGCAGCACGGAGGGGTCTAGGTTTTGGGACATCTACGACTACCGGATGGGCATGTATGTCTGGGATGACGAAGGCGAGGTGAGCAAAGACATGACCCACCTGGTAACGAGAGAGTGGGAGCTGGAGCAGGACTACCAACACCTGCTCAGCCTTGTGCAGCCCCAACCTACTCGACAAGCAGAACCAGACTTCATTGACTGGACCTGGGATGACCTCCAGATGGCAGGTAGAGATGGGACCGAGGTCTCTCTACCGGCCCTCCAGGGGGCAGAAGGTGTCGTCCTTCCCCCTCAGCGGCAGTGTGAACCCCAGGGGGCAGGAGGTGTCGTCCTTCCCCCCCAGCGGCAGTGTGTACCTCAGGGAGCAGAAGGTGTCGACCTTCCTCCACAGCGGCAGTGGGTACCCCAGGGAGCCGAAGGTGTCGTCCTTCCTCCCCAGCGGCAGTGTGTACCCCAGGGGGCCGAAGGTGTCATCCTTTCCCCCCAGCAGCAGTGTGTACCCCAGGGAGCAGAAGGTGTCGTCCTTCCCCCTCAGCGGCAGTGTGAACCCCAGGGGGCAGAAGGTGTCGTCCTTTCCCCCCAGCGGCAGTGTGAACCCCAGGGGGCAGAAGGTGTCATCCTTCCCCCTCAGCGGCAGTGTGTACCCCAGGGAGCTGAAGGTGTCGTCCTTCCTTCCCAGCGGCAGTGTGTACCCCAGGGAGCTGAAGGTGTCGGCCTTCCCCCCCAGCGTCAGTGTGTACCCCAGGGGGACGAAGGTGTCGTCCTTCCCCCCCAGCGGCAGTGTGTACCCCAGGGAGCAGAAGGGGCCGTCCTTCCTCCCCAGCGGCAGTGTGAACCCCAGGGGGCAGAAGGTGTCGTCCTTCCCCCTCAGCGGCAGTGTGTACCCCAGGGAGCTGAAGGTGTCGTCCTTCCTTCCCAGCGGCAGTGTGTACCCCAGGGAGCTGAAGGTGTCGGCCTTCCCCCATAGCGTCAGTGTGTACCCCAGGGAGCAGAAGGGGCCGTCCTTCCTCCCCAGCGGCAGTGTGAACCCCAGGGGGCAGAAGGTGTCGTCCTTTCCCCCCAGCGGCAGTGTGAACCCCAGGGGGCAGAAGGTGTCGTCCTTCCCCCCCAGCGGCAGTGTGTACCCCAGGGAGCAGAAGGTGTCGACCTTCCTCCACAGCGGCAGTGGGTACCCCAGGGGGCCAAAGGTGTCGTCCTTCCCCCCCAGCGGCAGTGTGAAACACAGGGGGCAGAAGGTGTCATCCTTCCCCCCCAGCAACAGTTTACCCTAACCAGGGGAGACACCAATCTCCCAGACGGCGCAGATGGGACCGTGGTCTCTGCGCCCACAGCTTGTCCAGATCCCCAACTACCGTCACTGGGACAACCGGAGGAGGGGGTAAGTACAAATTCCCCTCCCCAGCTAACTTCTAATGTGGCCCCAGGGTTAACAGAGGAAATGTTAACCCCCACTGACCCCCACGTTTCCCTGGCTACTGAGCCGAAATATGTCCCAAGTACCCCAGCAGAAGAGCTGACAGCGGGGCAGAGTGCAGTCGGCCTCTGCCCTCCCTTTGTCCCTGGTACAGAGCAGGAGGTCCTGCAGGTTATACCAGCAGAAGAGCTGGCATCAGGGCAGAGTGCCGCTGGCCTCTGCCCCTCAAGTCCCCTCAGCGTGTTGCACCATCACCCCAGCGAAATATCCAGGTGCCTGTTTAGACTTCCCCCCAAAGGGGAGATGTGTGACGAAGTGCCCTTCGCCACTTTGGCTTGGAGAGGACTGTTTGCCAGCCTCCTGCCCTGCGACTATGGCCCTGGTACATATTGCCCTTTGGAACCAGTGTTCGGCCATACCAGAGTGTATGTCACTCATTCTGGCCCTTTACATACAGGGGGGTCATTCTGTACTTGCCCTGTGTGAACCATGATACCCCAGATAACTGTGCCATGAAGCCCATTCATATAATGAAAGACTATGGGAAAGACTTTAGCTACATGGCAATTGAACTGTGGGAAGAGGATCTGAGCGCTATTCGGTGGTTTTGTGCGCTCAGATCCCAGCTATCTGGGGATATGGGAAATGTGAGTAAATGTGAATTGCAGTAATGCTGATGGGTTGTCAAACTAGAGAATTGACCAACAAATACTTTTGTCCGGACATCCCCAGGCCGATCCGTTGGGATCAGACCGTGTATGCCGGCTTATGGTCACGGGGGAGGTGTGTAGCGGAACCCATCCCTGTTTTACCCGGTTTTATGATTATTTAATTCTTGGTTAAAATATGATCCTACAATATGTATGCTGGTTTATGCTCTGCAGAATATTAGCCAGACTTTTGCAGACCTAGGCTAATAGATAATCCTATTACAGAGATTCAAGAGATAAGAAAGTTGTAAAGGATCCTTGCATTTTCCAAAGTGTTTTCATTCTCTGATAAGAACAAAGAAGTGTAATTGAATCAATGTCTGATTGTATCAAAGTTGCCAGGGAGGTGTGACCCCCCTATTGTTCTCTTTATGTGTATTGTGTGTAGCCAAATATGGGCATGTGTATTGCCTGTGGCCAAAGAGATGTATATATAGTTCTGCAATAACAAAATAAAGTCAGTATTCATTTGACTCCCAAATTGTGTGTCGTCCAATATGGGAGGTCGGGGATGGTGAGACTGTAGTGCCTCGTGGGTATTTTATCGTATACCAGCGGAGATTTTGGACTGCGTGTTCCATCTCCGTTACAACCACCATCCATCTTTCCCTCAACTCTGTCCCAGTCCCGGCTGCTGAAAAACATCCCCACAGCATGATGCTGCCACCATTATGTTTCACTGTGGGGATGGTGTTCTTTCGGTAATGTGATGTGCTGGGTTTGTGCCAGACATAGGAGCACCTTCCTCCATACATTTTGTGAGTCTCCCACATGCCTTTTAGCAAAAACGTGCCATTTTGTTTTTTGCTGAAAGTAACGGCTTTCTTCTGGCCACTCTACTATAAAGCCCAACTCTATGGAGCGTACGGCTTATTGTCGTCCTATGTACAGATACTCCAATCTCTGCTGTGAAACTCTGCAGCTCCTCCAGGGTTACCTTAGGTCTCCGTGCTGCCTCTCTGATTAAACCCTCCTTGCCTGGTCCGTGAGTTTTGGTGGGCGGACGTCTCTTGGCATGTTTGCTGTTGTGCCATGGTCTTTGCATTTGGTTATGATAGATTTGATGGTGCTCCTGGGGTTCATCAAAGATTTGGATATTTTTTTTTTTTTATAACCTAACCTGATTTGTACTTCTCAACAACATTGTCCCTTACTTGTTTGAAGAGTTTGAAGAGTTCCTTGGTCTTCATGGCAGTGTTTGGTTAGTGGTGCCTCTTGCTTAGGTGTTGCAGCCTCTGGGGCCTTTCAAAAAAGGTGTGTATATGTAATCACAGGTCATGCGACACAGAATGAACACAGGTGGACATCATTTCACTAATTATGTGACTTCTGAAGGTAATTGGTTGCACCAGAGCTTTTTATGGGCTTCATAACAAAGGGGGTGAATAGATACGCACACGCCTATTTTCGGTTTTCCATTTAAAAAAAAAAATGTTTTATGTATATATTTTTCTCATTTCACTTCAACTTAGACCATTGTGTTCTGATCCATCACATACAATTCAGATTAACAAAACAATGAATTTAAGGCTGTAATGTAACAAAATAGGTAAAAAGTCAAGGGGGTGAATACTTTTGCAAGGCACTGTATACACACAATATGGGATACACAAGTAAATTTTAAAAAAAGTATATTTTCTCATTGACAACTGAAAATTTTCCTGCCTAATTATGCTCTTATTCAGACATTTTTCACATCTATATTTAGTTTCATCTTACAGGGTCCTTTAAGGCAACAACCTTATCTGACCAAAGCTACAGAATAGTGCAGTGTAAAAGGGTCCCTAGTTCCCCCATTTGTTTCAGTGTTGTCTGTCAATGTAAGTAGGTGGCAGCTGTTGAGCAGCAAATGCCAACAGCACTATTATTCCTGAGAGGTAAACCGCATCACTTATATATTTTGTGACAAATAACAACGACAAGACGGCAGCACTGAGGAGGCCAAGTATTCATTAGGACAGAGCTGTGGCTTTTACACATGTCATACGGTTCACAAGTATGAAAGCAAGATTTAACTCTCTGTATCCCGCTCAACAGACTGAAGATGGATGAGCATTATTAAAAGGCCACTTTGGCGATCTTATAAAGAATAGTCAAGTAGGTCCTCATAAGAAAAAAATAATATTTACTGTACATTTAATCAATGAATTACTAGTTTTTATCATGCCCCCAGGCAGCATAAGCTCCTTGTAAACTTACCCGTGAATGAGGTTTTAGTAAAAAATACGGACATTGGAGGCATCCATGACACTATGATGAATTTTGCGTGTTGATGGGCATTTACATCTAATAGTCCTCTTCAACTCTCCCTCCAATGAAAAATGCACACATCACATTCTAGCTATCATAGAGTGATGAAAAACACAAAATGGAGTATTATATACATAAAATAATATTTAGGGGGGGGGGGGACTAAAAATTGATGTTTCTATACTCATGGCTTACATAGCTGTTAGTTTGCTACATATTTCAAAAACATGTGAGAGGTTTCTGGAATTACAGTGGTCTTTAAATTGACTGGTTCCTAGTCTACCTTTTTCAAACTTATTTTAATATGTTGACCCAGACTGAAATTCTATCTTTATTCGGTCTAGACCTTTTTTCAGTCCTTGCATCCTTCACCCCTCTGCACAGTCATTATGGGCATACCACTACTGTATCAGACAAATACTGTAAAAGTTCTTCGCTTTTCTTTTATGTAACTGTATGGGAATAGCACATTTCATATCAGACAACCCCCAGATCCTAGTCAATCAAAGAGTGGCCAAAGCAGTGTTTGGTTACAACAACAAAAAAGTGACAGAATTATTTAAAAGCAAGACATTTAACATCATAGTCATCCAAGTCTATGCACCAGCCATGGACGTTGAAGAGGCTGAGGGTCTTCGGTACTATGAGAAAATTCAACACGTCAGATTTAACACCAAGAAAATATGTTACTATCATCATAGGAGATTGGGATGCTAAAGTATGGAACAAAAGGACACCTGGAATAACTGGTAAGTTTGGCCTTGTAGTACAAAATGAAGCAGGTCAGAGATTAGTAGAATTTTGCCAAGATAATTCACTGGTGGTAGTAAACACCCTCTTCCAACAGCCTCAGAAACGACTCTACACATGGACATCACCAGATGGCAAATATACTTTGAAGTCAAAGATTTAGGGGCTCTATACAGTAGACAAAAACAAGACCTGGAGCTAACTGAAGATCAGACCATGAGCTTCAAATTGCAAAGTTCAAAATTAAACTGAAGGAAAGAGGGAAAACCATCAGACCAAGAAGATACAAAATAAATAATATTGTGAATATGCAGTTGAGGTAGAGAATACAGTGGATATAAAAAGTCTATTTTTAAAATGTCAGGTTTCTGTGCTGTAAAAAAATTAGACAAAGATAAATCATTTCAGAACTTTCTCCACCTTTTTAAGGTGACCTATAAACTGTACAACTCAATTGAAAAACAAACTAAAATCTTTTAGGTGGAGGGAAGAAAAAATATAAAATTAAAATAATATTGTTGCATAAGTATGCACACCCTTAAACTAATACTTTGTTGAAGTACCTTTTGATTTTATTACAGCACTCAGTCGTTTTGGGTATGAGTCTATCAGCATGGCATATTTTGACTTGGCAAGATTTGCCCACTCTTCTTTGCAAAAACACTCCAAATCTGTCAGATTGCGAGGGCATCTCCTGTGCACAGCCCTCTTCAGATCACCCCACAGATTTTCAATTGGATTCAGGTCTGGGCTCTGGCTGGGCCATTCCAAAACTTTAATCTTCTTCTGGTGAAGCCATTCCTTTGTTGATTTGGATGTATGCTTTGGGTCATTGTCATGCTGAAAGATGAAGTTCCTCTTCATGTTCAGCTTTCTAGCAGAAGCCTGAAGGTTTTGTGCCAATATTGACTGGTATTTGGAACTGTTAATAATTCCCTCTATCTTAACTAAAGCCCCAGTTCCAGCTGAAGAAAAACACCCCCAAAGCATGATGCTGCCACCACCATCCTTCACTGTGGGTATGGTGTTCTTTTGGTGATGTGCAGTGTTGTTTTTGCGCCAAACATATCTTTTGGAATTATGGCCAAAAAGTTCAACCTTGCTTTCATCAGACCATAACACCTTTTCCCACATGCTTTTGGGAGACTTCAGATGTGTTTTTGCAAAATGTAGCCTGGCTTGGATGTTTTTCTTCGTAAGAAAAGTCTTTTGTCTTGCCACTCTACCCTATAGCCCAGACATATGAAGAATACTGGAGATTGTTGTCACATGTACCACACAGCCAGTTCTTGCCAGATATTCCTGCAGCTCCTTTAATGTTGCTGTAGGCCTCTTGGTAGCCTCCCAGACCAGTGTTCTTCTCGTCTTTTCATCAATTTTGGAGGGAGCTCCAGTTCTTGGTAATGTCAGTGTCGTGCCATATTTTCTCCACTTGATGATAACTGTCTTCACTGTGTTCCATGGTATATCTAATGCCTTGGAAATTCTTTTGTACCCTTCTCCTGACTGATCCCTTTTAACAATGAGATCCCTCTGATGCTTTGGAAGCTCTCTGTGGACCATGGCTTTTGCTGTGGCATGCGACTAAGAAAATGTCAGGAAAGACCAACTAGAGCAGCTGAACTTTATTTGGGGTTAATCAGAGGCACTTTAAATGATGGCAGGTGTATGCTGACTCCTATTTAACACGATTTGGAATGTGATTGCTTAATTCTGAACACAGCTACATCCCCAGTTATAAGAGGGTGAGCAGACTTATGCAACCACATTATTTTTCTTCCCTCCACCTAAAAGATTTCAGTTTGTTTTTCAATTGAGTTGTACAGTTTATAGGTCACATTAAAAAGGTGGAAAAAGTTCTGAAATTATTTATCTTTGTCTCATTTTTTACAGCACAGAAACCTGACATTTTACCATGGGTGGGTAGACTTTTTATATCCACTGTACATTTAAGGGACTAGACATGGAAGATAGGAATAGCTTAAGACTTATGGACAGAAGATTGTGACATTGTCCAGAACACTGCAACAAATACCACCAAAAGAAAGAAAACTAAGAGGACAACCGCCTAGGTAGCAGTGCTCAATGCCAAGCAGCATCTCCAAAGGCAAGTAAAATATTAGCATGTCTTAAGAAGGGAAGCAAATATAATTCTGCCACTATACAAATCTCTAGTACGCCCTCATTTGGAATATGGAGTACAATTTTGGGCACCACTTCATAAAAAGGACATTTTAGAGCTGGAAAAGGTACAGAGAAGGGCAACAAAACTAATAAAGGGAATGGAGGGACTAAGTTATGAAGAAAGACTAATCAAATTAAACTTATTTTCTCTAGTAAAAAGGTTTCTAAGAGGGGAAATGATTACCTTATATAAATACATCCAGGGTCAATAGAAGGCGTTGACAAGTGAACTTTTTGTGCCAAGAGGACATCCTTTGAGGATAGAAGTAAAACAATTTCACCTTAAAGAAAGAAAAGGGTTCTTCACACTAAGGGTGGTTAATCTGTGGAATTCTCTACCAAAGGAGGTGATGACAGGGGAATCAATAGATAACTTAAAAAAGGTATTGGATATATTTCTAAATAAAAATGGGCATTCAGGGTTATCCTGCTTAATTGGAGAGTATTGGTCATGGGAGGAGTCCGATCACCAGTATCTGAGGTCAGGAAGGAATTCATTTTTTTCCCTTTTGAGACAATTGGCAAAGTTTCACTTGTATTTTGTTTTTTTGTTTGCCTTCCTCTGGATCAATTAACAATTAATTAATTAATCTGAATACTGCAGAACAGATGAGATCTTAAAAAGGTTGAACTTGATGGACTAAAATAATTTTTTAACCTCAATTACTATGCAACTACTAGGTAACTATTTAAGACAAAATGGCTGTCTGATGAGACTTTGAAAGTAGCCCAGGAAAGCAAAAGGTAGTGGAGATAAGAAAATATTTGTCCAACTGAACACAGGATTCCAGAGGATAGCAAGAAGAGACAACGTGACATTCTATAATGTGTGATGTAAAGAGATAAAAGAAGATCTCAGAATGGGAAAGTCAAGAGATCTCTTCAAGAAAATTGTGAATCTCAAAAGGAATTTTTCATGCCATAGTGGGCGTGATAAAAAGAAAAATGGTAAGGAGTTAACATAAGCAGATCAGATAAAGAAGAGATGGCAGGAATATACAGAAGATCTATACAGTAAGGATCTTAACAGAAGTGATGGTCTCAATTCATCCCAGGAGCCAGACATCTTGAAAAGTGAAGTGAGATGAGCCCTAGTATATATTGCTGATAAATAAGGCTGTAGGAGATGATTGAATCCAAATTGAACTTTTCAAAATTCTACAGGATGATGCTGTGAAAGTGTTGCTTGCCTTATGCCAACACATTTGGAAAACTTTACAGTGGTCAATAAACCGGAAAAGGTCAGTCTACATCCCAATCCCAAAAAAGACAGTACCAAAGAGTGTTCCAATTATTACACCAATGCATTCATTTAACATGCCAGCAAGGTAATGCTTAAAAAGGAAAGTGAAAGGTTTCTAGAGTTCAATAGGAATAATATACATATTTACTTTGGTGTATCGTATTTTATTAAGTAGTGCTTATAAGCTCTGTTTCTTTCTGCCTAAAATCTTAATTGCTAATTGGTTTCACCCCTATACAACTCATGAAGACAGTGTACTTCCAAATACATGGAGTTTGTAATCTATTAGTAACCAATTGGCCTACAACATGGTACTGGAAAGAGTCCACTGACTGGATAAAAAAAACTGCACTTCAACGTGTAAGCTGCATGAACTACAGAGCACAGACCAAACCGGTACAAATTGCATGATTTTAGGCAGGAAAAAATAGAGCTTTTAAGCACTTCCTAATAAAATAAAGTAAATAAAAGTAAATAGATGCATATTATAGGTATATCATATTTCTAGTGAAATCCTGAAACCTTCCATTTTCCTTTAAGATTCTGCAAGCTCGGCTCCAACAATATATCGACCGGGAACTACCAGATGAACAAGCCGGGTTCCGCAGAGGAAGAGGCACAAGAGATCAAATTGCCAATGTCTGGATAATAGGAAAAGAAATAGAGTTCCAAAAAAACATTTACTTCTGCTTCATAGACTATTCTAAAGCCTTTGACTGTGTGGATCACAACAAAATGTGGCAAATCCTTAAAGAGATGGGAATACAAAGTCATCTCATCCTCCTCCTGAGGAATCTGTATATGGACCAAGAAGCCACAGTCAGGACCAGACATGGGACAACAGAATGGTTCAAGATCGGAAAAGGAGTGCAACAAGGTTGTATATTGTCACCTTATATATTTAACTTATATCAATATTGCTGGAATATATAAATATCAACAACCTCAGATACGCCGATGATACTACAGTGATGGCTGAAAGTGAGGAGGAACTAAAAGACTTATTGATGAGGGTAAAAGAAGAGAGTGCAAAAGTTGGTCTGCTGCTCAACATTAAAAAGACAAAGATCATGGTAAACAGCAATCTCATTTCCTGGCAAACAGATGGGATCCAAGATCTCTTCAGGTGATGACTGTAGCCATGAAATTAAAAGAAGTTTGCTTCTGGAGGGGAAAGCTATGGCAAGCCTGGACAAGCTATTTAAAAGCAAAGATATTACACTAAAAACAAATGTCTGCAAAGTTAGAATTATGGTATTCCCAGTAGTAACAACAATGTGAGAGCTGGTCCGTAAAGAAGGCTGAATGCTGTAGAATTGATGCCTTTGAATTATGGTGTTGTAGAAACCTGCTTAGAGTCCCTTGGTCGGCAAGAGGATCCAATCAATCCATATTACAAGAAAACAAGTCAAACTGTTCACTGGAAGGTATGATCATGAGGTTAATGCGCAGATGTTTTGGCTATATCATGAGAGGACAGGATTCCCTAGAGAAGACTCTGATGCTGGAAAAGATTGAAGGCAAACAAAGAAGGGGACGACAGAGACTGAGATGGATAGATGAGGTCATTGGTCAACATGAGCTTGAGTGAGCTATGAGGGGCAGTAACTGACAGATTATCCTTATGAACAACTGAAGAAAAACAACAGCAGCATGCAGTCCTGGCCATCTCCAATATTGTCTTCTAATGCACAAGCCCATGTTTTTTCCAAAGTAGATATGGACCTTGGAGGCTGAAATTAGTCCATATGGTAAATTGCTATTTGCACTGTAGTAGTGCAGACAAATGTACTTCTTGCTCGAGGATATGCAGTACTGTTGGAAGTTAAAATATATCAGTATATCATTATTAATTCTAGTTTTTAAAGAAAAGGAGCCCTGAAAACTACAAATGCCTGAAAAATAAAATGGTGATTTAATTGCTCCTATTATAACAAAAAATAAACATAAAATTTTTTTCCCCCCTACAATGAATTTCCTCTGTGCATGGAGAAATTTATTTTAAAGGGATTATTTTTCAAATGGCTTCCTTTAACTCAATCCTTGTTAAATGGGACTAGCAGCTTAAGGGTTTAGCCGAGGCAGCAAAAGCAATTTAAATGGTTTGAGATGGAGCACACTGAACAGATGTTCTTTGCCATAACATAGTAATGAACACTGGCTACATCCTCACCCAATGTTCATCTTACTTGTTCTCAAGAATAAATTAGCGTTGTTCATGTAAAAATTGGTTATAGATGGGAGTATCTAATAACCCCACTTCTATGAAGTGTGTGTATGTGTATATTTTTATATATATATATATATATATATATATATATATATATATATATATATATATATATATATATATATATATATATATATATATATATATATATATATATATTAAACAGTTTTAAACCTTCAGTATGTTCCATGGAATAATCATGCTAGTTTTTTTTTAAGTAAAAAAAATAAATGTTGATGCCATGATCTCCCTAACCCCTTCCTCCACTTCTATGTATAAACAGACTTTAAAAAAATCTGATTTTCTCTAAAAAATGTATTTATGCTCATTGCTTACATAGCTGCTAATGTTACATTCATTACAAACAAGTGTCGCTCTCCCTGAGCTATATGGTCCTCTATTTTTATATGTCCAATAATGAATGAGCAAGTGAGCACAAAATGATCAACAGAGTTAATTTACAAAAGCACAATGTTCTAAGACAAACTGTAGTTAGAATTCTGCATAATGCTAATTACGTCCAGAGAAAGCCAATTAGATGTGGTACTATGACTGTTTAAAATAAGGCTGTATAACCCAGAAATTATTACGTTTGGAATTTCCCCAGAATAAGAATTTTCTGGTGACATTTTCGAAACTAGTGAAAGCAATTAAGATCAGTATTAAATTAATATGTTTTAATTTTGTTTGTTTGTTTTTAGAAATTTCGGATAATGAATTTCCTTATTTAAGCTAAAAATACAGTATTCAAATTGATGAATTGAAGATAAAATTATGGAAAAGTTCCAAAGTACCAACTATGTCTGGTTATTGGAGATCAAATCACACCGTTTCTATTGGAAGGAGATGACAAACTCTAAAATGAAACTGGGTAGCTAATTTGTTTTGTAAAAGTGTGAATTATAAAAGATAATGGTTATCAAATACATTTCAAAAATATGCCAAGATGTTTGTACATACCAGATTTATAAAGAATGCACATCATAATGGCAAATGGCTTTTTATCAGCGAGTAAGTGATTTAACTTAATGAATGTCTTTAAGAGTAATAAAAGTGTGTGTATACTAGATACAATTGGATGAAGCAATTCTTTTTTCTATATTGTTAACTTGACTGAACAACTGAAAACTGGTGCTCTAATATTGACATTTTATAAAAAGGAGGAGCCTAAGAATGTAACTCTATACAGGACAGGGAGCAGGAATTTGTGAAAGAAAAACTAATATAGATATATACGAAAATGTATATATTTTAAAATTTCACTTTAATTATCCACTTGCTTCCAGTGTGACATGAGTACTGTTAGACTGACCGGGACGGACTGTTTTCCAATGAGGCATATGATTTTTTCCCTCTTTCTGAACTACAACCTGTGGTAACTTGTCTTCCTTGAATGGTAATTCAGGACTTCCTCAAACAGGCCTTTGTAGGAGGGCTGAGAATCTTTACTTCCCTCCCACAATTGCTCATGGACAGGATGTGATGTAAATTACATCATCTCAACTAAGGATATATCCAGGCAGGAAACTGGTGCTGTTTCCTGTTTTCTTGCTGGATGGTGTTGGTGATGGTTGATGGTGTTGGTGATGGCAATGGTCTAACCGTGGGTAAGATCAAGCGTTTGGGGAAGGGAATTATACACTAGCGAATTGCCCGTCAAAAAATGACGGCAATGAAATTGTAAATGAGCTAATGCTGTTTGGTGTATAATAATACATTAATAAATTAATATACTTTACCTATTTTGAAGTAATATATGCAGGAAGCATTGTGTTGAAGAGCTAACAATCTGTTTTGATGTTGCTGCAGCATTAGTGGTGTGGAGGTGCTGTGTAAGTGTGCTGAATGTGTGCAGTGTAATAGTGTGCGTGCGCGAGACGAAACCGTTAGAGTAGTTGTGTACTTCCGCATTGTTGTAATATGGCGGGTAATGTGTGGTTTGCGTCTTTGCGAAATATCCGTAGGTCTTTTGTGGTGTTTTGTGTGTTTCTTGTGGTGTTTTGCGTGTTTACAGTGCTGTAGCCTCCTTTTCGTTTTGTTCGGCGGCCATTTTTTCTCTCGCTTAGAGAATTTTTGAGTGTCTAAACTATTTTGAGGTGTAACTTCATTTTTTGAGGTCCTGGATGCCCCCTCTTGCTGTAGGTAAGCTTTTTATGTATGTGTTGTGTGTATTTATTGTGTTTTTAATTTTTTCATGTTCGCGGGTTGCAGACGATTTTTGCGAGGTAGTAATGTGTGGTAACGTGTGTCGTATGTTGTTTGCGTTCCGATAAAAAGTTTGCGAGGGTCGCAGTTGCTGGCATGGAGCGCCTTCGGCGCCTTGTGTTGTATGTTTTTTGCGTTCCGACGTAAAGTTTGCGAGGGTCGCAGTTGCTGGCAAGGAGCGCCTTCGGCGCTCCTTGCCAGCAACTGGGGCCCTCGCTATGCGAGGGCCGTGGCTCGCTGTGCGAGCCCGCAAGCGTTAGCAACAACTCGTATGCTCACAACATATAGAATAATTTACACATAGCAGGGAAAAAGTGCATATATTGTAATCCAGCTTAAGTGAACAGAAGAGGAGAGAGGCAGGGGTGGGACTTTGTCTGAATGCTGGTCCCAGAGGATACAGGATCTGATGGGATACTGAATATCTTACTACAGCAGCACTGCAGGAGATCATTTACACATAGCAGAGAAAAAGTGCATGTATGCTTCAATATATAGAAATCCACCTTAAGTTAACAGAAGAGGAGAGAGGCAGGGGTGGGACTTTGTCTGAATGCTGGTCCCTGAGGATACAGGATCTGATGGGATACTGAATCTCTTACTACAGCAGCACTGCAGGAGATAATTTACACATAGCAGAGAAAAAGTACATGTATGCTTCAATATATAGGAATCCACCTTAAGTGAACAGAAGAGGAGAGAGGCCCCTGCGTGATGTCATTAACAGATGCCGGCAGCTCACAGGAAAAGCAGCAGGAGGTGCTCCCATCAGAGTAAGGAGAGGGGGGAAAGAAGGAGGATAACGGGGAGGTAAGAGGATGATAAGGGGTGAGGAGGAGAAGGATGATAAGGGGTGAGGATGATAAGGGGTGAGGATGATAAGGGGTGAGGATGATAAGGGGTGAGGAGAGGGGTTAAGATAAGGGGTGAGGAGGAGGATGATGTGGGGAAGGAGGGAGCATGTTGTCAAACTGCGAGTTGTCATGCTGCAAGGCCGCAAGTGTGACGACAACTCGCAGTTAGACAATTATAATATGTGATATATATATATATATATATATATATATATATATATATATATATAGGTAGATAGATTTTAAAAAAGGGTGTTGCTCCGTGGGTCTGGGCTGTGTGTTTGTGATGCATTTATAGTATTGTGTTATTGCCTTTTAATAAATACCTTTTAATGTAGACGAACCTTGTGTAATATTTATATATATATTAATTTGGTGATACACCACATTTGGCGACCACGAATTTTAGACTTCTACAAAGGTTATTTATGAGGTAATATCACATTAATAGATAGTCAGATTTTTTTTTTTTTTTTTTTTTTTAGGGGGGGGGGAAGAAAAAAAGTACTTTGTCTAATTATCCTCTGCATGGGAAATCAAGTGCTGATTGTGTGTGGAGTCTAGGTTAAGCCTCCATTTTTAATATATATCGTACTAGCTTCTGAGTTGAGTTTTGTTCGTACTAGCTTATTTTGATACATAAAACATATATATATCATACAGGTTGTTTTTGTGGGTTTATCTGAGTTGAGTTTTGTCGTGCTTTTGACTATCAAAGTACAGGCCTAGGCCTGCATTTGAATAAGGCTCCATGTGGCTTCTTTGTGTAATTAAATGCTAATTCAAGCCTCCATTTTTAATATACAAGCTTGGGCACCAGGCCACAATTAGTTTGTTGTGTGTTTCAAATACCTGAGTTTGATAATACTATTATTTTTGTTTTGTTTTTGTTTTTTAAAGAAAAATTTTTTTTTTTTTTTTTTCTTTTTCTCTTCTTTCTTTTTCTTTCTCTAGTCCTTTATCATAGTACAGGCCTGGAGAAAAATAATAAATAAACCATTTTAAATATTATATATATATATATATTATTTCAGGCGTGCATTTTAATACACTATAGGCTTCCATACCTTATACATTTTGGGTGTCTTGCATATCCTAGTTTAGGTATATCTCCTACCCTGCAGGCCTTGCTATTATATTTTAAGTTAATTAGCAAGTATTACCTTCACCATACTAAGGTAAGTATAATTTGCATTGTGGGTACTAATCTATTTTTCTACATATTACACCTGGCCTACTGAATAGTCATCAACTATTGTTGGCTACTCAGAAGCATGCTACTTTAGTCGCAAATTGATTTGGATTCTTACTTGGGTGAGTAAAAGAGTAGGAATGTCTTTTCAAGGGGCCAAATACTTTCCCACAGAAGTGCTTGAGTACTTTAGGAAACATATTCAAAAACATGATGGTCCATATGAGCTTCCAGAGCCAGCAAACCCAGACAGTGAAAAAGAGAAGAGATTAATGGATGTTCTAAAACAAATTGCAAATAACAAAAAGTATAGAACAAAGAAGAGAAAAAGTTTGGTCACACAAGCTGTTGTAGCCACAATAGGAGGCCTAATAGACTTAGTTGTAGAATTACGGCAGCATAATTTGGAAACAACAAATAAAATGGAGGAAGCAATGGACAAAAGGGATTGTTTAAAAATTGCAGCTTTGAGAACAACTACAATTGTGGGGGAACTAGAAAGGGAATTAAGGGAAATAGAAGAGCAGAGGGATGCTTATGGAGTAAAAATAACAGAACTTCAAAACATAATAATGGACTATAAAAATAAAACAAAGTTAGAAGGGATAAAAGGAGTCAGAGACATTGCCAAAATATATCCAGATCTGGATATGTTCGTGGCACAAAATAAAGAACCAGTGCCGAAAATGAGCCAAGATAGAAAAGATTTCTTATGTTATTCTGTTCCACAAGTAGATACCATACCACAAGCACCAGTTATTGTTTCAGAATTATTTAATGCAAGGCAAACACCTACAGGATTTTCTATGCAGACTCGACCGATGTGTATGGCAGATAAAGACAATTTCCAGAAATGGTGGGGAAGTATGCCAACTAACAACTTTAATACGTTTACACATTGGTTTATGAGGGGAGCAGATAGAGCTAAAAAAGGAGGTCTTAACTTAGAGGAATGGACAGAACTGTTAGAATACGCTATGGGTCCTTTGGCTAGTAGACTATTGGGATTTAATAACAGTGTGTCTGATCAGGCAGGAAGAATTGCTGCAACTAATTTCTATCTACTTAGCATAGAGAAAGAAATAGCAAATATTACCATGAGGCCAACAGATGGTCCTAGAGAGGTAGCTCAAAGGATATTTTTTTGGTATACTCTACGACAACCTCAACAGCCTCTAGTGCTGGGCTCACCAGAACATATAGCAAAAGTAATGGAAGCCCTTCCCCGGGAGTGTCAAGAATTTATCAGGCTTTTTGATCCAACACCAACAGACTTGGAAATGGTACTAACTAGAGCTGATAAGTGGTGGATCAAGCATCCTTTCACAGAACAGGCCTGCTCTGTTTCAGCTGTAAGAACATTTAAGGTCGAGTCTGGTAGAGATATAGATGGTAATTGGAGAAACCAGACGTTGGATGTACCCCAGAACAAGAAGGATGATCAAAACTGGAGACCAAAACAGAACTTTGACAAAAGATGGAGAGATCCACCTAGGAACTATAGGAATAGGGATGGCAGCAACTGGAGGGCTAATCAGGAGGGAGAGAGAAACGGTAACATGGGCTATTGGGAACTCAGGAGACAGAAGGATTGGATAGAAGAGGAAAATCACATACTTAAAAACAAGGTAGCTGAGTCAGAGAGGAAATTGAAGGAAAATGAGGCAAAGATGATAAAAGAGGGACAGAGTAGAAGTGAGTCACAATGACAAATCCCAACCCCTGCGCCTCAGCATCTCATTCACTCAGCTAATTTAACCATGGATGAGGCAGGTCGGCCTACCATTTATACAGTCATCGCAGGGGTAGGGAAAAATATGTTGGAAGATACAGGGGCAGCAGTTACAATGACCAACAGGGTCAAAAATGGGGATTCTTCAGTAAGTAGTATGGGAGTTACTGGGAATCCACAGGAGGTTAGAGCAGGTCCAATTGATGTAGCAGTTGGAGAAAAAACAATACAAGTAGAAGCAATAGTGGGTTGGCCAGAGGAAATATTGGGAATAGAAGCTTTAAAAAAAGGAAATTTCATTGTAGATCTTGTCAATTTTTGTTTGTGGAAGACAGAAAGGTGAATCAGGTAAGTACAGAGTTGACGAAAGGGGTTGTGCTCCCAATGGCATATATTGTCTCTCCGATAAAAAGTCTGGAAAAAGACAAACTGAAACTAGACGGACAACCAGAATGGCTGCAGAAGCTAATCCAAGACATACCTGTTTGGGCAATTACCGAGATGATAGAAATGCTGGAGAGACGTGGAATAATTAAATCTGGAAATGGGTATGCATGTAACTCACCATGTTGGCCTGTGAGAAAAGCTGTGTTAAAAGGGAATGGAGATGAAAAAGCAGCCTCATCATGGAGACTTACCATTGATTACAGGGCCATGAACAAACTTGCAAAAAGAATGTCCCCTGTTGTTTTTGTTATGTATATGTTTCTAATGATGGAATCTAGTGTTCCCACAGAGCAAGGCCGTATAAGAATGAAGATGCGTGTCAACAGAAGATTGTGGTGGATCCTTGTTACAGGATGGATAAGTATAAGCTGTATCACAGTAGGAATGGGGAGACAGGCAATAAGGCCAGAAGATACCGCAAATAAGGGAAAGAGTTTGAAAAGATTGGAGTTACATTATGTTCAAGCAGATAGATTTATTTGGCCCAGGGAATTGGAAGTAAAAGAGGGCGGAGGGTTACAAGTAAACATTATTTTGCCACATAATAGTACCAGGGGATTAGCTCTTAGAGCTCCAATAAAAAGTATAGAGGGACATAACTGGGAATGGGTTATAAGATATGGATAGATAATGAATACAGGAAACTTTAAAGGAAGGACTAAAATAACAACAAAGGTACAAGGGAGGGTTACAAATATTACAGTAGTAGTGAGTAACTTAACATTAGAAGAAGGTGGAGAATGGGACGCTGCAGTTATAGCTGCCCAGCCTGATCTAGAGGAATTCTGCAATTTTGATACTGGAAAGGGGTGTGTTCTAACAATAGATGAAGTATTTGTCTCTGTAAAGGAGCTGCAACGTTGTAAAGATCAGAAGAAGGTACCATGGCCAATAGGCGGATTGGTGGTGGTACCAACACATGAAACAGTTGTGCAAGGGGTTGGGTGGACTTACTACCCAATAATTCTAAATTTTAATGATTTTTCTATTCCTTTAAAGTGCCCGGAATCACAGCGGCAGTGGTTTAAGCAAAGTATACAAGAGACCATCATTGAGTGGACCGGAGCAGGGAGTCGAGAAAAACGGGACACACTTGCAGCCCTTTTAGGAGGAGTCGGAACTGGATTGGGAGTATGGAATTCAGCAGACATCATTGGACTGAACAGCAGGATAAACTCCCTTACTGATGGCATGGGACATGCTATGAAAACAGGTGGAGTAGCTGACTCCCTTATAGTGAGTAGACTGACAGACAATGTTGATGACATACACACCATTGCCAACAACCTGCATCTAGTTGAGGAAAATATTGCTTCCATTGCTAACAACATTAAGAATGAAATAGTGGGAACTGCCATTTTCTGTTCTATGATTGGAGGAAAGCTGTTGGCAGATTTAAAGGAAACTATTAAAGATATCCAGGAAAACAAGTGGGCAAGACAAATCAATGCAACAAGGATTATCACGTCATTGAAAAGAAAAGGAGTGGACATCACTGAGGACAATCTTAAATACAGCTATATTGAAGGCCCAGATCAATGGATGCCACATGGACTACAATGGGGGGAAAATAGGACTAATCCAGGCAATTCCCCGTTGGGAGGGGCAGGCAGAGCAACTGAACTTTATACATAGCATTGGCACGTTAAGTGATGGAATCTACAAGCAACACTTCCCATCAAAAAGACTGGCCACTATTACAGGATTGGAGATGGATGAAAGCTGTTGCAGGAAATCTCAACACCGATGGCTGTGCAGTTGTGTTTGGGAGAAAGGAGCTGAGGAGGATGGCTGGGTGCAGTTGATAAAAGAAAACCTGGTGCAAGAAGTGATCCGCATAGGGGACATTGCATGCTTTATCGGCCACTCTGAATATAGGACAGTTGATGAAATATGTTTGGTGGAAGAAGGGTCTTGTATCATGGTATTTCCATCAAGAAACCTTACCACTGAAATGATCAATTTTACTGCAAATGCAGATTGGACAAATTTGACAATGAAGCTTTCTACCTTGGAACTTCATGAGTCAGAGACACATCCAGTCCTACGAACACTGTCGCTGGTACTCATGTTCATTCAAGTATTAACGACAATTATAATAATATACTTTTGTGTGGCAATGAAACAAATGAGGAAGAAACTTGCAAGGAGGATATATAATAATGTGTCTTTTTCCTCTTCTTTCTCTCTCTCATACATTCTTCAATAAAGTTTTACATTGCACATACATAAACATTTATCACACACTCTCACCTAAATTCTATAAATTCTGTTTTTGTGTAATATGTGGATTGACAGCCATAGGAAAGTAAAGGAGAACTTATGTCGCTGAGGGAACTATTCCGGAGGGACGGTGGGTTGAATTTCTCCTGTATATCAGGTTTTTGCTCCCACTAGGTTCTCCTGTACTAGAGGGATAACTAGAAAACTGAGCAACAAAGAAGAAGAAAAAGTGAGGGAATGTGGTAATTTGTCTTCCTTGAATGGTAATTCAGGACTTCCTCAAACAGGCCTTTGTAGGAGGGCTGAGAATCTTTACTTCCCTCCCACAATTGCTCATGGACAGGATGTGATGTAAATTACATCATCTCAACTAAGGATATATCCAGGCAGGAAACTGGTGCTGTTTCCTGTTTTCTTGCTGGATGGTGTTGGTTGATGGTCTAACCGTGGGTAAGATCAAGCGTTTGGGGAAGGGAATTATTATTATATATATATATATATATATATATATATATATATATATATATATATATATATATATATATATATATATATATATATATATATATATATATATATATATATATATATAGGTAGATAGATTTAAAAAAAGGGTGTTGCTCCGTGGGTCTGGGCTGTGTGTTTGTGATGCATTTATAGTATTGTGTTATTGCCTTTTAATAAATACCTTTTAATGTAGACTAACCTTGTGTAATATTTATATATATATTAATTTGGTGATACACCACACAACCCAATCTCAGAGTAGATACAGCTCGACAGAGCAGCTCTGTCCAACCTCTCCTAAATCAGGAACATTTTCCCCGGACTAATCACTTCTGTTGCACTACAGAGTGCATCATATCATATCAACGGATTAGATTAATGAAATAGTTTCCACTCAAATATATATATTTGAATCATCGTGCACAATTAAGAATATTGAGTAAAACAATGCACATACAGATACTAAAAATGTCAATTATAACTTTCACAGCAGACAGCATATAAAATATGGCACATATATACTTAGAAAAAATATCTAGCGAAAAATCATCCATGGATTGATAAATGCAGAGGTGTTCCATAAGTAGTAGACTGTCACCTTAGTTTTTTTTATTTCTGATTCCCAGTAGATAAGGCCTTAAGATCGAGACAGTCTGTAGAAAACCAATGGTTAAGACGATATAAAGGAAATTACAATTTGAGTGTAAGGTATAATTATGTTTGTTGATGTCAACTTTAATACCTTTGACAGCAATGTGGCAAAAGTTGTGCTTATAAAGTACTGGTACAGTAATAATGTATTAAGGAGCATCTAGAAGGTGCCAAAGGCTTCATAATGTTGCTCCTCCTAGAATACAATGCTTTACAGGAGTACAAGGAAATCAACAAGCCTCTGCAAAAGAGAGTAAGACCAACGCTAAAATATTTTTTACGTATATTAAAATCGGAAGAAGGAGAGGAAGGAAGCTATAGGAACATTACAATGTGACACAGGCCATCTGAAAATTAGTGACCAGGAAAAGGCAGATGAGCTAAATAGGTTCTTTTCTTCTGTATACACAAGGGAGGTACCAGTGGTTGGGACACGGCACCATAATGTAGCTACACTACCTTCACCAAAAAACTGGTTAACGCAGGAAGAAATCCAAAAGAGGTTGGAAAAAAATAAATGTTAATAAAGCCCCGGGTCCTGATGGAATATATCCAAGGGTACTGAGGGAACTGGGTTCTGTAATAGCCAAACTATTATATTTAATTTTTCAAGATTCACTCAACACTGGGTCGCTACCAGATGACTGGTGAAAAGCAGAGATGATACCTATATTTAAGAAGGGAGCAAGAGAAAATCCGGGGAATTATAGACCAGTGAGCCTCACTTCTGTAGCTGGGAAGCTATTAGAAGGGTTAATAAGGGATAATATTATTATTATCTTTATTTATATCGCGCCAACATATTCCGTAGCGCTGTACAGGAGTTGAGTACATAACAGAAAACAAATTAAACACCTTGTAAAGAATGGAGGGCCCTGTTTTTGAGCATAAAATCAAATGTACATAGAGCTTGTTTCCAAGGCCTGACACAAGATTGAAAACTCGCAAACTTACAATCTAAGGGTTAATATACAAGAATGTGTCTATTTGAACAGGATTAGAAGTAGAAGTCAAAATGGATTTCTGAGGGATAAGTCATGTCAAACAAATCTAATTAGTTTCTATGAAGAGGTTAGTAGGAACCTGGATCAAGGCAACTCAGTGGATGTAGTCTTTTTGGATTTTGCAAAGGCTTTTGATACAGTGCCAGATGGGAGACTATTGTGCAAACTAAGAGATGCAGGAATTGCAGTAAATATCTGCTCATGGATTAAGAGCTGGCTAAAAAAGACAGGAAGCAAAGGGTTGTTGTAAATGGAACATACTCGGATTGGACCAATGTGGTAAGTGGTGTTCTTCAGGTTTCAGCATGAGGTCCTCTACTTTTTAACATATTTATTAATGACTTAGAGGTAGGATTGGAGTGTGGTGTCTCCATTTTAGCTGATGACACGAAGTTGTGCAAGGTAATTAAATCAGATAATGATATGCTATCCCTCCAAAGGGATTTACATAAAATTGAGGAATGGGCATTTAAATGGCAGATGAGATTTGATATGAATAAATGTAAAGTTATGCATCTGGGAAGAAAAAATAGCCATGCAATTTACAATCTTAATGAAGCAAATCTAGGTGTAACAAATATTGAAAGGGATTTGGGAGTGCTTGTAGACAACCGCCTAGGTAACAGTGCCCAATGCCAAGCAGCAGCTGCAAAGGCAAATCAAATTAGCATGTATTAAGAAGGGTATAGAAGCAAGGGAGGCAAATATAATTCTGCCACTATACAAATCTCTAGTACGCCCTCATTTGGAATATGGAGTACAATTTTGGGCACCACTTCATAAAAAGGACATTTTAGAGCTGGAAAAGGTACAGAGAAGGGCAACAAAACTAATAAGGGGAATGGAGGGGCTAAGTTATGAAGAAAGACTAACCAAATTAAACTTATTTTCTCTAGAAAAAAGGCGTCTAAGAGGAGATATGATTACCTTATATAAATACATCCAGGGTCAGTATAAAGATTTGTCGGGGGAGCTTTTTGTGCCAAGAGGTTTTCAACTGACAAGAGGACATCCCTTGAGGTTAGAAGTAAAAAGATTCTCTACCAAAGGAGATTGTGACAGCAGATTCGATAGATAACTTTAAAAGAGGATTGGATTTAATTGTGATTAAAAAGAGAATTCAGGGTTATTCTGGATAATTAGAGACAGTATTGATCCAGGGAGAAATCCCATCGCCAGTAACTGGGGTCAGGAAGGAATTACATTTTTTTTCCCTTTGAGACGATTGGCTAAGTCTCACTTTTTTTTTTCTGTTTGCCTTCCTCTGGATTAATTAATAATAAAATAAAAATGTTTTTTAAATAATTGATTAATAATTAATTAACAACTAATTAATTAATATTTAATCAGCATATTGCAGATCAGAGGAGATCTTAAAAGGTTGAACTTGAGGAACTGCAAGTCTTTTTTCAACCTTAATTACTAAGTAACTTGTTAGCGAAGAACAGGGAAAAGCAGCAAATAAATAATTTCCAGAGCATAATGGTACCAGTATAAAAAACTGCAGGTACCACTGGGGAATGATTATTACTCAGCTGAAGATCATCTTGAGAAAGTAACAGACCAGGCATCAATATTTCATTAGACTGTGAGAACAGCAAATTTAGAAGATGAGAACGCCACACGATAGGAGGCAAAAACTACAAAATGATGCAAGAGTGAAGCAAAATATTAAAGGTACAACAGGAAGGAGGCACTGCAACTAAAAACAGATAGGCAGTTTTACAAAAGTCCAAAAAAAGGCTAAGGCTTAGGGAGTCCGTGATTGAAAGGATAAACAAAAAGCATGCCCAGTTGATTAGATCAGCACAAAGGTATATGAATGTTAACACTTCTTTAACTGTGCTCATTTTAATCAAATAGGCATGTTCTTCCTGCTTAAAACCCACACTGTGAGAGTTTGTTACATCATAAAGAGCAAGTACAATGTTTTTAGGTAATTTACTCTTAACATAGATAAATTGAGCTTATCTAGTTGCTGCAATTAAACCTAAGATACTTATACCATGCTTTCAAATTCATTCTGTGAGACTACCACATCATAATTGCCTAGACTTCAAGTGGCAATTTAATCATCCTTGTATATCTTCTTTTGACAAAGAAAAAAAAAACTATATGCACATACATACAGTGGATATAAAAAGTCTACACACCCCTGTTAAAATGGAAGGTTTCTGTGCTGTAAAAAAATGAGACAAAGATAAATCATTTCAGAACTTTTTCCAACTTTAATGTGACCTATAAACTGTACAACTCAATTGAAAAATAAACTGAAATCTTTTAGGTGGAGAAAAAAAAATAAAAAAAATAATGTGGTTGCATAAGTCTGCACACCCTCTTATAACTGGGGATGTAGCTGTGTTCAGAATTAAGCAATCACATTCAAAATCGTGTTAAATAGGAGTCAGCATACACCTGCCATCATTTAAAGTGCCTCTGATTAACCACAAATAAAGTTCAGCTGCTCTAGTTGGTCTTTCCTAAAATGTTCTTAGTAGCATCCCACAGCAAAAGCCATGGTCCACAGAGACCTTCCAAAGCATCCAAGAGATCTCATTGTTAAAAGGTATCAGTCAGGAGAAGGGTACAAAATAATTTCCAAGGCATTAGCTATACCATGGAACACAGTGAAGACAGTCATCATCAAGTGGAGAAAATATGGCACAACAGTGACATTACCAAGAACTGGAGCTTCCTCCAAAATTGATGAAAAGACGAGAAGAAAACTGGTCTGGGAAGCTACCAAGAGGCCTACATCAACATTAAAGGAGCTGCAGGAATATCTGGCAAGTACTGACTGTGTGGTACATGTGACAACCATCTCCCATATTCTTCATATGTCTGGGCTATGGGGTAGAGTGGCAAGACGAAAGCTTTTTCTTACGAAGAAAAACATCCAAGCCAGGCTACATTTTGCAAAAACACATCTGAAGTCTCCCAAAAGCATGTGGGAAAAGGTGTTCTGGTCTGATGAAACCAAGGTTGAACTTTTTGGCCATAATTCCAAAAGATATGTTTGGCACAAAAACAACACTGCACATCACCAAAAGAACACCATACCCACAGTGAAGCATGGTGGTGGCAGCATCATGCTTTGGGGCTGTTTTTCTTCAGCTGGAACTGGGGCCTTAGTTAAGATAGAGGGAATTATGAACAGTTCCAAAAATCAGTCAATATTGGCACAAAACCTTCAGGCTTCTGCTAGAAAGCTGAACATGAAGAGGAACTTCATCTTTCAGCATGACAACGACCCAAAGCATACATCCAAATCAACAAAGGAATGGCTTCACCAGAAGAAGATTAAAGTTTTGGAATGGCCCAGCCATCTGTGGGGTGATCCCCTCGCAATCTGACAAATTTGGAGTGTTTTTGCAAAGAAGAGTGGGCAAATCTTGCCAAGTCAAAATGTGCCATGCTGATAGACTCATACCCACAAAGACTGAGTGCTGTAATAAAATCAAAAGGTACTTCAACAAAGTTAGTTTAAGGGTGTGCATACTTATGGAACCATATTATTTTATTTTTATATTTTTTCTTCCCTCTACCTAAAATATTTCAGTTTATTTTTCAATTGAGTTGTACAGTTTATAGGTCACATTAAAGGTGGAAAACGTTCTGAAATGATTTATCTTGGTCTCATTTTTTTACAGCACAGAAACCTGACATTTTAACAGGGGTGTGTAGACTTTTTATATCCACTGTACATACATACATACATACATACATACATACATAAACACACACACATACCAGAAGGGAACCATAAGAGCTCAATTCATTATTGTGAAAATCAAATCATTTTAGATGTGTTTTTAGATTGGCCATGAAAGTCTATTTAAGTCCCTTCACAGGTTTTCATTGATCTTATTCAGAAGAGCACAAGGTATTAAGCTATGATTTCCAACATTTCCAAACCATTGTGCCACGAATGTGGATAAAACGTGACCTAAAGGGTCACTTCCTCCCACCGGCACGATCTTTGTTCAGCCTCCCAGTGGATATGATTAATGGGTCTATGGGGAAAGGCCAGAGGCTCACTTACCTTTGCACCTGCTAAAAGCCCAAGGGATATCGCGACTCTCGCTCGTAAATCAGGTCTGTCTTTGGGCCAAACGTAGGAAAGCATGGCTTTTATTATCTTCTTAGAATCTATTTCTTGTAGCTGTAAGAAGAGAGGAAAATAACTTACTGTCTAATCTTTATTTATATGAGATTTGAGGCAATATATTTATAAAAAATTGCCAACCAACTGACGATTGATAAGCAGTCTTATATAAAAGTAGCCCACATTTAAATTCTAGGTTAAAATCACATATTACATAAAACAAAAAAAGGCAATGGATACTATTCAGCAAGTTCTAGCCATGTGATTTGCAAATGTTTTGGAAATTTATATATATATATATATATATATATATATATATATATATATATATATATATATATATATATATATATATATATATATATATATATATATATATATATTTTTTTTTTTTTTTTTTTTTTTTTTTTTTTTTTTTTTTTTGTGTAGTCTATGCTTATGACTCAAAAGTGACAACCATCCATGAATAGACTTGGGAAGCACTGTGTTTCATTGTTGCATCTGAAAGGGGATATCCAAAAATGTTTCAAAGATGTTATTGTTTAATAAACTGCTATAAATGTATAATGCTCTGAAGCTTGGTCCTATAATCAATAGCAGTAACATAGCTGTATGAGACCAGAGTTTCACCCAGTAATAAAAATAACCATATATACACATTGCTTGCCGGTTTAGGATGACCTTATTCACATACAACAAGAAAACTGGAGATACATTGTACTAGTTATTTTCCCCCAAAGTAAATCATTCCTGCCATATGGTGCATTGCTTATATATTATTATGCAAATGAACAACTAAAAAAATATTAGCTGCTTTGATTTGTCTGCTTGTGCCCAAATGTTATCAAACAATTGGCATGGCAATGTTGTGTAAGTAAATCAGGAATGATTTACTCTAGAGAAAAACAGCTATTACAGCTATATGTTTAAACTGAAGCACATGCCATCTTTTGGGGACCCTTCAGGAAGCTCATCAGTGCACGTTGACAGATAGTGATACATTTTCTCACCAAATCTTGTGCCAATTAGGTAGTTTCAGGCAAATATGTTCCACAAACTTGAAGTTCTAATTAGGCATTGATCATACACAGGGATGCCCTGCTGCCAACGGAATCCACTTTAACAATGCAAGTCTCCAGCCAATGGAAAGCACTGTGTGGATACAACCTTGTGCCTGAAAAAAATGACCACTGCCTGCTAGACAAAGGCACCTCCCACCTTATACTTATAACACACCAGGAGCAACTGTGATTACAATATTGGCCATTGTTTTATTATATCACTGAATATGCATTTTATTAAAGATCAACACCTAAACACCTAGTGGTCTTTAATGCTTCCAACCTCTCATTCCCCTGCTGATAATGAACAAGTGGCAATAAAAAAAATTGTGTGTTAAAATAATCCGCAATATACACTGGAATTCCTTCAGACTGCAGTGAACTCTCAGCTAAAAGCAGGAAAATTGCTCTCGCTTGCTTAATTGTGCGTAAAATGTCACCACTTCATTTAACAGCACTGGCTCTGAAGTTGTGTAATCATGCATTATGAGTCCATTAAACTATACAGCACAACACCGCATTTAAAGGCTAAATGTGAATTGTAGAGGTTCCCAAGTCAGCTCTGCAAACCAGGAGCATGATATGGCTGCAATCCCTATGTGACAGTGATTGGTCCACCAAACTGTACTAAAGGGAGGGACATTGCCCCCTATGTTATTGATTGTTTACACCTTGTGATTTCCACTGATCCATCATCCACAACATATGGTCAGCTAAGAAAAAACAGAGATGGAGCTGCAGATTTATAGACTGCCCAATGAAAAACCTGGCATAGAAAATTATGCAGGAAATTATATATATTCTTTAAATTAGAAAATGCATCTACTGGACCTTGGAAGCATCCATGCGGGTTGGTGAAGGAAAGGAATGTGAGGCGCATTTACATTTCTGCAGATCTTGGCTTGCATTTATTGATGCAATTAGTCTGCTTCTAAGAATGGGGGGGAATGGTGTCACATTAAAGAGACATTGAAGGTTTCTGTATTTCACTAGGAATATAATATACCTATCTGAACATGTAGTGAAAAAGAGAGAGAAGAGGAGCCTGGTGACCGCTCTAGAGATATGAAATCATCTCAGTATAAAGCGTGAGAATGTATTTATTTAATATTATGCATTTTGTTTTTATTAAGAAGTGCTTAAAAGCTCTGTTTTCTCTGCCTAAAATAATATGATGTGTACCTGCTTGGCTCTGTCCTCTGTAGCTCATGAATATACAGATAGTGAAGTGCAGGGATCCAAATTAGTCAATCAGTAACCTCTCTCAAGCGACATGTTGCAGAATATTGCCACTGATTAGTTACTATGAAACAGTGCAACCCCTGTATAAAGACAGTATACAGTCTTTATGAGCTGCAGAGGGAAAAATAGTTTGCAACTATTTGTAACCATTTATGAGATTTTAGGCAGAAGAAAAAAAAACAGAGCTATTAAACAACACAAAAGTAAACAGATACATAGGTATATTATATACCTAGTGAAATCCTGAAAGCTTCCCTTCAAATGCTCATTACAGCTGCCCATCTCGCCCACTTTGCGGATTAGGTAAATTGCTCTCTGGTCTGTAAATGCCTTTTGCAGATGACTTCTACTAAACACAAAAGCTTCATAGCTCTAGGAGTAAATCAGCAATTATTGGCAATGAGCTGTCAAAAGCAAGAGGTACAGTGCCCCCTTAGTGGCTGACATGAAAAAATAGCAAACTCCAATGTTAATTTACTGTAGAAAAATATGTTAAATTATTATTATTTGTCACAATTCTGAAATATACTGTATTCAGAAACTGTTCTGTGTCACTTTTACAGGACCTTGGTTCCAAATGAGGAATGATATTATTACATGGGTAAAGTTACATCTCAGGCGTCAGTCACCTGAAGGACCAAAAGGATACCAGACACACCGGTGAGGGTCTAATGGCAGAAGAGGCACAGCTATCATAGGGGTTAAACAAACTTGTATTTAATCTTTATATGTGTCTGGGCAATGTACAGTACAGCTAAACTCAAAACTCCACCATGTGAATGCCAAGTAAAACATCATTTGGTCTTCAATCTGCACACTCCAAAGAGATTTCAATCTTGTTTTAAATAAACTAAAAAAAAAAAAAAAATCAAAAAAAATCCCCATTATCTAAAACTTACTGACTGGGTCATCCCCCCCATCCAGCCACCTTATAGAGAATCATAAGGCCAAGGTGAATTTTGCTCAAAACACGTGGTCTCCGAAAGAGAAAGGAAATGAAGACAAGTAGTTCAGAGGGACCGTCGATCCATTGGATGAGCTTTCAAACAGGCCAAGATTTGAGAATTTTCCCATGTGGGATCAGTTAACAGTGGATCAGTGTAATCTGATATTTAAAAATACTCTTGAACTACAATTTAAAACAAGCAAAATTATTTTAAAATGAAAAAAAATCATATAGTTTCTAATTTTTATATGTAAATCTATTGTAAACCAAGGTGGGAAAAGGCCTTTGAATGCACAAGTACTAAACAATAGTATCATTAATGTACAAGAACACACACTCCTGGGAAAGTAACAAACAGAATAAGCTGTGAAAATAAGCAGAACACAATAACTCAAAAATATAAAATACTTTTTTGTTTTTAGTTTTTTGCATTCTAAAAATATTTTGCAGATTTTCTAGCTTTGGTATTTAAAATATCATAGTTTGGTCAGAGTGACAGTTTTACCAACAGTACTGAGACACTGTTCTAACTGTAACTCTGTCTAAGCTTGGGTATTCTCAAATCCTGGCCTGACTGTGTGCTTTGAGGACTTAAGTTTGACCGGTGAAGTGACAAAACTCAGAAACTAGAGAATCGTTTGTACAAAAGCTGCTTTTGCACAATGTTAAAAGACGTTTCTGTTTTTTTTTTTCAGCATTAGGTGCCCATGCCAGAAATGGGAAAAACATGAAAATATTTAGTGGATTCTATGAAAATACATGTTATGTGCAGCAAGGTCAACATTACACAGAGTTGTTTTTGTATGAAAATGATCTACGGTGCAGAAAAAGGACATTAAATATAGACAGTGTGGGATTCCTTTCTCATCCACTATCCCGATGATATTTTACAGGAAGCAGACTAGCAGTGAGCCTTATAGACCTCCAAAGCCGCCATATTGTGCTATTGTTCCAATTGGTTTTAATGTAAATCAGGAGAGAAAAACACAATCCACAGGGTCTCCACTTCACTGGTAAGATAAAAAGCGGATAAACATATTGTTTTTTTATCTGCTGGTTTGTTGTTTTAATGTCAAATTCCCTACAGTTCATATAAATTAATTTCAATGGAGGAAACAAAACATGATGGAAACACTGGACTACAGTGGCAGATTAAAAGCAAAGGAATGCAGGTACTGTGAATAATAATGAAAAAAAAAAAAAAACACTGAACAGCTGTAAGGTTCTAAAAGAAAAAAGAACTGACTGAAAAAATAAAGGTATTTATGGTTATGTGTACCTGTTGTGAAAAAGAAAGAGCAGAGGCGCTGGGTGACAGCTACAGAGATATGAAATCATCTCATCTCAGTATAAAGCATGAGGATATGCAGAAATAGATTTATTGTATTTCATGCACAGTTGGTACCCGGTCTGTGAAAAACACAAGGAGTTGGAAGCAGAAAGAGTGCTGTGACAGGAATAAGGCAGCTGGTGCAGGGAGTGTGTGTAATTATACACTGCTACGGGCTAGGCATGCCATTAGGAAGGACGGGAGGGAGCAAGGAAAGGAGGATGAAATCGGTTTGTTTTTATTGTGACAAAAGAAACCTTATACAACCAAACGGCAAAGGACTTGAGTCTGAATGGAGGGATTTGTACAGGAGGTGCACGGTGGTGGAGCACAAAGACTGCTCATGCAATGCAGCATCAAATACTAATTCCTTACTGCAGTCTACAAGTACTGGAACCAAAGAAATGCATGGCTGGCCCCTCCAAACAGAAGTGGTTAAAGGACCACTGTAATACATGATTAAAGAAGAGCTGCTTTAATGGTGTATTGGTCATTAATAAAGCTCCTGATTAATACATTGTAATAATATTGAATATGCCATTCACATTCAGTGATCTGTATAGCGAGTGTCTCCCTCCCCTACTCCAATACCTAAAGGGTTGAAGAACAAATTTATTAGGTAAGAAGATAAACAAGGATTCATACACGGACCCACAGCAAAAGCTTGTTACCAAAGGTAACCAATGTAGAGTACAAGTCAATGTAGACCCCTGCACAGGTACAATGATGTGCCTGGAAATTTAGTCATACTTCTTGCATTGACCTCTAGAGGGCAGGGACCAGGAATAAAAGGAGTTTAATCTTTGAAAAGGTAATTTGATCATGAATATTGCGATTTTTATTTAACTGAATACAAATTTTATCAAATGGACATGATAGGTTTCACTAATATACCTACCTCTGTACTTTTTTGTACTTTTTAAGAAGTGAATAAAGGCTCTGCTTCTTCAGCCTAAAATGTTATTAGTTATGAACTATTTGTTTCTCCTCCCTGCAGCTCCCCCCAAAGAACACATACAATATATCTAATAAATGTATAAAATTTGAAACCTATCAATATATAAAACTACAAACAAAAATACTTATATGTCAAGACATACAAACAATTCCAATTAAACCACATTTACAGATGTCAGGAAAAATAAGATTGAAAGGAAGTGGAGTGGAGGGAGAGGGAGGCCCAGATATTCCTTTTTAGTTTTACGCTTTCTCTCTCTAATCCCATGATTACCAATTTTGCGTCTATTTAATTCTGAGACCAGGAAATCTTATCCTATCTGTCTGTTTCTATAGACTAACTCATTTATTCGGTCCATGAGGGGAGTATATATTTTTTCCATTTTAGTACAATCAAAAATGTTGCTACCAATAGTACTTTGATAACAATGCTGGATTTCTTATATCCGATTGGGTCTGTAAAAATATGAAAAAGTATAAGCTCTGGAGTTACTTTTAAGTCACGTTTAATAATTTTAGATAAATGATTTGTTCAATTAACTCAGAATTTTTCTATAATATGATATGACCACCACATGTGTTCCCCAATCTTTACATCCTCTCCAGCATTGTCCCAAGTGTTCTTGAGGGGCTATTTTTTCAGGTTTATTTGGTGTTAAATACCACCTTTAGTTGAGCTTAATATATACCTCTCTCAAAAGAGACGTATGTTGTGTTTCTCTAAGTTTAAAGGCGTTAAACCATAATTTGCTATCAAATTCTCCATTTGTGTATTTCTCCCATTTTTGCATTCCTATAGTATTTATTATGTTTTATAGGTTTGATACCTTTATAGTGATAAGTTATAGACTTTTTCCTCTTCACATCTCGCAGTAGTTCTTCAAAATAGGTGAGATCTCTTACTGCTATGAAGGAAAATTCTGATTGGAGTACTGCCTTTAACATGGAATTGAATTATAACCATTGGTCTTTTGAAATATAATTTTCCAGGACAACCTTTTGAAATTACTTACTTAGGATATATATATATATATATATATATATATATATATATATATATATATATATATATATATATATATATATATATATATATATATATATAAACAGATAACATTTTTAAACCGCCTCTTATTTTTGCAATGGGAGAACTTGTGTACATACTGTGTACACTGGAGTATTAGGAGAAGGAAATGTTATTTTGTATAATTGTATACCATAGTTTTATCAAAGTTCTAAATGACTTTGGGCGAGATTATTAACTATTTTTTTAATCCTATATTTTATTTGAAGCTATATTGTCTAATTGTAGGTTATTTGAAATAAGTTTTTCAATCTGTAGAAATTTAGGAATTTTTGTTTTGACAGAACACTTCAAAATATGTGTCAAAGTAATGGCTTCAGAATAGTCAAATAGATAAGGAGAGGCTAAACCTCCTTTCAAAAAATACCTTAAGACCAGGTCTCTTTTTAATTGTGGCTTTTTACCTTTATAAATAAATTTATACTTTGACATTTTTTTAGTTCATAAATAGGTAATTTTAATGGAAGACATCTCATCAAGTAGGTTGTTTTGAGTAAGACTGACATTTTTATAGCAGCCATCCTGCCTATCCAAGAGAAATTTAGCCTTCTCCAATCCATTAATAGACCATTAACATGGCTATAAAGTTTATTTAGATTACTTTGAGCACATTTTTCAAGTTGGAAGTAAAGTTGATTCCTAAATGTGAGATGACATTTTGATTCCAATTATATTGGAATTTTTTCCATTAATTCCATCCGTTACCTCATGTCAAGATTAATAGTTAACACATCGAATTTAGAAATATTAATTTATAATATGACACTTTGTTAAATGTACATAACATAATTGATGAATTTAGCAAAGAGGTTTCTGGGTTGATTCAAGTGCTAAACAAATCGTCCAGAAAGATTGTGACTGTTATTATTCTATTTATCAATTTAGAGGTTCTAATCATTTCCATTAGAGGCTTTATAACTAATGGGAATATTAAAGGCTATAATGGGCATCCTTGCCTTATTCCATTTGTTATTTTATATTTTTCAGATCTAAACTCAGTGCCTGATACATAGGCATTAACTTTGTTTAGAGGGCCTTGAGTGTGTAGGATCCATATTTGCAGACCTATATCTAAGAGATTTCTAATAAAAGATCTGATTTAGGAGAATTGTTATTTAGTCACTGGATTTTGGTAAAATTCATATACAAGTCCTTCAAAGACATTCCTCTCGATTTAGCTCTGTGTGCTGGCCAAGATATTAGTACTCCTCATATACGCCTTGTGTGCATGCCAAAAGTTATTTCTACTGAATCTTTGTTAATTTCAATAATGTTTTCATTTCTGCTTTCAATCTTTCTCTATCTTCTTTGGACCTAAAAAGGGTTGCATCCATTTTATTATTTTTACATTTTTGAGGTTTGTTAGTAGGTCGGACCAACTAATGGAATCAATATTGATTGATATGTTTTTTTAATGTTTCTTGACCAAGTAGGAAGTAATTGAGCCTCGTATAAGTTTGATTAGAAAAATATGTATAGTCAGATTCATCTGTGTGGAGTGTTCTCCAGCCATCATACAGATTGAATTTCAACAGACTCTTATAAAAATGATTAGCCGTTCTGATGGCAAATTTATCAGGAGAGGTTTTTTTTTTTTATATTTCCTGTCAGCTATAATGTCTGCATACATATTTAAAATTGCCAAATAACATGAAAAGTTCTCTCAATTATTATACGATTTAACATTTTGTTCAAAAATGTATTCTGATTACTGTTTGGTGCAAGATTTACTACTGTATATTGTTCATAATCTATCAGCCCTATGCAATCTATGTATCTTCCTTCCGTATCTGCCTCTTAGTATTCTTCTTTTATTACATTTATTTTGTTAAGTAGGATAGAAACCCCTATGGCTTTAGAAGTGTAACTTGCAGAGAGAAACTCATTTTAGCAATAAAAAAAAAAAACAATTTGTAAGAAAAAAATACTACATCAAGATACATGCAGCTCATGAAGACAGTGTACTTCTAAGTACAAGGCTTACCCTGTTTCACAGAAACCAATTAGTGGCAACATTCTGCAATATGCTTCTTGAGAGGGTTCACTAGCAGACTAATTTGAAAACTGCACTTCAGTCTGTCCTCTGAACCTTGTGCAGCTCATGAATACACAGACTCCAAAAAGGTAAAAATGGTATGATAGGGTAACCCAATCCAAGAAAGGGATTTCAAAGTGCCAAAAGATAGGGAAATGTGCCATTGTTTTATTGTACAAAAATGAGGGTAAAAAATAATGTATGATGCAGTCTTTGGAACAAATATATGGTGTGTTTTCTTAAGCTTATGCACCAAGTTAATAAAGTCCTGGAACCTTATAGCCGTTCTGTGTGAGAGGAAACCGAACCAAAAGCAACCTACACAGTTAACGTGGGTACACCAACAGAACCTTTTTGAACCTGAATGTAATGATCACAAAAAATTAAAGCCCTTCACTGATGATTTTATTTTTATTTTAAATGGAAGATAACAACCCTAAGGTACAGGACAATAAGTTGTGCTTTACAGTTTCAAAGTGGAAGCCCCTTAACACAAGCATAGTATGCGAAGATTGAGATTTCCTCTAAATGGTTTTATCTTCATAGCTTATGTAGCTGCTAATGCTGATAGTTACATCACAAACATGTTACGTTCTTCCCCATCTACAGATGTCATTTAGCACTGATTTAGAAGCAAGATAGAAAAATGCTGTTATTAAAACCTTAATTTGTACAGATTCGGGTGGCATATACAATGCTTCTATCTTTCTGACTTGTGTACTACCCTGAGGACAATTTTATCCGCTGCACAGAGGTTGTTTACTTTTCTTTCTTTTTTTTTATACTGGACCACTTGGAATTTGACACCCACCTACTTCTCCTTAAGTGCAAGCTCTGCTATCCAGAAATATAAAAAAGTAGTCCCTCACATAATATATCATGGATGCCTCAAGACCTAGCACAAGCATCAACATTTATTTTAATTTTTTAATTTGTAACCTAATTTTTAACTTTGACTGGTCAGTTTTTTTATATGATCTTTTTGAATAACTGGAAAAAAAATAAACACAGCTTTTGTAATTTATCATTTATAATAAATTATTATTTACTAGAAGCACTCATTTTATTTTGTCAGCTGATTAGGTCTGCTACTTTCTCAGACAGCCTCATTTCACCTGGATAAGTTCATCAGAAGAAACCAAAAATGGTAGATTCCACAGCAGCATAATCACATAAAGATAATACATTTGAGACAGGCTACATATTTTCAAGTGTAGTTCTTCAGTACAGTACTTTTAAAATATATTGTACATTGTTTCTTTATACCACAGTTGTTTCTGCTGTTGTATTGACCCATAATCATATAGTTACTGGACACAGACTGCACTGCAGGATGTATGGCCACTGAAGTGCTCATACAATAGGGGAGTGGTAGTTAATAATAGGTTGAAACTCCATTTCATTGTGTAGTTTGTATTATATCCGTTACATATTGTCCTCACCATGTAATTAGCCTTCATGTAATCTGCTGAATGACATTAAATTAAAATATTTGGATTTGTGTCCATAAAAGTATTTGGATTCTGGACTTGAACGTCATGGTTATAAAGACATTTTAACCTTGGTGATTCTTGTAACGAATAAGTTAATACACTGCAATAGGATTTAACTTCATAAAATCAATAGAAACTAAACCAGTACTTAAAGAGGAAAAAAAAAAAAACAGTAGACGGCTCTAGCAGAGCCACTTCTCTTCTCTGCGAGTTTTAATCTTGTGAGGTGCTTTAGGGAAAGCACAGTGTATATCAGATTGAAAGCTCAATAACAGGGTCTTCCATTATTTTCATTGTGGGGTATTGTTTATACTTGTACCTAACCCCTGTATTGTGCTGCGGAATATGTTGGCGCATTATAAATATAGGATAATAATAATAAATTTGCCCAGGAGGCTGTCCTAAAGTTTCTACTGATCTGTCATTGCCTGCAGATAAAGACTCTTATCACGACAGCTTCCCAAACAGATCCTCTCACACTTTCTAGACAACTAATAAAGGTTGAGGAGAAACGCATCTGCTTGGGGCTGCAATGCTAAAGTTTAAAATCAATTAAAAAAATATTTTTTTTTACATTTTTTTTTAATAGAAAGAAAAAGAAAATCTATATTTTGAAGTGACACAACAATGCTCCCAATTATTGCAAAAATAAAAAAATAAAAAAGGAAAACAAAAAATAAAGTACAAATACACGGTCCAGTCACATTATTCTGACCACCAGCTAATATAGGGAATAACCGAGTGCAGCAAAGACAGCAGCTGGACAGCGTGGTAGTGAGTCAATAAGATGCTGGATGTCTGGCATGGGTATCTGGAGCCATGCAGACTGCAGTGCATCCGACAGCTGCTGAAGAGTGTGTGGTGGAGGATCCATACAGCGAAAATGGTGATCGAGGTGGTCCGACAGGTGCTCAAAGGGGTTCAAGTCTAGGGAAGTACTTGGAAGTCTTCTCATGCTCCTACAACCTTTCTGGACAATTGTGGCCATATGATAAGTTGCAATGTCCTGCTGGGAGATCCCATCCACTCCAGGGAAGACAGCTAACATGTATGTGTGTACTTGATCCGCAAGGATGGATAGATAACCCATCGGTTGAGAATGCCTTCCAGAGGTCTGAGTGGACCCAGAAAATGCCAAGAAAACATACCCCAGACCATGAACACTGCCACCACCAGCTTGTTTTCTTAAAAACAATGGTTGTAGAGTCTTTGTTCTCTGAGATTTCGAGTCTGACACGGCAACATCCGTCCAGTGGATGGAGCAGAAAACATGACTCTGAGAAGGCAAATCTTTGCCAATCAGGAGGAGGTCCAATTTCGGTACGGTTGGGCAAATTGAAGCCTTTTTTGAAAATTAACCCTTGTCAGCATGGTTGCAGTGACCAGCCGTCTACTTCAGAGCCCCATATGCTACAGGGTTGGCTGTACGGTCATATAAGAGACACATCTGGTAGCCCCCAGGTTCGTTTGGACGGTGAGTTGCTCAACTGTAGCATATCGGTTGGCCCTCACACACCTTCACAGCCCATGTTCACCTCAGACATCAATGGCACGTGGTGCTCCACAGTTTTTACACCGTTTATTTGCGATGTTGCCATTTGTCCAGTCACTGTACACTTTAATCACAGCAGCACGCGAACAGCTCACAAACTGCGCTGTTTCAGCAGTACTGCCACCCTTGGTCTGAAAGCCAATGAATGATTATCCCCTTTTCAAAGTTAGATAAATCTCACATTTTACCAATGACTGTGATGATTGATATGTTTACACAATGCCTACATGTCACCTTATATACCTCCAAAGCCAGCTCACAACACTTGCCGTATTTCATTGACGTCAAAAGTAGGTATGAGGTAATCATGATAATGGGACTACCTTGTAAAAATAAAAATGCAATGTTTCGGTGGGAGCGTTGGGTATTTAAGTAGAAATGATCTATACAGAACCTCGATGTGTCTGTCTTTATCTAGGACCATCAACTACCTCTCAAAGTGGCGGTTGAAGAGAGTGCCTAGTTGAACAAGTAAACTGTGCACTTGGAAAGATGAGAACAGAGGACCACATGAATAGGGAGACACCTTATGGGCACACAAGAAATCATTGTAAAAATTTGAATATGCTTTTATATTAGGAAACAAACTTCTTAAAGTACATATATAGGAAGACTTTATACTATACATACAAATTGTCAGTCACTCCATGTTAAAATTACGGGCTTGCGCAATGAGCACCAAAGACCTGCGCGACTTTGCTGCAATAAGCGCCGCAAGACATTTTTAAATAACGGGGGCTGCAATGACCGCCTAAGGCACTTATTGCTGGCCTCACAATGAGCGCCAAGGCCCGCAAGACTTTGAAATAGGCTCGACATGAGCGCCAAAGGCCGTAGGATTTTGGCACTTATCATGAGGCACGCAAGACTTTGAAAAAATTACAGCTTTAACGCCCCAAAAATTTTTCAAGACTGTATCTCTGAAGTTGTCGCAAGATTGCCGAAAGACGCCAGTTAACTAAAAAATTTACTTACAACCTTGCAAGCTAATTTGAGGCTTAATTAGCTTTTTTCAGAGATAGGAAATCGGCTAAGCGAGGAAAAAAACGGCGTCCATAACGAAATAAGTAAATGTTTTGAAAAAGTCTCTAAACGACACCTAAGCCCGTAACACTTAGCCGATCATTGCGAGGCCTGCAAGATATTGAAAAAAAGAACCAACGGCGCTCAATGCGAGGCACGCAAGACGTGAGCAGGGAGAGATGGGAGAATGACACAGGTGAGGGAGGGGGGGGGGGGGGGGACATGGAAGAGAGAGGGGGAAACAGACACAGGGGTCAGAGAGTGGTTAGAGACTTGCGACGAGTGCCAAAGGCGCACATTGCAGTCCTCGCGATGAGCGCCGAAGGCCCTTAGTGCGAAGCAGTAAGGGGCGGGTTGGACGATGTTTGCAATGAGCGCTCACTGCGGAGCTCTCAATGAGCACCGAATGTGCTCATTGCAAGGCATGATAGTGGCAGGTTAAGCGAGGCCTGCAATGCGGCCCGTAAAGCAGACGGTGGGAGAGGCTCGCAATGAGTGCCAAAAGCGCCCATCGCGAGGCCCGCAACTTACAGAGGGGAGAGCCTTGCATTGTGTGGCAAACCGCATTACCAGCCTTCAAATTTTATTGCCAATATTTTTGACAGGCAAGTCGCTAGAACCAACATAAAACCCAATCTTGTATGTATGTAAAGCTGTTGAAGATTTTGTATGTTTAGTATAATGAAGGTGTGATGATTCTTACCCCTTTCTTTGGGTCTGTGTGGAGATTTCCCCCTGCGTTTCCATGCCAGCATGTCCTCATGAGTGTTGATGGCCATCCTGAAAGCACCTATGTGACAAAAACATGTTTTAATCACAGAGAAAGTAAATATCCTCACATCAGAATGTATCTTGTATATTTTCTTTTCCACGGCCATATAACATTTACATTTTATTTAACAATCAGGGTTTTATTGCGACTGGATCAGGGCAAAAGTATATTACACTGATGCAGCAAATGTCCGTTGGTGCAGAAATACCGTATTGGTCCGAATATAAGCCGCACCTTTTTTCCGATTTTTTAGTTTGCGAGTTACGGGTGTGGCTTATATTCATGACCGTAAAAAAATCATCGCTGATTTGCAAACTTTGCTTGTTACGTGTGCGGCTTCTATTCGCGAACGCAAAATTATTGCCGAGTTGCGCAATTGCGAGTTAAGGGTGCCGATTTTCGTGCGGTATTGAATAGCGATTTACGGTTTTAGTGATTCTAACATCCTGTAAAGACTGTAATCTTCAAAAAACTAACTACAGTGCTAATTAGAAAGCCTGTTTCTTGTAATGGCTGATCACTTTGAGAGTCTTTTTCTCTCCAATTTTACGGGTGCGGCTTATATTTGAGTACTATCTTTTTTCTATTTTTTCCCCTTGAACTTTACGGGTGCGGCTTATATTCGGACCAATACGGTACACATATAGATAGATGGATAGATAGATAGATAGATAGATATAAGTACAGTTACATGATATGGTTTTTAGTAGAAGTAACAACTGAGCTTGAAAGTTCTAGATGTTAACCATGCATTATATGAAAGGATTCACCAGTCTCCTAGTGACTTTATCTCACCTAATTAACGATCTCACAGTGTAGGAGGGAGCCAAAGCACGCACCCAAATGGTATAAAATTAGAATAATGATAACACTTTAACATGTAATAGTATCTGTGACTATTATTATATTTAAAAAAAAAAAAAGTAAAGAAAGAGAAAAAAAAAAAGAAAAAAGAAGTAATAAGGGAGAGTGTGAGATAATTTGTTTTCGTGTTAAATATGTTACATATATAACACATATGTTAAAAATATGTAATACGCACAAATTATGTCAATGTTACTTGTACAAGTGCTCTGATGTTTCATCTGCAGGCAGACAGTAATTGTCCCTTTATTCTTATTGCAAGTAAAACATTATACACAAGGGCACAAAATCTGCAACAAACGTGAAAACCCTCTGAGGGTATGATTCGTTCCTGGCTGGCAGCATAGGATGAAGCCATTAATACCTTTGCAGCATCCAATAAGTGCCGTGTATTGTCTTCCCCAAAAACGTGCCTTGCCGTCTGCCTTGGGAGTGTGTGTAACACCTGCAGAAAAAGGAAGATCGTGTTACAAAGAGGGATATTCGCTTTTCAGTCTGTACTTATTTTCTTTTTTGCTTTTCTGGATTGTGATGCCCAGAGGAAAAGTGCAGAGTATGAAGCTGAAACAGAGCCAGAAGAAGAGAGGCAGCAGGTGCAAAGCAAATGAAAAACAAACAGTGAAAATGCAAAACGACAAAGGGACTTTATAACATTATAGCTCCCTGTCTCCAGACACCCCATCTTTTCATTCTCTGTACCTGAAAGTCCCTCTCAGTTTATCAGTACTCTGCTCTCTCATGTTACCCTTTCATACAATGACTAGGCGCTGTAACAGCAAGGCGCGCTCTTATACCAGTCCCAGAAAAGCCAAGTGATATCAATTTTCATAAGGTTTTATATTTCAACAGAAATTGACCGTAGGTAAGGCCATTTTAGCTGATACATTACAAAAAGAACTAAATTCCTGCTTACTTACAGGGATACTCCAAAGATACTTGCAAAAGCCAATTTACTTGCAGTTGTCTTTCTCGGTGTCATGGCTCCCTTATTTGCTCCTCCTCTAGCAATTCCTTATTTTTAATTCTAATCACATGGCCTGATATCCCACCACTCATATAACACATCCTAGGATGTTTTTGTCTCTCACAACCCACAGTGTCTACATCAGGGGAAGCTGTCTCATGTCACTGCCTGAACAAGTCATGGGATTAAGGAGGGGAAACATGAGACTGTGTAAGACAAATGAACAGTATGTTATAAAGCTTTTGAACAAAATTTCTTCCAATAATACAGCTTTTTAAAGGAATCTTAAAAAAATGTTTAGAAATTCTAACTTCATGGGGAAACAATGTGAAAAGTTTATAAGGATTTAGAGAGAGCTTGATATATATGGTGCTTTCAGGACCTGTGATCGTGTTCCTATAAGCTCAATAAATCCAGCAGTGCACTTTGATTCTCGGTGACGGAGACTCAGTAAAACAATTTTATTGCTGTATCAGAGAACAATGCAGTATTTAATAAACTATTACAAACAATTAATGTGCTTCAAATGAAAGATTGTTCACCTATTCTACCAGATTTTGACTTTTGTACATACATAATGGTGCAAATCTGTATCTGTGGGTTCAAGGTCACTTTAAAAAGCCACTTTAATGATCAGCCTTCACATCTTTAAAATTAGTAAATATCTTAAGCAACTTTTCAACTGTGAATTTTTTTTATTTTTTTTTTTAAATAAGTATTTGTTGGGATTATGTAAACTGAAAAGGGGTTCCCTGGTAGTACAGTAATTACTTGGGCATAGATAAGAAATGCAGACCAACATTGTAAATAATGCCCTGATAGGTCAGAATGTGAGTCTGTAGATCAGGTTTTAGATAAGAGCACAGCAGAGCCATAAATTCCCCCACAGTTTGTGGATTAGCTATATAGAAATCTGTACCTGTCGAGACCTTTTCTCACTCTGGTGCTCACCATACACACACATATATATATATATATATATATATATATATATATATATATATATATATATATATACACACACACACACATTCCACATTTTTTAGGAACAAAATTTATCAGCTATAGAAAATGATATGTAGTCCTGGCCATCTCCACCGACCGAGGTCTTATAAAGACATCACCCTAAGTGATATGTTTTAACATCAGGGCTCCTGGTTCCCACCAACTGAAAAGAAACCTACAGTAAAAGATATGGTGAGGATAGGGTGAGGGATAATAAGCCACAATTGGGGTGTTCAATTGCACATTGGATTTCAAAAATAGTTTTTCTTTTTTCTTATTGAAATGTTTTTGCCCATTATGGATTCTAGCTCTTAACAGTAGGGTAATGAATATATCAGAATACAATGGTGTGCTCCAGCTTCTACATGACGAGGTAATAGTGCTCTCTGACAACAACCCTCACACAAAAATAATCTACAGCTGTTTTCCTCCAGTGGTATTTTGCATAAATTTGCTTTTACCCCCTCTCTGATTTTTTCAAGTATGTACTTGGAAGGAGCAAATGCATATTTTAATATCTTAAAAGCTGCATTAAAAAAAACAACAAAAAAACGTGACTATGATATAAATTATGATCCAACACGATCATAAAATAGCAGCCAGCATAAGACTTTGTAATTTATTGTAATAGATACTTTTTGTGAGAAAACTTGCACTGAAAATTGCTTGTTAGCCACACCACCTGCCATTACATTGGCTTCCATGCGCATTCAGAAGAAAAGCCTGGTACATTTTGTGAGCAGGGCTTGCATTTATTAACAGGAGATACCTGCTTCACAAAAAGTGGGGAAGGGGTAGGTGTCAAATTCAAAACCCCAATTATTTAACAAATCCCCCTCCACTGTTTAGTACATTAGTATATGCTCTCAGGCTTCAAGTCAGACAAGTTGGGAACTAACAGAGACACCTTCCTACATGAACATGGTGCCTTACATGAGAGGTAACAGGGAAAATGGAGAGGTTCTAGAAGATGACAAACTGTTTGATTGGAGGCTTCTTAGAAATAAGTAGAATGCAAATTTCCTAAGACAATTACATTGAGACGTGTTTTACCACCCACCTCAGTAAGTAATAATCATGTGTAAAATTTATTAGGGCAGAGGGAGTTGTTTTATGTAGTTGAGCTTGGATATTTTAAGTCTAAATTATAGAAGACTTCCATTCAAAAATTGTAATAACGCACTGTAGTCATATTGTAATGAGATTTAAATGTAATTATATATATTTATGTGTGTTCCCTTATTTTGTCCAACAACTGAGACATTTGCAGTGTCACAATAAGTTCCTGGACTGAGCTGGTATGTGACCTCTGTCTCACAGCCAAGAGCTTCTCAGAAGGTGCCTCAGAGTGACTCAGCATTATCCTACTAATCATCACAAACCAGTGAATCTGCTAATAAGAGGATCTTGTTACTGTTAGAGGTGACATCATGGAAACAAAAGGTGCCATTTCCTATGAGGCATTTAAAAAATGTTTTTTTTGTGTGATAGAAATGAAAGGGCCTCTGTGATCCTAAAACTTAAAGGAACGCCTGCTTCTAATATTAAAATTAACTACCTAAGTATGCATTTTCATGTTTAACATTATTGTATTAACAATGCTTAAAAGCTCTGTTTTTATTCACTGAAACATTGCAAACAGTCCCTGCAAAGACCGCCCCCTGTGGCGAATGTGTCTAGTACTACATGTCCCAGCCAATGTACGGTAACTGAAATACTGCCAAGACACAGCCTGTTATAGACTAGTATGTGAAGTACTATAGATACATTGTATGCATGTGCTACGGGAGGTGACCTTTTGTAGTGACTGTTTGGAAGGTTTTGGTTAGTAAAAACAGTTTTTAAACATTTGACAAAAAAATTATGTTTAAATATGCAAACACTTTTATATTGCCAATATGGAACAATCCATGCCCATTTAAGGAAAGCTCATTATCTTACAAAAACTCTCTTCCCTGAGAATGTAGGAGCAGAATTAGCTGAGAGAAGGATGGTGATCCCTAGAGTAAAAAATAATTGCATAAAAGCTCAAAATATGAAACTTCTGTTTATTTATGTTTGCTTTCTAAATTTTTTTTACCCATTATCAAGTTTTGTTATTCAAAATACAATACTGAAAAAAATAATCTTAAAACAGTTAATGTTGTTACCCAAATACTAAAGCAACACAAATATACAAAACAAAAGTATTTGTTCCATTTGAGCCTCAAGGGAAGTAAAACAGATGGGTGATCTACTGTCCAAGTACTTCACTTCATTGTTGCTGTGGCCCACTGGAGAAGGAACTGGCAACCTACTCTAGTATCTCTAGACCATAAAGATGTAATGGTCCACGAGGTCACAGAGAGTCGGACACGTCTGAATGACACACACAAAAAAAAATCTACAAGATAGGTGTTCTGGGAGTTAATAAAAAATCCTAAAATAAATATATGTGGGTTGTCTGAATACCAGATAACCTTTCCATAAAAATAAATGTTGCCCTCTTCCCTAATAAATAAGGAGTTTTCCTTACATGAAAGTTGGATGTACTATCATGATTCTAATGTGATCGTTAAAATGAATTAAATATTTGGGATGACACGTTTACTTCCAAAAGCCCAAAGGAATCAAGAAAAATATATCAAAGAAACAAAGTGATAAAGTATAAAATAAAACTAAATTCATTAAAGCTACCACACAACAAAGACAGATTACAAAGCTTCCTCTTCCCTCTGCCAGTGAATCACTGTGAGAAGCCCACGTCGAAGACTCACTATATAAATGTATGGTTTTAACTGCATATTGACCATAATTTGCTGTATTATTGATCATTGCAAAAAATATACTTAGCACTTTCTCCACTGCAATATGCTATTTTGGACATGTCCCTTTATAACTTAGGCATGTACAATACTTCTGTATACATACGATCATGTTTCAAGTCTGTAGCATAACCTTCAGAGTTTGTGAAGTACTTTGCTAGATGAAGATCACAACTAATATATTGCAGTAAACAAGTTACGTTACTTTTAAACAGCACTGGCAGATATGTGCAACATATGAGGCATTTTTATAGAAAATCAGGATTCTTGAAGACTCTCTATAGAGGATCCTGTAGTGTTTTGTTTCAACACTTCCTAACACCTTGAAGACCTGTGCTTATCTTTAGCTATCAGTGAAAGGAGACATTTTTTTGTGATGCTTTAACATTATTATTTGGGAGACACACAATGCCAGATAAGAGAAGACTATGCTCCCTCTTTCTCATCACTTTTGTTATTGTTTTACTTTTATTACAAACTCAGTTCCCACATGTTGTATGTATTCTCAGTATATGGGAGTATTAGACTGCTCCTCTCACTGTGTCTGTGCAGGAGTGACAGATAAGGAGTGTGCTGCTGGCAGATAACTGGTCTGATGAAATCCCCATCTCAGCATTACACCAGCACTATACAGGGGTCACAACATTACATTAAATACTATGGACACCCACAGTAACACAGCAGCAACTGCATAACAACATTGTGTATTGTAATGGGTGAATAACAAGAATATGTTCCATTACAGCTTAACTTGAACATCAAGCCTCTGTGGCACACGCTTACAGTCTCCTTAGCCTAGGTAGCACTTGCTTGCTCTACATCTATTTTATATTTATGTGTTCTTATCCATTGATCAGTCAAACTACTGCTCTCTGGCTGACAGGGAAGTTTCATATTTAAATCAGTTTATCCTGCTCTGAAAAAAGTTACATCTTTACAATCACCTCTATGAAAAGCAACATAAAATGATTGCAATAGCCCTTAAAATAGGGAGTGGGAAGTGACAGAAGAAAGATAACTTGGTGAGAGGGCAGTGCTACAAATATCAAAAACATCAGCCTTACTTCCATCACTTCTCATGTAACTAATATTTACAGGAATTGTGATATAAGCTTGGCTGTAAGGTTTCCACATATATAAAAGCTACACTTTTATACAAATACACTCCTGTCAGTTAGACCTTGCGGCCCTCTCTTTTCTATTCATCTACTGCTCTCTCCTGCCTTTCACATTTGTCATTTTCCCTTTCTTATGTCACTCTCTGCTTCTAATCTGCGTGTGTGTGTATATGTATATACACACACATACACTGTCCTCTCCCACATGACAGTCTCTTAGCCCCCTTCCTCTCCTCTGTCTCTAGGCATTCTCATGCTTTTGCACAAAAAAAAAGAGCGCATAGAGCCAAAAATAGTAACGTGTATCAAAAAAAAAAAAAAAAAATCAGACACCTTAATATTATGCTCACAAGATCATTTCCAGGGTTGTATCACTAATGTATGTGGTGTATGAATGACGCAATCGCAAACCAATACAATTAAAAAAAAAAAGCTTAAAATAGATGAATTACAATTATCAACATTTCGGGATTTGAGGGACCTAATAGGGTATTACAAAAGGTACTAAGTGGTATCTATTACTACTCTGTGACTGGAAAAGTAAATTCTAATAAATAGACCAAATCTATATGGATGCATATAAAAAAAATACATTAAAATATTATACTTGGAGAGCTGCTTTAAATGAACATAATGCACTGCTAACCTTCTCCTAACCTATTCCCTTGCTGTGTCTCATCCGTCAATTCTTCCTTGCTTGTGTCATTGCGACTCCCTGGCCCCTCCTGTATCCCCCTGCCATACACTCTCTCACCTGTCACTTTCCCTTTGTGATCTCCCTCCTGTCACTTTCCTTGTATCTCTATCATTGTCCCAGGGCACTGAAATATGTTTGTGTATGCACCGAAAGGTCTATATAGTTATATTTCTGTCCGACGCGTCTGCCTCACATGCCCACTCTCTCCCATGTCAGTCGCTCTCTCACCATGTCATCTTTCTCCTGTCACTTTCCACTCCCTATGTCCCAGGTCTCTCTGTATCTGTCTCACTTGCTCAGTCTAACCCTCATGTCTCTCCCATGTCAGTCGCTCTCTCACCATGTCATCTTTCTCCTGTCACTTCCCACTCCCTATGTCCCAGGTCTCTCTGTATCTGTCTCACTTGCTCAGTCTCACCCTCATGTCTCTCCCATGTCAGTCTCTCTCTCTCACCATGTCATCTTTCTCCTGTCACTTCCCACTCTATGTCCCAGATCTCTGTGTATCTGTCTCACTTGCTCAGTCTCTCCCTCATGTATCTCCCATGTCAGTCTCTCTCTAACCATGTCATCTTTCTCCTGTCACTTCCCACTCCCTATGTCCCGGGTCTCTCTGTCTCACTTGCTCAGTCTCACCCTCATGTCTCTCCCATGTCAGTCTCTCTCACACCATGTCATCTTTCTCCTGTCACTTCCCACTCTATGTCCCAGGTTTCTCTGTATCTGTGTTTCCTGCCCACTCTCACCCTCATGTCTCTCCCATGTCAGTCCCTCTCACCATGTCATCTTTCTCCTGTCACTTCCCACTCTATGTCCCAGATCTCAGTGTATCTGTCTCACTTGCTCAGTCTCACCCTCATGTCTCTCCCATGGCAGTCCCTCTCACCATGTCATCTTTCTCCTGTCACTTCCCACACTCTATGTCCCAGGTCTCTCTGTATCTGTCTCACTTGCTCAGTCTCACCCTCATGTCTCTCCCATGTCAGTCCCTCTCACCATGTTATCTTTCTCCTGTCACTTCCCACTCTATGTCCCAGATCGCTGTGTATCTGTCTCACTTGCTCATTCTCTCCCTCATGTCAGTCCCTCTCGCCATGTTATCTTTCTCCTGTCACTTTCCACTCTATGTCCCAGATCTCTCTGTATCTGTCTCACTTGCTCAGTCTCACCCTCATGTCTCTCCCATGTCAGTCCCTCTCACCATGTCATCTTTCTCCTGTCACTTCCCACTCTATGTCCCAGATCTCTGTGTATCTCTCTCACCTTCCCAGTCTCTCCCCGTCTCACTCTGTATTCCCGGTATCTCACACAGCTGGCCGTCCTCTTGTGCAGGAGCAATGCCGGCCTCCGGACACTGAGCGCCATGAGCAGCGCCATGTCTGAAAGCGCTAGGGCTGTCGGGAGATAGGAGGCCTGGAGAGGCCGGAAGTGTGAGCCAGAGTGGGCTGACTCTATGCGTGTAGGACACGCTCTACACTGACAGCCCTAACACTCTATGATATGGAGATGTCAGTGTGATTCTTCGTAGTAACATTTCTAAGTAAATCTTATTTATACTGGTTCTGTGTCTGAATACAGAATGCTTTGAACATTAAAATCAAGATTTGGTACAAATACAGTCACCAACACAAGGATGTTTTTATAGACTGTTACATAAAACTTTCCATAATGTATTTAAAAGATTATTATTATTAATTTTATTATTATTATTATTAACCACTATTTGTAACGCACCAACATATTCCATAGTGCTATACAGGGTAGATACATGTCAAAAACAATTTTAACAAATTACAAAAGAATGTCAGGCCTTGTTATTGAGTTTAAAATCAAGCATACAAAGTGCTATCTCTAGAGCACCCAACAAGACTGAAAACTTGCAAACTTACAGTCTAAAGGGTATAGGTGAGGTATAGAAAGGTGAGGTACAAAGCATTGCGCATATTAAGGCTGAAGGTGATAGACTTCTTTACACAGATTAGTTTTTAATGATATTTTGAAGCAGGAGAATAGTCTAGTGGAGCGAGGCAAGGAGTTCCAGAGAATAGGGGCAGCACAAGAAAAGTCCTGAAGACAGGAGTGAGAGGAGGTGATAAGAGAGGAGAAAAGAAGAAGGTTGTCAGCAGAGCAAAGAGACAGTTGGGAGAGTATTTAAAGACAAGCAGAGATATAGAAGGGTGCACTGATGTTAAATGCTTTATACATTAGGGTAATGACTTTACATTTTATTCTGGAGGTCATGGGAAGCCAGTGGAGTGACTGACAGAGAGGAGCTGACACAGAGTGATGTATATGGTATATGAATCTAGCGGAGGCGTTCATTATGGACTGGAGACAGCCAGGTGATGGGGAGACCAGCAAGGAGCTAGTTGCAGTAGTTGAGGTGGGATATGATGAGAGAGTGAATTAGAATTTTTGTTGTATCTTGTGAGAGAAAGTGGTGTATTTTGGAGATGTTTTTTAGGTGAAAAGATTTTGTGATTGATTGTATGTGTACCGGCAGCTAGAAGAGAGGGGGATAGATCTGGCGTAGAGAGGTAGATTTGGGTGTCATCTGTATATAGACGGTATTGAAATCGAAAATATTTTATTAGGGTATTAAGCAATGAAGTATAGATGGAGAAAAGGAGAGGACCTAGGACTGAACCCTGGGGTATGCCAACAGTCAGAGGGTAAGGCAAAGAAGAGGTGCCAGAGAAGGAGACACTAAATGTTCGATTTTCTTGATAAGATATGAACCAAGAGAGAGTAGTGCCATGGATGCCAAGAGAGCAGAGTATTTGGATAAGAAAAGGGTGATCAACAGTATCAAAGGCAACAGAGAGACAGAGAGATATGGTAAACAAACGCATGGGATTGGATTTTAAATTGGATTATTTTTATGAGAAGTAGTGCTGTTTGGCAAGATTGAGGGCATAGTTATAGGAGCATAGAATACACTTTTAGTGGAGGAAGTCTGCTGAAGTGTGATAGTTCCTCCATAGTCGTTCAGCAATGTTGGACTTAGGACCAACGCCCGAACCACGCAACTGGAAAGACCACCAAAAAAACACAATTATGCCTCAAATTCACTTACACACTCACACAGCACAGAGGGAGAGCCAGGGAGCCTGTGAGTGAGGTTGCAAGTTAATTTGAGGCATATTTGCTGATTTTTCACAATTGAAAATCACCTAAGCGAGCCAGAACAAGCCAGTAACATTAAACCCAAGGCAGTAACACTTAACCCAAGGTAGTAACACTAATCGCGAGGCCCGTAAACTACACGGGGGAATTATTGCAGACCAGGAAAGTTGAAGTACATGGGGGGAGAGGCTCACAATGAGCATCGAAGGCACTCATTGCGAGCCATGCGATGAGCGCCAAAGTTGCTCAAAGGGGCACAATTTTATTCCCGTCATTTTTGATGGGCAATTTCCTTGTTAAAAATAAGCAAGGATAATAGACTTTTCTATTCCATTTAAATAGTGTGTTCCTGTTAAATTATATAGACATATAAATCTTTGGTTTTCAGGATATATAAACTTAAAAATTTACTATATAATTTGGGATCAATTATTCTTCAGTAATTTAACTGATTTGAGAATGTGTGTTTAATCACCTTGAAAATTTAACTTTAATAGAAATGCATATATGTCACAACCCAGGGGATAGGTTCCAGTTTCGCTCCAGTCTCCTGTCTTGGCTTCAGGAATCCTCCCTTGGACAGTGGAGTGGATGGGATTCTCAGTGACCAGCTTCTAATTCAGGTTCATTAAGATGCAGAATAGGAATCAGGGGTTAAAAATAATGAAAATAGTTTATAACCTCAAAAAAAAGAGAGAACACCTTGCTTATGTTCCCTAGAAGAAAGTGTCTTTATTGCAAATAGTTGGAATATGTATATGCAAACAGAATACAACTTTGATTCAACCCACAAACATGATTACATTATTTGCCCTTAACCTATTAACTCAATTAGCCTTCTGCAGAGCCTCTCTGGACAATCTGGGGATGTGAAAGTTAATCCCATCACAGAGTGAACTGGCAATTGCATCAAAACTTAAACACATTCAAAGCTCCCTTCAAAACTAGTCCGCTCACTTAATCAATTTGAAATTCCTTTCCACAGCTAGATAATTGGCAGGCTCTAAGTCGTCTCAATCATTTCACTCTCAAATTGCCCAAGAGCGCTAAGACTCCCAAAGTCTGTCCTAGCCTGCCAGAGTCACAAGCACAAACCAAACAGTGACAAAACATTTTGTGACCCTTGTCAGTGTTCAAACAGTCCTGTCATCCTTCCCAATAGGGCTACAGCCCCTGAGGGAATGAACCGGTAGTCATGTGTTCAGGAGGAGGAGCCAGGCCTGTTCTGAGTTGGCAAACATCAACAGATTTGAACAGTTCTACTGGAGGAGTGGGAAGGCAGAATAGGCAGTGCAAGAGAAAAGTTTTGGTGGTAGGGGACTCTATTATTAGGAAGGTAGACAGGGTGATTTGTCAGTTTGCTGTCTTCCGGATGCTTGGCTTCGGGATGTTGCGGATTGGGTAGATACATTATTGGGAGGGGCTGGAAATGAACTAGCGGTCTTTGTACATATTGGTACCGATGACAAAGTTATTGGAAGATGGAGTGTCCTAAAGAGTGATTTTAGAGAACTAGGGAATAAGCTTGAGGCAAGGACCTCCAAGGTAGTATGTTCAGAGATACTACCTGTGCCACGTGCTAGCCCAGGGAGACAGAAGGACCTTAGGGAGGTTAATGCATGGCTAAAAAGGTGGTGCACTAAGGAGGGGTTTGGGTTTGTAGAGCACTGGGCTGACTTCACACTTGGGTACAATCTCTATAGCAGGGATGGATTGCCCCTTAATGATGAGGGAGCTTTTGTGCTAGAGAATAGGATGGTAGAAAGGCTGGATGAGGTGTTAAATTAGTAGGTGGGGGGGGGGGACTAGATATAAGTAATGGGGTAGAAAGTGTAGAGGGTATAAGGGATGAATTAACAACTCATAGGGGAGAAGATGGGGGGAGGGGTAGTATAGTCAATTGGGAGGTAGTACTAAGTAATTCAAGTACAGTGGCAGGCACTTCAGAATTACAGACTCATAACATAAGATGTATGCTTGCTAATGCCATAAGCTTGCCAGGAAAAATGGGAGATTTAGAATTATTGGCAATTAACGAAAAATGGGATTTAATAGGCATTACCGAAACATGGTGGGATGAATTCCATAACTTGACTGTTAATCTGGATGGATATAACCTATTTAGGAAAGATAGGGGCAATGGTAAAAGAGAAGGAGGAATTTGTCTGTATGTTAAGCCTGAATTTAAGCCTATAGGCCGAGAAGATATTTATACTGGAACTAGCGGTAATATTGAATGTTTGTGGGTAGAGTTAAATAGCGGACCAGCAAATTACAAAAGAACATTAGTAGGAGTATGCTATAAACCCCCAAATATAACTGAAAGCGAGGAAATGCAATTATTGTTACAGATTGGAAATGCAGCTAAGCACGGGCAAGTTCTAATAATGGGAGACTTTGATTACCCTGAAATAAACTGGATAAATGAGACCAGCAGTACAGGTAAAGAGAGCAGGTTCTTGAGTACATTCAGGGATCATTATCAGGCCCACGTTATCCATGAGCCTACTAGAAATTGGATTTAGTTATCACACATAATATTGATATAGTATAACATGTTGAAATAGGGCAACCTTTGGGAAACAGTGATCACAACACAGTCTCATTTGAGATTTAATTAAAAAATACATAACTGTAAGGGGCCAACAAAAACTCTTACTTTTAAAAGGGCAGATTTTAACGGTCTAAGGGCAGCAATACAAAGTATAGACTGGGACAGAGAACTGATAGGTAAAAATACTGAACATAAATGGACAACATTTAAATCCTTACTAAATATACATACACATCGGCATATACCATGTGGGAATAAAAGTAAAAGGAGTAAATCACATCCAATGTGGCTTAACAATTATTTAAAGAACAAGAAAAAAACAGGCATTTAAATTATACAAACAAAAGGGGACAGAGACTGCTTTACCGGAGTACAAGGAAATCAACAAGGCTTGCAAAAGGGCTATTAGACTGGCTAAAATAGAAAATGAAAAGTTAGTTGCAAAAGAGAGTAAGAATAACCCTAAAATATTGTTTTAAATTTATTAATGGAAGAAGGCCAGGAAGGAAGCTATAGGAACATTACAATGTGACACAGGCCGTCTGCTAAATAGTGACCAGGAAAAGGCAGATGAGCTAAATAGGTTATTTCCTTCGGTATACACAAGGGATGTACCAGTGGCTGGGACACCGCAACAAAATGGGGCTACACTACCTTCGCCGAATAATTGGTTAACGCAGGAAGAAATCCAAAAGATGTTGGAAAAAATAAATGTTAACAAAGCCTGAGGTCCTGATGGAATACATCCAAGGGTACTGAGGGAACTGGGTTCTCTAAAAGCCAAACCATTATATTTAATTTTTCAAGATTCACTCAACACTGGGTCGCTATCAGATGACTGCTGAAAAGCAGAGGTGATAACTATATTTAAGAAGGGAGCAAAAGAAAATCCGGGGAATTATAGACCAGTGAGCCTCACTTCTATAGTGGGAAAGCTTTTAGAAGGGCTAATAAGGGATAATATAAAAGAATATGTCTATTTGAACAGGATTATAAGTAGGAGTCAACATGGATTTATGAGGGATAGGTCATGTCAAACAAATCTAATTAGTTTCTATGAGGAGGTCAGTAGGAGCCTGGATCAAGGCTACTCAGTGCATGCAGTCTTTTTGGATTTTGCAAAGGCTTTTGATACAGTGCCACATGGAAGACTATTGTGCAAACTAAGGGATACAGGAATTGCAGTAAATATCTGCTCATGGATTGAGAGCTGGCTAATAGACAGGAAGCAAAGGGTTGTTGTAAATGGAACATACTCCGATTGGAGTAATGTGGTAAGTGGGGTTCCTCAGGGCTCAGTATTGGGCCCTCTCCTTTTTAACATATTTATTAATGACTTAGAGGTGGAAAAGTAGTGTCTCCATTTATGCTGATGACACAATATTGTGCAAGGTAATTAAATCAGATAATGATGTACCTTTGCTGCCAAAGGGATTTACATAAATTAGAGGAATGGGCATCTAAATGGCAGATGAAATGTAATATGAATAAATGTAAAGTTATGCATCTGGGAAGGAAAAATAGCCATGCAATTTATAATCTTAATGGAGCAAATATAGAGGTATCAGATATTGAAATGGATTTGGGAGTACTTGTGGACAACCACCTAGATAACAGTGCTCAATGCCAAGCAGCAGCTGCAAAGGCAAATGCAATATTATCATGTATTAAGACGGGTATAGAAGCAAGGCAAGCAAATATAATTCTGCCACTATACAAATCTCTAGTACGCCCTCATTTGGAATATGTAGAACAATTTTGGGCACCACTCCATAAAAAGGACATTTTAGAGCTGGAAAAGGTACAGGGAAGGGCTACAAATCTAATAAGGGGAATGGAGGGGCTAAGTTATGAAGAAAGACTAACCAAAGTAAGCTTATTTTCTCTGGAAAAAAGGTGTCTAAGAGGAGATATGATTACCTTATATAAATACATCCAGGGTAAGTATTGTGATTTGTCAAGTGAGCTTTTTGTGCCAAGAGGTTTTCAGCTGACAAGAGGACATCCTTAAAGAAAGAAAAGAGTTCTCCAACAGTCTACCCCAGCTCTGTTATGCTTTTAGATGCAGGACAGGCAGCCTTGCCTCCCTGATCACTGCAGTTGGCAGGAGGCTCTTTAGCTGGCCCTCTGCCAACAATCTCCTCTTGTTTGTCAACTTTTGCTGGCTGCATCAGCACTTTAAAGGTGCTGTAGGGGTTCACTATCTTACTTCAGGCATAACCGCATTCTCATTCCCCCTCTCTGAGTAATGGTTATCATACTAGTGAGAGGGCTGCTCGGCAGCTTCTTCCCCACATGTGCCATGACCAATCAGCAGTAACTGTTTTCGTACAGGACAGGAGGGACTGCTCTGGTGCTGGGTTTCCTCCCCAGATACGGCAGCTGATGTCTGCTGATCAGGGTCGAATACTCCTCGCATCTTGATCCCCAGCTCCTTGTCCCCTGACGATCCGACCGACATAGGCTCAGCCCCTGCTGCAGCTACCACCTTTCTTGTAGCGGTCTTCCTTGGGGTTAAGGCCTTGATCGTCTGATGGGCTTGCTCTGGGCTTTTATGTCATGTAAATCCTCTTCATCCTGGGTATATCTCCAACTGCTGGGCTCTTCCCTGAATCTACTTGATTCACTACTTCCGCATTGTCTATAGCTTTCTCCCTTGAGCTGGCCAGGCTGGCCACCCACTTCTGTTGACAATTGGCCTGATTCCCCTGTGTTAAGTTCACAGGGCCTTGACCTTCCCATGATGGACGACCCTGCTTGGCTGACACTTCTATCATCAATCGCTGGAGCTCTGCCTGGCGATTGCGGTCCACCTCACATCTCTCTGTGGGGCCATAAGGTTGTCCGGCTCCCTGCTTCCTTGCCATGATCGGCTGCCGGCTGTCCTTTTGATTCTGCCCTGACTATAGTGGTAGGTATCTCATGAGTCTCCTCATGGGTGTAGATCGAGTGTCACCACGGTCTATTGAGGGTCACCTCCTGTAGAAACTCTGCATACTCCCCTACTATCTTCATCTTCTGGTTGAAGAAAGGTTGAACCTGCTTTGTTTCTGCTGTACCTGGTTTGATCTCCAGCTGTTGATGGAGCTGGTCTGACAGGTTCATCGTGCAGCATCTCCCGGAGCCCATCAAACAACCCCAGACTAAAGTGGCTGTGCCATCGGTATGTGGTTGATGGTGTCACAAGATTATCATATCACTCTTCAAGCATGATCTCCTTCCTGGCTCTAGCTCATCGCCTTTCCCGATCCCCATGAGGGTCTCCACCCAGCAGTCTATGGTAGCTCTCTCATCCAGGCGACAATATTATTGTTATTATTATTTATTTTTAAGCTTTATTTGTAACACGCCAACATATTCTGAAGCTCTATACATCGGTTAAATACAAGGCAAAAAAAAAAATACATTGCAAAAGAATGGAGGGCCCTGTCCTTGAGCTTAGAATCTAATGTACACAGTGCTTTTCCAAAGCACCTTGCAGTATCTTAAACTTGCAAATTTACAATCTAAAGTGTTAGGGTGTGATACAGGAGGATGTTGGATGTGCTATGCATATTAGGGCTAAAGGTGATAAGCTTCTTTAAACAGATGCATTTTTAGTGAGTTTTTGAAGGTAGGGGAAGAACGTGAAATGTCCCGAAGGTGGGAATGAAAGGAGGTGATAAGAGAGCAGGATAGAGGAAAGTCATTAGGATGGCGAAGAGGGCAGTTGGGGGAGTATTTTGAGACAAGAGCAGATATATAATGGGGTTCACCACTGGTGAGAGCTTTATATGTTAGGGTCATGATTTTAAATTTTATTCTGAAAGCTACAGGAAACTAGTGAAGTGACTGACAGAGGTGCTGCAGAGTAGTTGAGTTTGGTAGATGAGTCTAGCGGAGCCGTTCATTATGAATTAGAGTGTAGACAAACAGGTGATGGAGAGGCCAGCAACGAGAGAGTTGTAGAGAGCATGGATTAGAATTTAATTTGTGTCTTGGGTAAAGATAGTGATGTATTTTGGAGATTTTTTTAGGTGTAAATGGCAAGATTTTGTAACTGATTGTATGTGAGGAATGAAAGAGAGGGCAGGTCCAGTAGAAACCCAAGACAAGTGGCTTGGGCGATAGGAGTGATGATGGCATTGTCAACAGTGAGATACATTTGAGGAGTGGAAGCTGTAATAGAGGTTTGGAAGATTAGGATCTCAGTTTTTGAAATTTTGAGTTGACGGGCGGACATCCAGGAGTATATGCTTGAGTTGGCAACTTGTGCTAGAATAGAGAGGGATGGATATGGTGCTGAGAGGTAGGTTTGGGTGTAATCTGCATCTAAATTATACTGAGATCCAATAAGATTGTATTATGGTACCAAGGGAGGATGTACAGATGGAGAGAATGAGGAGGCTTAGAACTAAACCACAGGGTACATCAACGGTCAGAGGGCGAGGCGAAGAGGAGCTGCCACAGAGGAGACAAAGTGTTTTGATATTCTAGGTATGATGTGAAGAGAGGGCAGTGTCACAGATGTCAAGGGAGCTGAGAATTTGGATTAGAAGAGAGTGGTCAACAGCGTCAAAGGCAGCAGAGAGATCTAGGAGAATAGAGAAGTGGCCCTTTGACTTGGCTTTCAACAGGTCATTAGTGACTTTTGTGAGAGCTGTCTCTGCGGAGTGTTGGGGTCAGAAGTCAGATTGGAGGGGTCGAGGAAGTTGTTGTAGGAAATACATTGGGTAAGGCAATTGTAGACAAGCAGTTTTGAAGCCAGGGGAAGTAGACAGATAAGCAGCTAGTTGGAGGCAAAAGCTGGGTCAGATGAGAGTTTCTTCAGAATGGGTGTAATTATGGCATGTTTTAAAGATGAAGGAAACTTACCAGTGTTTGGGGATAGGTTGAATAGATGAAGTGTGAAAGCTGGAATAATTGTGGTATTGAGGGGTGGGATTAGCTGTGATGGAATAGGATCATAATTTATCATATTATACAGTGCCTTGCAAAAGTATTCACCCCCCTTGGCATTTTTCGAGTTTTGTTGCCTCACAATAACATGGATTGTTTGAGGATTTGCATCATTCAATTTACAGAACATGTCCACAACTTTGAAGATGTTTTTTTTTATTTTTTTATTGTGAAGCAAACAACAAATAGGACAAAATAACAGAAAAAGTCAATGTGCATAACTATTCACCCCTCTAAAGTCAATACTTTGTAGAGCAACCTTTTGCGGCAATCACAGCTCCAGGTCACTTTGGGTAAGTCTCTATGAGCTTGCCACATCTTACCACTGGGATTTTTGCCCATTCCTCCTTGCAAAACTCCTCCAGCTCCTTCAAGTTGGATGGTTTGCGCTTGTGAACAACAATGTTTAAGTCTGACCACAGATTGTCTATTGGATTGAGGTCTGGGCTTTGACTAGGCCATTCCAACACATTTACATGTTTCCCCTTAAACCACTCAGGTGTTTCTTTAGCAGTGTGTTTGGGGTCATTGTCATGCCGGAAGATGAACCTCCATCCTAGCCTCAAATCACGCACAGAGTGGTACAGGTTTTGCTCAAGAATATCCCTGTATTTAGCACTATCCATCTTTCCCTCAACTCTGACCAGTTTCCCAGTCCCGGCTGCTGAAAAACATCCCCACAGCATGATGCTGCCACCACTATGTTTCACTGTGGGGATGGCTATTGCATCCGCGCCCACCTAAATAAGATTAAGGCCTATTATGTTACAGTATTGTTATCTGGTGATGCATTCAGCCCACCTAAATAGACAAACACAGGGGGTCTTGAGCAGATTAAAAGTCTGAGTGTTTACAGCAAATGGTTTACAATCAACAGGATGATATCTGATCTCATCAGAGGTACAGGGTTTTCCCAGTAAACAAGAGGCTTACTAACTGGCCAGCCTGTGTGCCAGAGAATTGTGCCAATTAATAATTAATAATTAATAGGTATGCGAGTGGTATCTACTTACACACACACACATATATATATATATATATATATATATATATATATATTGTGATCAGGATGGCCGCATATAGCGGTGGTTTCAGGAATGAAGGGCTGATACCAGCATGAAAGTGCAGCAAACAGGTTTATTTGAAGAAAGAAAACAGCGGTAGCCGTAGCTCGGCTTAAAAAAAAACAATTACTTCTCCGCGAGGTGGGAGAATGCCACCTTGTGGCCAGGTTGTAGACAGTCCTTTAACTTGGGTAGTCTGCCACCTGGTGGCCAGGAAATAAACAGTCTCTTTACAGGTGAGGGTCCCAGCGAGATTAGGTCGCCCTCTTCAGCAACCTCTGGGACCCCGCTCCACTCTGGGTCACAGCTCCGCTCTGTGGGACACAGCTCTCCTCTCTAGCTCCTCGCTCTGTGGGACACAGCGCTCCTCTCTCGGACACAGCGCTCCTCTCTCGGACACAGCGCTCCTCTCTCGGACACAGCGCTCCTCTCTCGGGCTCAGCGCTCCTCTCTCGGGCTCAGCGCTCCTCTCTCGGACACAGCGCTCCTCTCTCGGACACAGCGCTCCTCTCTGGGACACAGCGCTCCTCTCTGGGACACAGCGCTCTTCTCTGGGACACGGTTGCGGGTGAAGCATAGGGCCCGCCCGTCTCTCCCGTATGCTTCACCCCAGGGACCCTTGCATACACAAACTCACTTGTATTCACTTCTCTTTATCTTCACTTCTTCCCTGGGGCACAATACTTCAGCAACCACTGTGCCTAGGCCTTTAAGGCAAAACTCTGCCTGGGAATCCTCACTTATTCCCTTCACTTACTTGGCTTCCTTGTGACTTCTCCTCCTGAGTCTGAAGTCAATCTTCCAGCTCATACAACTTGCTGTAGTCCCCGTTCTCCCAGTAACAGTCACTTGGTGATCCTTGACAGGGTAGTTCACAACTTCACTGTATTTCCACAGCAGATCACCTTCCACTCTGTGCTTGTTCCTCTCAGCAGCACAGCTGCCTAGGGCCTAGTCAGCCCCTCCCCACCTTTCCATGCCTGCTTTCCAGTCTTTTAAAGGGGAGTTGCTCCAATTAGGAGTTCTTTCAGAAGTGTTAACTCCTTCACTTCTGACAAGAACTCACACTCCACTTGCTTGTCATCACTTCCAAGGAGCAAACAATCACAATATATATACACACACATACACACACACACATAAGTGGTTTAAGGGGAAACATGTATATGGTGTTCCTGATATCCTGAGGCCATCTTCTGTACCAGAGGTAGTAAGAACTACACGGTCCTGCTGGGGTAGGCTTAAACTAGGTTCTTGTCAAGCCCCATTGAAGAAGCAGGTTGTCTTAGATGCTCTACACATCTATCTGTGTAGAGCATGGAATGGTGGAATCACCTAAACAAGTCAGTCAAAGGTTAACTTTTCACTGCTTTCCTAGGGCCTCATTCTATTATCGGCCGTAAATCGGCCGTAAGGCTGCGATTCCTTGCGAGGGTTCAGTTAACTCGCGATTCTATTATACGGCCCCGCAAGGATCTCCTCTTACGGCCGGCCGCATATCTTGGAACCGGCCGTAAACTGTGAAATATAAAAACTCAAAAATAAATTCAAGCCTGCACTGTACAGCTCTGTAAATGCTAGGGATCATATTGGGGGACATGAGGAATAAAAGGAACCCACTCTCAAGCTTGCACATCTGCCCAAACCCGAGTTCAAATTAACTGTTTATTTTCCGGCTGCGGCGTGGGTGTGTCTGAGGTGCTCCAAGCACTCTGGACTTTTTACATGTATATTTTACGGATATTAAAAATGAAATATTTTACGGATTTGAGTACAGGATAATTATGTGCTATTTTTTCTAACACCTAAAATCCCTTTATAGTCTTCTCAAAGTGCAGGATGGCTTTATTTGAGCTATTTTATGTGCTTAATTGGTGCTAGCGAGACCTTTTTCCTGCAAGTAACTGCGGCTCGTTTTTAGCCTTGCAGAGAGGTTTCCCGGAGCAATTGAATTGCAAATCTCTTGCGGCCGTTTTAGATCAAAGGCTTTCCTCCGGCGCGATCGGCCGCAAGAGATAGCAAGGCACCGGCCGCAAGCCTGCCGGAGCCTACGGCCGTAAGGGAATAGAATAGCAGAATAGCTTGCGGCCGGTCCTTGCGGCCCCGCAGCGGCTGCGGCCGATAATAGAATGAGGCCCCTAGAGTTTAGGGAAAACCTGATCTAAATCAGAGTCCTCAATGTCTGGCTCAGCAGCTGTCATTGAACAGCCTGTAGGCAAGCTAGACTTTGTTATGTAAACAGACTTAAAACCTTAGATTTCTTAGCTGTTATTAGTGTAATAAAAAAAAATAGATCATTGTAACATACAATGTTCTCTTTCACAACACGAAAAGCACTTACAGTGAGGTAAATGGCCCTCTAAGTATGAATTAAAAATACCAAATATGTGAAACAGGAAGGGTTAAGGTAAGGTACAAAAAGAAAAAAGGGGGTAAAAATCGAATGGGAAGGAGAAAAGAGGTAATCGACAGAAATAATACGAAATGTGGTACAATAATAGTGTAATGTATACAATAGATATTGTATTTTACAATTGTATGTGATTTTCTTATAAAGCCAAAGCCCTTCATTAGTACAGATACATTATCTTTGCATGATGAAACAAAAAGTTAATGATTTGTAAAGAAGCAAAAAATAAAATTTAAAGAGAAGTTTTATTTCTTAAAAGTGTGCAAACCAAGGGAGCCATTTAATTACAAAGGAAGCTAAGGAGCCTTTTAGCCTTGATGAATTTTTCCATTTCAATATTTTTCCCAAATCATGGCAATAGCAATATTCAAGCTTGGAATTTGTGATGTTTTCCTAAGTTCTGCTAAGGATCTTCTTGCGGCTAGATTAATCTGTACCGCTAAGGCATTTTGTTTCCTTGTATATTGTTCCCATGGACGGGATAATATCCCATGGACAGGATAATAAAGAGAACCATGGATTAAGTGGTGCTCCAGTTTCTATACAAGTTGTAATTAGAGAGTTAATTGAGACCCAGAAGTTTTGGATTTTTGGGCAGGACCACCACATAAATATGTTCCGTCTAGACAGCAACCTTTCCAACATACAGCACTGGAGACTTGTTTCATATTGCATAGTTTTAGTGGTGTAAAATACCATCGGAGAAGGGTCTTATACGATTGTTCTTTGAAATTAGAACAAAAAGAAGATAGAGTTGTATATTTTCCATATTTCTTGTCAATCTTCTAAGTCACGGGTTTCTCCTGTGAATACACTTTTAAAGGAAGAAGAGGGGAATAGGCAATCGTTGAGAAATTACTGATAAAACAACAGAAATAGAGGTCGCTAAATCAGAAAACAAACTAACTAATTATTGTTGGAGGAGATACTAATATTGCTCCCTTGATAAGGTCAGGATTTGGAATTTTCTTATTTGAATAGGGATTGTCATAAAGATAGCAAATGGGAATCTAGAGTTAACCAAGAAATTATGAAAAGCTGAAATATAATAAATGTGCGGCGATCAATAAATCCAATTTTAAAAGGATTACACTTATTTAAAAAGTTATCACTCTATCAGAAATGAATTATTTTTTGGTCTCACCACAATTATTGGATTAAAATGACTGGCACAATGCTTTGTCATATAATGCACCAGTTTAGATCAATATCAATATAGGACAGCTGAAGTTTAAAGCTAGATAATGGTGAATTCCAACAGAACTGTTGAATGATTCAGAATTTTGCATTTGTTTTGAAGCACAAATGGGAAGAAATTGGGCATAATTATTTGTGGAAACTTCAAAGGTCGTTCTTAGTTATATGATAAAACATAGATAAGTTAGTAAACAGGTTTCAGAACTTTAATGATGTAGTTACAAATGGCTATATAAAATGTAAGTATACTCATAATCAACAAAATCAGATAACATTTAAAACTGGTAAGGAACAGCTAGATAATTTATCTGGTGATTCATGCACAAAAATCAGGTTATTATCCACATAGTATTCTAGATGTTGGAATACGATCTCAAGAGTGATATCAAATCATATAAACATGGGGAAAGGACCAAATTATATAGTGAATATACAAAAGAATAGTAGAAGGATTAACTAACTGGGGGTGATTGTGGATGCCTTTGTCAAATATTGTTCAAACGTTTATTTGAGGGAAGGTGCTGATGCTGAAAAGAGAGAAAACAATTGGAAAGAAATTGAAATGTTAAAAATTAAACCAGACCAACTGGAGGCATTAAATTACCATTCACAGTAAAAGAAGCGTATGGAGTTATTAAATCCCTCCTTTTAGGGGAAACCCCAGGTCTGGATGGTTATACAAATGAGTTTTACATTTCCATGGTAGATAATATAATGCCAATTATTTTAAATTTGATGAATTGTTATATTGTAGGGGCTTCCAACAAGTCTAAATGTTTTACAGAAGTGAACATCACAATCTTCTTTAAAAAAGAGAAGAAAGGGAATGATATACTCAATTCAGATTACAAAATCTTCACAAAAATTTTGTCCGAAGATATCATAGAATGGATCAAACCAGTGTTGTAATTGATTTCATGGCTTAGCAAAAGTATGACATACTCAGGGCTGTATCTACCTTTTTGGAGCCCTTAGGCAGTGAAATGAAGGAGCCCCTGCGAGTAAGTACACTAGGTATGCACAGACCCCTTTTTTTTATTTTCTGTTGTAACTGTCTTGTTCTAGCTGGTTACCCCCTAGTAGCCAGTCTGTAAACTGCAACATTTCATTTTTTTCAAGCAAGGAACCATTTTGTTATGTAGTGGCACCCCTCACAGGGAAGCGGCCCCATGTGCGGCTGCCTATTTGGCCTAATGGGTAATGCGGCCATGCATGTACTGCAGTCTCATGCCACAGCAGTGTGTAGTAGAGACAGTGTGAATAGAGACAGATCAGTCAGAAGTACCTCTTGTAGCTTTTGATGCTCTATCTCCTGATTGTTTGTTGTTAAGCTCCAGTCTTTCTACCAGCCGGGACTATTTATTGCTACTCTGTCCTCCTCTCAGTGCCTGCTGTATGTTTCTGTGACTGGGAATAATTCTGGTTGCACATGTGTCTTTCTGCTCTGTTTGCAAAAGTTAGTTTTCCCTTTTGGATCTTTGCTGCTGACTTGGATTGTTGCTTTGTATTTACTACCTAAAATCCTAAAGTTTAATATGGGTCTGCCCACTGCAGCGTATGCAGATACAGACTCTGTAGCACTAGATGTTCAGTGTAGTGTCCCAGACTGTCAGGAACCACATCTCCACGGCATGTTGTAGAATGTTGCAGAGAGAAACCATCAATATTCCTTTAATTATTACTTTTAGGATACCATCTTTTTACCATGGGTTACAAGCATTTGTTTTCTCAATCAGGCAAACATGGGGTTAAGGCCACCATTATGTGCAATCATCATCATCTCCAGTTTCTTCCCATGACACTGCACATTGTGTCTGAAGTAGCCATAGATGTCTCCATGACTTTCTGGAGCTAGTTCCCCATTGAGACATGACACCCCGATGCTGGGTTTCCAGCTACTGGCTTGGACACACTTTTTGTCATGAACTCATTAGTGAATTGGTTTAATTAAGACCTTCTCTGGGTTAATTTTGATACAATCTTGATATTCATTTAGAGGGGTGGATCTGGTTAAATATGTGTTTGATAGGGATGGACATGATTTAATATTGGATACTTACGATCCCACTGTATTTTTATTTACATCTTCATTGATCAATAGACTCTTTGCGTCTCATTTTGGGGTAGATATAAGTAATATTATGTGATCTTTTTAGACTATTCTATACAAGCGCAGAATATATTCCTTTTGGATATAATCATACCTATGCATGGTTTCACTAGAGTGACTGGTTATAGTGCTCCCTCCTCTCCACCCTTCTCTTGTTTCAAACCCATATAAATATACTGCGAACATATGCTTGATGGATATTTATTAACGCAATACATAGGAAGGATAGATGCTAGTACCACAGCTACTTATAGCCAAGTACATCTGTGATCCATTTAGTGCAGTGTTTCACTATGCAAATATTAAAACATAAATATTTCAAAGTTATAGCAAAAGATTTAACTGGTATTTAAGCACAGTGATATATTGGTAGGAGGCATTATGGATAAACCAAGACATTTTTGATAACATAACATTTACAATATGCAATATATATAAAACAATGGGAATTATTGTTACCGTAATTATTTAGGAACGGATCATTTCACTAATCTTTTTTACTATCTTTTACAATAAATGTTATGATCTAACCTTAATACTACCATATATATTGAACCACATGCCTACAAAGAAAATCATCAGTGAATGTGTGTCTATATAAGTATACAGCAAGTCAGAAAGTGACAGGTACCTTACAGACAGAATATTCTCTGCATATTCCATGGCATTGCAGTCCTAGACATGGGTGTCTGGATCCTAGCCTGAAACATATCAATGTATGCAAGTTATAATGGCAGAGAAGCTATATTACTGCTCATTGGCTGATGGGAGCAAGCCCTAGAGCAGTGAAATATTCAGATCAGTGTAAACTGCAAGTATAATAAAAGGCCTATTAGCCCAATTATATAATGTTGTAACATTACGATATTTATTTTCCATCTGCTCACCTCTTCCCTAAGTCACTGTGTCAGGTTAGTGAACAACAAACTATTAATTGCCATATTGCATCATCTAATGCACAAGAAACACACAGCGGCTCCTATTGGTCCACTTAGTCTTGTGATTCAGCTTCTACTGCAGGAAGCAGCACCACATAACTGTGTAGACAAATATTATACATCCCAAGTATTATCCCCCTGGCCCTCTTACCCTTTCAATTGCCCCACATTTGAACATTGACAAACACTTTGTTTAGAGCCATGAGCCTTAGAGAGATGGTATGTCTTTACACCATAGTGAAACAAAAAAACTTCACAAATAGCAAACGCACATGGTACAAAAGAAGCAAAGTAAGTGGGCATTGTAAATAAAATCATAAAACAGAGAAAGTAAGTGAATAGTCTGGAGTGAGTGCACACGTACAGGGAGACAAAGAAAGAAAAAAATGAATATATACATGTATACAAACTATCAATGTAACCATGAGGAAAACATAAATACCTTAATTCATTACATTAATGCTATGGAAAATGCTGGCACTTGATAATATAGAGGGTAATAAATAATTATTCATAAACAAACTGTATTTGTTCCTCTTTATCTATCTGACCCTGTGCATTCACCAAGGCTGTTCATACATTTTCTTTTTTTATTGTACTTGACGTCCCCTTACTCTCTGTCTTTTGTCCCGTTTGTGTCAGTTATTTCTCATGTTTTTGTTACCTTCTACACTGTTATACAAATATTATTTAACATTTAATTAATATGGCTTTTGACTTGAAAAAAAAAAGAGTTGCATCTCCGAAAAGATTGTTGCTCTAAATAAAAGAATGTATCACTGTAAACTACAATACAGGAAGTCTCCTACTTTAAGATTTTAATTTGTTATATTAGTGTATATGCTGAATAACATATGCATGTACAGAACATAAATAACCATAGGCAAATTTTAGAAAATAAATAAATTATATATATATATATATATATATATACACACACATATAAAAACACACACCTATATAAGTACTTCCTTACCTGCACACCACTTCCTTGGATGAGGAGTGGCCACACCAGAGGGTCAAGGGGGTCACAGGAGGCAGATTGAAGGACAAGGTTGCTGCAGGGGGGTCACAGGAGGGCCAAAGGGGCCACAGGAGTCCGGGGGCGGGGGGGCTGCTCCTTTTTACACCCGTCTGCTCAAACATCATTGTTTCACAATATAACCATGTATTATACTTTACACTTTAAATAACAGCTATCCAATCATAACGAAGGCACTCAAACCAAATATGTTATCTTCAAAAGTGCTCTTGCAACGCTGAATGCCACTGGACAAAAATGCAGACTCCCTCCACTACAAATGTATTCTATGATCATACAATGCTGGTATCAAACTCCTAACTTGACCCTCTGCATCTAGTCTCCATGTACTACACTCTACTGAGACAACAGTTTCTACAGCCTGAAGGCCAAAGTAAAAGGCATCTTTTCTTTACTTATCCTCCTAGGTCTCTGTGACACTGCACCCCGTTTCCATCTATTTAACCACTCCTTTAGTGTTGCATACTTAAGTTCTTCTTCACCATTACCACTCATAGTTGTGTGGTCCCTTGGTTTCTCAATCAACAATCTCCCTTAGCAAAATAATAAGCTATCTTGGTTCCCAGTTTAATCTCTATGTTGATGATACCCAAATCTATATCTCTTCTCCTGACTTATCTCTCCCTACTAATTCATGTCACCACCTGTCCATCCAAAATCTCCTCTTGGATGGCCACCCACAACCCTCTACCAGCTGCCTAGTTTCCACACATCACTAAACAATTGCTCAATCATAGCCACAACACAAGTGTGTTGGGTTGAGACTACTCTGGGCTCTGCACTCTTTTTCTTTCCCCACATTCAGTCACTTATCCAAACCTACTGACTGCATCTACAAAATAAATTGTTTTCTATCACAATAAACAAACAGGATCCTAAATAATTCCCTGATCATTTCCCACATTTATTACTTCAATTCACTCCTAACCGGCCTACTTCATATTATACACTCCCCACTTCAAACCATCTTTATTGCCTCTGCTTGGCTCATATATCCAACCAGCTGTTTCTCATCTGCTGCCCAACTCTGCCCGTCCATTCACTGGCTTTCCATACCAGGTAAAGTTACAGTCTTTACATTTATATACAGTATATACTAGTGACTTGCCCGTCAAAAATGACGTAAAAAAAAAATTGAAGTCTGGCAATGCTGTTTGACACACAATGGGAGCCTCACCCCCTCTACTTTACTGGCATTGTGATGAGCGCCTTCGGAGCTCATTGCGAGCCCCCCCTCCCTTTCTCCCACCCTGTACTTTACTGCCCTTGCGATGAGCGCCTTTGGCTCTCATCATGGGCCTCACAATGAGCGCCTTTGGCACTCATTGCGAGTCTCTCCTCCTGTCTACTTCCTCCCTTGTGTCTCATTTACACCCTCCTCTCCCTCCGTTGTGTTTCCTCCCCCCTGTGTTTTTACCCCCCTCTCCCTCCTGTGTCTCTAAGCCACTATCCTGTGTCTCTTTGCCCCCTCTCCCTCCCATGCGTCTCTTTCCCCCTTCCCTGTGTCTCTTCCCCCTATTACCCTCCCTTTTGTTTCCCCCCCTCCCCTGTATCTTCCTCCCTCCTCTCCCTCCACTGTGTCTCTTCCAACTCCTCTCACTCCCCTGTGTCTATTCCCCCCTCCTCTCCCTCCCCTATGTCTCTTCCCCCCATTTCCCTCCCCTATGTCTTCCCCCTCTTCTCACTCCCATCTCTTCCCCCTCCTCTCACTCCCCTGTGCCTCCCCCCTCCTCTACCTCCCCTGTGTCTCTTCCCCCCACCTTTTACCCCACCTCCCTTGTGTCTCTTCCCCTGTCTTTTACCCCACCTCCCTTGTGTCTCTTTCCCCCATTTCCCTCACGTGTCTTCCCCCTCCTCTCACTCCCCTGTGCCTCCCCCCCTCCTCTACCTCCTTGGGTGATGAGGACCGAAGGCGCACATCGCCCGCGAGCCTTGCATAGCGAGGCGAGTTGTTAACCCACTACAACGCGCGGGACTTAGCCGAAAAACACATCATAAACGCGGGATCGCCTTGTCGTGCAAGCTGTTCACAACCGCAGGAATTAGAAAAAAAAATACGAGACGCGGGACTTAGAAAAAAAAAGACACGAGACGTAAAAACAAGAAAAACACACCCAAAAAAATTTACAAAACCATCACAGACAGCACGGGGCAACAGCCAGGAACTCTGTGAGTGAGGTATAACGCAAATTTTACATGATTTAGACGATTTTCGCCACTCGAAAATCACCTAAGCGAGGAAAAAAATGTCCGCCGAAAAAAATGAAAAACGAGGCTACACGACCATGGACCACGCAAAACACGGCCACTTTACACATCACACTACGACCTACAAAATAACTATTAAAAAGCCGGAAAGTGGAACAACCAACCCAGCAAGACGTGCCTGGCTGGTGCTCCGCGACTAAAGGTGACTTTCGGGGGTATTAAAGCACCCAGACCCCAAAATATTTCATCCCAGACGGGGACCTCACAGGGGAGCAGTCCTAACACCACTTGGGGGTCCATAAACCCGAATTGCTCTACCAGGGAGGGAAGCAGGGGTTGGGCAGCAGCCCTGAAGACACAGGACACACAAACTAAGCTGCACAATATATCATGTCTGAACAGCATATGACCCTGGTACAGAGAACTATATGCTGGTGAAAATGACAGTTTAAAAGGACCACACGAGATGTCCCCATGGGTACAGTAGCAACAAATCTCCAAAGGAACTAAAGAGACAGAACACCCCCCCTTAGAACCGCTTTACCCTGGCCGTACATTAACAAGACCTCACGTCAAATTACCTCAGAGCCTGGCCAGAAAATACATACAAAATGGCCACTCGGACAAGTTCAAAAGCATCAAAGAAAAGCCAAAGCAACAAAAACATCCAAGACTTCTATAAATCAACAGATAGCAGCCAGTCCCCAAGCAGAAGCCCAAAGTCGGACCTAGCAGGAGTGCTCACTCAAAAAAATTAAACTAATGCTGCAGGAGGAGATACACTCGGCAGTGAAAGACCTCCGCAAAGACATCCACACGTTGAACCAGAGGATGCAGTTTCTGGAAGAAGACCTCGACCAACTGGCTGAATCACATGAGCATTGCAGGCTTGAAACAGAGCAAAACTCTAATGAAATAAAAGAAATGCAAGCTAAAATTGAAGATTTAGAGAATCGGTTGCGCAGAAACAACATCCGCATCAGGGGCGTCCCGAACAAAGTAACAGACCTGATGTCCTACGCAAAAGGCCTACTGCACTCCCTCCTGCCTACGACAGAGAAATCAGACTGGGCCATAGAGAGACTACACAGAGCGATAGGCTCCGCAAAAGACCCCAATCTCCCTAAAGACATCATCTTGAGATTTGTTCTGCAGAAAGCAAGGGACGCAGTCCTAATGGAGACTAGGAAAAAACAGTTCCTGACAGGCCCAGACGGGTCGAAAATACAGATTTACATGGACCTGGCCCCATCCACCCTCCAAAAGAGAAGAGAAATGAGGCCGGCACTGTGCGTGCTACAACAACACAAAATAATATACAGATGGGGCTTCCCATTTGCCCTCACTTTCCATCTAGGTGGGAAAACGTACAGAGTACAAAACTTGGATGAATGCATGGAACTACTGGCAAGGCTAAAGCTAATGGTACCAGACACCACAACGACCGGCTCACCCGAAAGGAATACAGAGGCCTCTAAACACCTGGGGAACATTGCTACAAACTCAGAAATGAGAGAGGCAGGCCAGGTCTCAGGCGCTTCTAACTGAAACAATTAAGAATCAGAAAGAGATTCAGTCCACAAGGGCGGCCTCCAGAACTATCCAGACAGACTCAGTAAAAATGAGAGCTCTCCTGAGGACTTTTTGAAAGACTAGCCTGATTTACTGAAAATTGTACTATGTCTATGGACTAATAACACATACCCTCCACAGGTTGAGTTGATTTTTAGCCAAGGGTCCTAAAGGGGAAAGGACATAGATCTATCAAGAAAGGACTAAGAGGGGCAAAGGGTCTCCACCACATAAGAACTAATGATAGACACGGGTAGCCTCAGAGTACATAGTTTTTCCCAAAGTATGTCTACTAGCACTGATCCCAGGGACGCTAGGGCACAAAACTATACAACACAGGGTGGGGCTTAGCCAGCACAAGGTGAGATAGTAGACATTAGGTAGTGGAAGGCAGAAGGGGTTATTTTAACTAGTCTAGCCATACTGGGGGAGTAATAGGAGCACACGGATAGTCTAGGGGGAACGCTAACTAACCGACAGTATTAAGTACCTATGGAGGATAGCAATAATGGGAAGACACGACTTGGTTAAGGGGTGGGACAATTAGCCCAGAAACCCTGAGGTTTTTAAAACCAAGTAGATTCCTCCCCTGGGGCCGTCAGAGGCAAGGGAGGGAGTGTCCTGAGGCCTTGAGTACCACAGGATTAGGTGGTGTACAGGGAGGAAAAATAAAGTTACAATGTTGAAATACAAGTTAAAGTTATGCAATAACTTAAACAAGTTGTTAACCTATGTTATGTTTTCCTTTTTTTATTAAGGTTAGTACCTCGCAACTCAGAAACGATCAGACGTCAAAAATCCCTGGAGTGTGGAGTGGAGGCCCCGCTCCTGTATCCCTCACGGTCACTAGTGCATTTAGAAGAGATGGTCCCTTGCAGGTGATGCACATAACTAGAGATCTTAGACAAACAACTAGGGTACCAGATGGATAGTACACACACTATAATCACGCACAACGTGAGGGGGTTCAATTCACCTTGCAAAAGGCGTAAAGCATTTCTATACTATAAAAAAATCAAACCTGCAATTATTTTTCTCCAAGAAACACGCTTTGCGAAAGGCAGGGTCCCCTCATTCCTACATAGTGATTACCCAAATTTATACACGTGCTGCCAACAATCTAAGTGGGTATAGCCACTCTAATACACAAGGACCTACCGTTTACATTTGAGAATCAACTAAAAGACAAGGAGGGCAATTTCCTGATAGTAACTGGGTCGATTCTAAACATGAGGGTCTCCCTGGTCAATCTGTACGCCCCAACCAACAACCCAGCAAATACACTAATAGCATTACTAAGAACTATGAAACATCTTAACATGGGAAGGGTAATTACGGGAGGTGACCTAAACCTGACACAGCAACCCCTACTAGACAGATCGGGGAAATCCTCACTTAACAGAGATGCCAAGAAACTCCAGATAGCACATAAGTTACTCGCAGAACTAGAATTGATAGACGCATGGAGAGGGATACACCCCACTGACAAGCAGTTCACATTTTTCTCAAACACACACGGCACATACTCAAGAATTGACACGCTGTTAGTACAAGCCTCGCTATTCAATCATACGATTGATGCCCCTGGTCAGATCACGCAGTAGTTTATATCAGATTGAATCTGGAGGGGGTAAACAAAGGCTCGCCACAGTGGCGCCTCAACTAGGGATTCATGTCCAACCCTACAATTCAAACCCAGGTTAAGGAGGAGATCAAAGCGTTCTTTGAAATAAACGACATCCCCGAGACAGGAATTGGCTGGTCATGGGTAGCCCATAAAGCGTACATAAGAGGGGTACTAATGAAATTAGCAGTGACACGTAAAAGGCAGCAATTACAGGCAGAAAATGCCCTCACTAACAAGCTGCAAAAGTTAGAAAGAGACAATCAAGCCAAGTTTAGTAGGGAAACCCAAAATATTATCGATAAAACTAGACTAGAGCTGGATGCGGTCCTAGCAGCAAGAACGGAGCTAGCCATTAGAAAGACCTCGCATAAATTCTACTCCCAAGTTAATAAACCTTCCTCAATGTTAGCTAGGAGGCTCCGATATAAAAGGGGAGATAACAAAATAAACCAAATAAGAGATAGGAAAGGTAATATCACCAAAAAACAGAAAGAAATAAAAGAAACTTTCATAACAGCCTTCCAAGAGATATAATCCACTAAGCAGGTTGCAAGCGAGTTCCAGATCCAAGACTTCTTAAGAAGTCAGGACCTCCCTAGTCTATCTAAAGAGGAAGTAGACAAACTAAACGCAGACATATCAGTAGAAGAGGTGTGCAAGACGATACGTTCCCTTAAGAAAGGAAAGCCCCCGGACCGGATGGCTTCACAAACATATACTACTCCGCGCGCGAAAGCGGAACTGGCCATACCACTGACAAAATTATGTAACGCAGCCCTGGGGGGGGGGGGGGGGGGGACCCATGCCCCCAGAGTTTAACCAGGCAAATCTTATATTTATCCCCAAACAGGGAAGGGACCCAAATAAAGTAGAAAACTACCGCCCCATATCCCTACTCAACGGGGACATCAAAATTCTGACAAAATTATTGGCGGACAGATTGGCAGCCATTATACCTAGGCTGATACACAAAGACCAGGTGGGGTTCATTCCTCTCCGGCAAGCAGGAGATAATGTAAGACGAATCCTGAACCTCCTCCATATTGCTAAACATAGAGACATCCCACTTTGTACCCTGAGCATAGATCTAGAAAACTCGTTCGACTCGATCGAGTGGCCGTTTCTCCTAGCCACCCTTTTGAATTTTCGGTTTGCGGGGAAATTCACTAACCTTATCAACACACTTTATAAAGACCCCAGAGCGAACGTCAACTTACCGGGGAACAGGGGGACGCCTATTCGGATAAGTAGAGGCACGAGACAGGGCTGCCCACTCTCACTGCTTCTCTTCGCATTAACAGTAGAACCCCTGGCACAAGCCATCAGGGGCAGTACAGCTATTAAGGGAGTAGAGGTGGGTTTGCACAACTTTAAGTGCTGCCTCTTTGCGGACGACATCGTGTGCACCCTCACAGACCCCCTTAGCTCCATACCTACTGGCCCTGTTGGAAACGTTTGGGGGCATCTCGGGATTAAAAATTAACGTAGATAAGACGAAAGCAATGGGCTCTAGACTCCCCCAACAACAAATTAAGCAGCTTAAGGACAAGTTCCCATTCACATGGCCCCCAAAACACCTCAAATACCTAGGAGTTAAGTTAACACCGGAAATAGAAAACATATATGGGGCGAACTATATCCCCCTGTACCGGGAACTAAGACTAGAATTGAATAAGTGGCATAAATATAAACTCTCTTGGTCAGGGCGACTGAACGCCATTAAAATGAATATCCTACCAAGAATCCTGTATTACTTCAGGACGCTCCCCATTCCCATTAATAAGAGAACTTGACATGTTCCAAAGAGATACCTTTAGATTTATATGGGGATATAAAAGACCCCGAATTAACAAAAAAAACATGCATGCACACAAAACTCTGGGAGGCATGGGTTGCCCAAACTTTAGGCGGTACTACAACGCGGCCCAAATATCCTTCATGCCGCAAGCACACTCCATCACTCATCAACCCCTGTGGGTATTTATAGAGAACTTCCAGATGAGGCCTTTGAAATTGGACACTCTGCCCTTGATAACTCATAGCGTAGTGCCTCACAAGCTAGGAGATAACAAGCCGATGATCAAATTAGGACTGGGAGAGTGGGAAAGGACCTTGTCCAGACACCACTTGAAACCAGCGATCAGCTCCCTAACACCCACGTTCAACTGTTTAAATGGTGTGGAGGTTATTGGCACTGACTCACTGAGCTGGTGGACGACGCGGAAACTAGACAGGCTAGAGGGTTGGATAGAAGGAAATAGTCTTCTGACAACAGAGCAATTTATCGAGAAATATGAACTAACCATCCGAGAGTATTTCCACTATAATAAAATACGGCATGCTATCTCGTCCCTAGTTAGGGAGAATGGAATGCCACAAACAACATGGCTCACAAAGGTGTGCCGTAAAGCACCTCTGACCAGAGGCATACTTAAAACAATTTACATGGAAGTAAACAAAATCGGAGGTGAGCACAAACCGAATAATGTCCTCCAATTGGAAAGAGAGTTGGGGGTAGTTTGGGACTGCAAAGCATGGAACAAAATTAGTGCAAGACTGACCAGGGGTTCCTTATACTTTAGCCACATGGAGACAGCGACCAAAGTCTTTTACAGGGCATACTACACCCCTGACAAGTTACACAAAATGAACCCGGCAGCGCCCCAAAACTGCTTTAGAGGTTGCCAAGAGGAGGGATCATTCCAACACATATGGTGGGATTGCCAGGTTGTAAAGACCATGTGGAGTCAAGTCACCGGCCTAATTTCAGACACATTGGAAGTAGACTTACGCCCCATGATTGACAGATGCTTGCTGGGAATACCAGATGCCAACTTGTCTAAATACCAAAACGAGTGGATTCAATATGTTATGCTAGCAGCCAAATGCCATTTAGCCCAAAAGTGGTTGAAGCCGACTCTCAGCATAGCAGATATCGTAAATAAACTGAATTACATAAAAATTTACGAAAAGATGACACACTCGCTAAACAACACACTAATAATTTTTCATAAAATTTGGGGGACATGGAATAGGTCTCAACACGCAACCTTGTGTTAGCAGGAAAGAGGTGAATGGACGCAGGGATCGGGGCAGCCACTTCCACAACGGGGGAGACGTCAAGATTGAAGGTAAGACCGTGAATCATGGTCGGAGTGCAAATTCTAGTAAAACACGAGGTACAGGTTTTGTTTCGTTTTTTTAGTTATGTTGGTAAACCTATAGGGTAGCAAATACAGACAGCACAATTACGCGAACAAGAAGGAGATCTATAAATTTAACGAACTGAATACATTATACTCAAATTACTTTTATATTCCCACACACAAAGCCCGCTAGGTCATATCTGCTAACTTGTTTAACATCAGGGGAAGACATATAAGTATCAGAAAAGGGAAAAGGAGTTATCACAGTGTTGTATGTCAATAAAGGTTGGAATCATGTCAAATAACAATGTTGTAAATGTTGCAGACCTGCGAGTCTGAAATCAATGCAGCTACCTATGACATGTGTGATAATAAAAATTTTCAAATAAAAAAAAAAAAAGCCGGAAAGTGCCCAGGAGACGCGTAACACATTAATAACATTACGACTATACAATGCCACTTTACACAATAAACCAACGGCTTTACCTCGCGCACGCAGCCTATTTAGAATGCACAGTTCAAACATTCATTACACTTTATAAGCAGGGCACTAACACCCACAATGTATATTCTACGCAGACATAAAATACAAACAGATTGTTAGCTCTTCAGCCTATTGCTCGCTGCATATATCAATTATAAATAATGAAAGTATATTAATTGATTTAAGAAATCAATCATTATAACTTACTAGAATATTGCTCGTCAAAAAATGATGGGAATCAAATTGTAAGTGAGCTAATGCTGTTTGGTGTATGGTAATGAACTAAATAATACATTAATAAAGGAATATACTTTACCTATTTTTAAGTAATACATGTAGGAAGCATTGTGTTGAAGAGCTGACAATCTGTTTTCATGTTGCTGCAGCATACAATGTGTGTTTTGAGTGCTGTGGAGCTGCTGTGTAAGCGTCATCAATGTGTGCAGTGTGTAGTGTAAATAGTGTGTGTGCGCAAGGAAAATCCGTTAGGGTAGCTGTGTACTTCCAGATTTTGTAAGTTAATGTTGTAAATGGTGCCTAATGTGTGGTACGCGGCTGTGGCTGATTTTGCGTCCTTGTTCTTCGATCTCGTCAGGCTTTTGGGGAAAATCTGTAGGTGTTTGGTGGTGTTTAGGGTCCTGTAGCCTTGTTTTCGTTTTTTGGAGGCCATTTTTTCTCTCGCTTAGGTGATTTTCGGGTGTCTAAACTCTTCAATTTGAAGTTAAATGGAGGTGTAACTTCACTTGCAGAGGTCCTGGGTGCTCCCTCTTGCTGTGGGTAAACTTTTTATGTGTTTGATGTGTGTATTTATTGTGTTTTGAATGTTTTGAGGTTCGCGCGGGTCGGCCGTTAAAGTCGTAATTTTGCGAGGTTGTAATGTTCTTCTTTTGTAAGTCCGTAAATGTTGCGAGGTCCGCAGTTGCTGGCAAGGAGCGCCTTTGGCGCACCATGCAAGCAACTGAGGCCCTCGCTTTGCGACGGCCGCAGCATTAGCAACATCTTTGGACAACCCGCAGTTATGACAACTATATATGTGATCTACATATACATAGAAATATATATCTCTCTCAGAGGACCAAAAGTACACGACAGGAGAGGCTCGCAATGAGCGCTGAAGGTCATCACAGTACAAAACGGTTTACATTATGTGTCAAACAGCATTCCCATGCCTTGAAATTTTACTGCCACGTCATTTTTGACGGGTAAGTCGCTAGTATATATATATATACTAGCGACTTGCCCGTCAAAAAATGACGGCAATAAAATTGTAAGGCAGGTAATGCTGTTTGGTGGAGACGCGTGTTGAATGGGTGTTGTGTTTATTGTTTTCTTTTGTTTTGTTTTTGTGTCTATTTGTTTGTGTATGGTAGTGAAATAATTAATACATTAATACATTAATATACTTTAATTATTTGGAAGTAATATATGCAGGAAGCATTGTGTTGAAGAGCTGACAATCTGTTTTGATGTTCCTGCAGCATGGAATGTTGGTTTGGTTGGTTTACACTGTTGTGGAGCTGAGGTGTGTTAGCAATGTGTGCAGTGTGTAGTGTAAATAGGCTGCGTGCGCGAGGGGAAGCTGTTAGGGTAGCTGTGCACTTCGCATTGTGTAAGTTAGTGTTGTAAAATGGCGGCTAATGTGTATGTGCTAGGCGGCTGTGTATGATGTAGCGTCCTTGCTAATGTTGTATCCTGTACCTCGTACAGCTTTTTGGAAAATCCGTATGTGCTTGATGGTGTTCTGAGTATTTAGGGTCCTGTAGCCTTGTTTTCGTTTTTTTCGGCTGCCATTTTTTCTTTTGCTTTGGGGATTTTCGTGTGTCTAAACTCTTTAATTTGTACTTAAATTGAGGTGTAACTTCACTTGCAGAGGTCCTGGGTTCCCCCCCCCCCCCCCCCCCCCCTTGCTGTGGGTAAGTTTTTTATGTATTTATTGTGTTTTTAATGTTTTTATGTGCGCACGATTCGGGCGTTAAGGACATATTTTTGCGAGGTCATAATGTTTTTTTTTCTAAGTCCCGCGGCTCGTATTTTTGGATGATAAGTCTGTACATTTTCCGATGTAAGTCCCGCCTGCGGCTCATTGCAGCCAGCGTGGGAAAGTCCACCTCCGCAAATGCAGCCCCTCGCTTCGCGAAGGTCCGCATTTGCGGGCCGAAAGTCGTAGGGGGTCGTAGGGATGAGTGCCTACGGCGCTCATCACCAATGCAATGCTTTGCGAGGGCCGCATTTGCTGCAGGCTCCATACGCAAGCCTGTAGCGTTAGCAACAACCCCAAACTCTTTTGTAGTCGCTACTGATCCCAACCCAATGCAGCTATCCTTGCCTTCGTCCGAATGGTCATCTGGCCCTCTAAGCAGGTTGTCTGTCCGGTAGCCACCAGGTACATATCAGCTAACTCTCGCCTCATTCCATTACCTCATGTTGTAAGAGAGGGACCCGACCACCAATAAATATATACTAGCGACTTGCCCGTCAAAAATGACAGCAATAAAACTTGAAGATTGGCAATGCTGTTTACCAGACAATGTGAGGCTCTACCCCCTCTAACTTGAGGGCCCTCGTTGCTCATTGCAAGCCTCTCCCAACGTCTACTTTACGGACCTTCGGCTAAGTCTTGCGGGCCTTTGGCGCTCATTGCAGCCCCCGTTATTTCAAAGTCGTGTAGGCCTCACGATAAGTGCCTTTAGCGCTCATTGCGCATGCCCAAGCTCATAACTTTTAACATTGCGTGACCAACATTTGTAACTTACCACAACTATTATATGTGATATATATCAACTATAATAGTTGTCGTAGGTAAGAGATTGTCGGTAATGCACAAGTTACGGGCTTGTGGATGCACAATGAGCAATCAAGGCGCTCATTGCAGGCCTCGCGATGAGTGCCAAAATCGCTCATCGTGAGGCCCAAAAGTTACTGATTTGACAGGGGCTGCAATGAGCGCTGAAGGCCCCCTCGCGAGGCCCGCAAGACTTTGAAAAAGGCTGGCAGAGGAGCACCAAAGGTGCTCATGGCGATGCCCGTGATCAGCGCCAAAGCGCTCATCACGAGGCATGCAACTCTTTAAAAAAATTACGGCTTTAACGGCCGACTTTTTTTTTTTAGCCCGTAACTCGAAAGACGTCGAAAGACCACCAAAAGATGCCAATTGATTAAAAAAATACCTTACAACTTCATGCACATCACAGGAGAAGAGGCTGTAAGTGAGGTTGCAAGCTAAATGATGCTTAATTGGCATTTTTGGGAGGTCGGAAATCGTCTAAGCAAAAAAAAAAATTGCGGCCATAAAGACATAATTAAAAAAAAAAGGCTCACAACGAGGCCAAAGCCAATAGGGCTTAGGCGCTCATCAAGACTTTGAAAAAGTGCGATCGGCGCTCAGCATGCAAGACTTGAAGAGGGAGAGGGAGGAGAAAGACACAGGGGAGGGAGGAAATCGACAGGGGTGAGACGGGGAGAAAGAGACACAGGGAAGGGAAATGAGGGGAAAAAAACACAAGGCAGGAACAGGGGGCAAAGAGGCAGTGGGAGGGAGAGAGGGGGAAACAGACACATGGAAGTGGGAAGGGGGGAAACAGACAAAGGTTTTATAGAGTGGGGAGAGGCTTGCAATGAGCGCCGAAGGCGTGTGGCACGAAAGTGGCGGGTTGGACAACGCTGCAATGAGCACTCATTGTGGGGTGGCGATGGGCCCCGAAGGCAATCATCACAAGGCCCGTAAAGTAGAGGGGAGGAGAAGCTTGCAATGAGTGCCGAAGGTGCTCATCGCGAGGCACGCAAGTTAGAGGAGGGGAGAGCCTCGCATTGTGTGGCAAACAGCATTGCCAGCCTTCAAATTGTATTGCCGACTTTTTTGAAGGCCAAGTTGCTAGTATAAATATAAAGAATGAGCTGGCAGTAAATGTCTAGTAATTGGGATGAATAATCAGAGTATTGCAGTATGTAGTGATACCTTTTTTTATTGGACAAACATTTTAGTTAGGGGGAAGCTCTTTCTAGGGTTGACCTCTCTTTATCAAGTCAGAAGCAATTCTGATAAAGGTTTAGCATGAGCATTGGCATACAGAGCAAGGATGCTAAGTAATAACAATCCCACTATATGTATGTCTTTGGTTACCAGGACAGTGAGTGCATTGCGTTCATTGATTCTTCCTTTTATATCCTGTCCTGCTGATTCCTCCCGAGTCCTTGGCTCTTACTTGCATTCACTGTAAGCGCGGTCTGAGTACAATGTACACAGTGGCCTGTTCAAATCCCCAGGGAAGCATCAAATCAGTTTTATTCTGCTAAGCAATGTAGCTCTAAAGCTTTGGCCTCGGACCCCCTGCTGGTAACTATTACTGAAGAAATGGAAGTTTCCAAGCAGGATCACAGGCTCTGTTATTTCCCAATTATCCTCATAACACATGGCCAGTCAATGCCCACTTTTATGTATCCATGGGGGTCATTATACCCCTCCTTTAGAATGATCTGGAACAAATAAGGAGAGTTAGAAACCTTTTATTATGGCATTATCTTATTTGATTGAATTTAAATGGCTGGTGAGCAAACAAGACCAAAAAATGAATGCATTTATTAGCAGATTTCCTAGACTATATATATATATATATATATATATATATATATATATATATATATATATATATATAGTAATTTAGTAATTATTAATCCATATATATATATATATATATATATATATATATATATTAATAATTAGTATTGCAATATAATTTGATACCTTTTGTATTGGACAAACGTCTTATTTACGAGCTTTCGAGAGGCTTAACCTCTCTTTATCAAGTCTCAAGCAATACTAAATGAGATGGAACCCTCAGTTTGAATAATAACAGCAGATGCAGATAGAGTGGAAACAGCATCTGACATCATCAGGTAAATACATATATGGGGAATAAACACAACATAGCAAAGGAAACATATATACACATATTATATACACATATACATCAATATATACATGAAAAAGCAGAGCACTGTAGTCCATAGTGATATCTTTCCTGTTGGACAAACACCTCACTAAGAGTGCTAAGTCTGTTATTGTATAAGAAGAAAAAAAAAATCACATGAAATTCTGATAATGTGTTAGAAAGCCCAAATCTATATTAAGTCCTGTGTTTTTAGAGTTGAAGAATGTGATCATCTTTATTTCGAATGCTTTTCGCTCTTGGATGCTTTTAAATTTTCCTCTGAGTATTTTGACTTTTAAGTTTTGGATGGAGTGATCATTCTGGCTAAAATGGTGTCCCACTGGGCTACAATAACTGTCTTCATTATGTTTTCTTATTGAATGCCTGTGTAAATTCATCCTTAAATGCATTTTGTGGCTGGTTTCTCCAATGTAACAGCCTGTATCACATAAAGTACATTGTATCATATAAACCACATTTGAAGATGTACATGAATATGATCCTTTGATGTTATAGGTTTTGTTGTTATGTGTGGCTCTATCATCATTACAAATGTGTTGACATAATTTACAGGCACGTTTGTTACAAGGTTTAGTTCCATTTTTTGTATTTAGTTGTTCATTGGCCAAGTTTCTGCTGACAAGTTTTTGTTTCAGGTTTGGTGGTTGTTTAAATGCAAGGATGGGAGGTTTTGGGGATATATCTATTAATTCAGTATCTTCATATAATATAGACTTGGGCTTTCTAACACATTATCAGTATTTGATGTGTATTTTTTCTTTTCTTATACTATAACAGACTTAGCTCTCTCAGTGAGGTGTTTGTCCAACAGGAAAGATATCACTGTGGACTACTGTGCTCTGCTTTTTCATGTATAAATTGATGTATATGTGTATATAATATGTGTATATATGTTTCCTTTGCTATGTTGTGTTTATTCCCCATATATGTATTTACCTGATGATGTCAGATGCTGTTTCCACTCTCTCTGCATCTGCTGTTATTATTCAAACTGAGGGTTCTCATGTAGTATTGCTTGAGACTTGATAAAGAGAGGTCTCGAAAGCTCGTCATTATAAATAAGACGTTTGTCCAATACAAAAGGTATCAAATTATATTGCAATACTCATTATTAATCTATATATATATATATATATATATATATATATATATATATATATATATATATATATAGATTAATAATTACTAGATTACTGGACATTCACGGCTGCTTCACTCTTCAATTATATATATATATATATATATATATATATATATATATATATATATATATATATATAATTATGAAATGAGAAAGTATACAGAATTGGTGGGCAGACAGTGAGAAATTGGTTGAAAAGACTAAAGGACCACTGTGCTCAAAATGTAAAATACACACAACCTTCACACTACGAGACTAAATACAAAGGATAAAGCAACGCCGACTTTCTGCATATAATAGCTAATTAATTAAAGGATGTATTTTTGGGGTATTAATATTAATGATATTTGATGAGATTGTATAAGTGTCAAATTAGTGTCAAATCAGATTTTAGTTTGAGAGGGTAGTGGTGTATAAACATACTTAGTCCCTATATGAAACAACAATCATAGTGAAATGTAATACATGGATGTGACAGCTCTGACTGTCCTGTTGCTCATGGCCTAGTTTCAAGGGGAGAAGGGGGAAAAGGGTAAGTGGGGTGTAGAGAAGATGGGGGAATGAGGGAACAGAGACATGGTATGAAAATAATGGATCAAACATCCAAAGTCATAGGAAAGGATAAAACAAGTGGGACTGGAGATATTGGGTGAGGGCAGGATTTGTAACCTTTTAGATCTATATCAAACCTTTAAGGACCAGACAGATTATCTGTCAAACTTAAATAATACTATTTGAGACTGCACACTGACATATGGTCAGAAGTGTATGGGCATTGTTTGGATTGCCTGTTATTGAGTGTCGGAGCAAACTAAGAGTCATGTGAATAACAGCCAACAATGTATGCCGGCCATATATTTGTCATATTGCAAGTTTGTTGGTAACGCTATGTTAAAAGATACAGGGTTGCGCATGCGCAATGAACGCCGAAATTACAAAATTTAATGGCTGATATTTTCTCAAGAACATAACTCGAAAGACCCCACAAAAAACGCCAAATAATTTAAAAGTAGCTTAAAATCCTCACAAACAGCTCAGGGGGAAAGCCAGGGAACCTGTGGTTGCAAGCTAATTTGACTCTTAATTGTCGTTAAGATTGAAAATCTTCTAAGCGAGAAAAAAAAATGGCGGCTGTAAAAACGTAAATGCTTTCAAAAAGGATCAGAACAAGGCAGAAATAAGGCCCTCATTTAATTGCGATTTGTCCAATTGAATAGGACTCTAAATAAGCACATAGCATATTTTTTTAAAGAAGTTTTTAGTGAGTGAAAACTTTGCTTTTAAATAGATGTTTACTAACTAACTTCTTTAAAAAATATATGTTATGTGCTTATTTAGACCCCTATTCAATTGGCCAAATTGCAATTGAATGAGGGCCCAGGTACGTAGTACTTTGAAAATACAAGCAACTTTGCTCATGAGACCCACATTACTTTAAAAATAAAAGCAACAGCGTTCAGCGCGAGCCACGCAAGATTAAAAAAAGATAGACAGGCGATCAACAGAAGCAACGTAAAACTTGATCAGGGAAAGAAAGGAGAAAGACACAGGGGAGTGGGGAGAGAGGGTGGAAAAGAGACACAGGAGAAAATAAGGGGGGAGAGAGGGGGAAACAGACACATGAAAGGGAGAGGGGAAACAGACACATGGGTCAGAGAGTAGGGAGGGGCACACAATGAGCGCCGAAGGAGCTCATCGCGAGGCACAAAAGTGGCAGGTTGGGCGATGTCTGCAATGAGCGCTCATTGCAGGGCTCACGACCCGTAAAGTAGAGGAGAGGGTCACAATGAGCGCCAAAGGTGCTCATTGCGGGTCTCACGATGAGCACCAAAGGCGCACATTGTGGGGCTTGCGATGAGCAATGAAATTGCGAGGCATGAAAGTGGTGGATTGGACAAGGCCTGCAATGAGCGACGAAGCCTAGAAAAGACTCTGATGCTGGGAAATATTGAAGGCACAAGAAGATGGGGACTTCTGCGGCGGAGCTGGATAGATGAGGTCACTGAAGCAATGAACATGAACTTTATGGAGCTCAGAGGAGCAGTGACTGATGTGCCTGGTGTGCGGTCCATAAGCCCATAAGGTCGCGGAGAGTCAGACACAACTGAACGGCCAAACAATAATAAATAGTCTGCTTGTCTAAGGAGGCAGGTGAGTGAGTTACAAAAGAAAACGGCAACCTGCCACTAACTCGAGTTCCCAGCACACCCCATGTTTATATTTATATATATATATATATATATATATATATATATATATATATATACACACAGTACTTATTATATACATTCCCGTGAAATAATCACGATCCTTTAAGCATTTCTATTTGATTAGCTGTGTCTCGTCCTCCCGCATCCCTTTCTAGTTGTTGTTTGTCCACTAACCAGCAGATCAACTTGCAGTGTCACGTGCTACAACCAATCCGCTTGCGAGATCCCGCGCTTGCTCAGTGTGTTCCAGGCCGGGTGCATGGAAGCCATGCCGGGAGAGCAGCAGCAACAGGACCCTCTGGGGCACCGGCAGATCAGATTCACTGAGGACAGCGGGAGCAGCAATGACAAGGAGAGCCAGGGAAGCGGGAGTCCGGACCTGGAGGAGCCCGAGGAGGAGAACAAGGACTGGGGGGAACGAGTGGGACCGCAACTAAAGATAGTGACCATGAGTGACCAGATCAGAGAGCTACAGACCATCATCAGGGACAGGTGAGAGACATAGGGGGAGATCAGAGAGCTACAGACCATCATCATGGACAGGTGAGAGACATAGGGGGAGATCAAAGAGCTACAGACCATCATCATGGACAGGTGAGAGACATAGGGGGAGATCAGAGAGCTACAGACCATCATGGACAGGTGAGAGACATAGGTGGAGATCAGAGAGCTACAGACCATCATCATGGACAGGTGAGAGACATAGGGGGAGATCAAAGAGCTACAGACCATCATCAGGGATAGGTGAGAGACATAGGGGGAGATCAGAGAGCTACAGACCACCATCATGGACAGGTGAGAGACATAGGGGGAAATCAGAGAGCTACAGACCATCATCAGGGATAGGTGAGAGACATAGGGGGAGATGAGATAGCTACAGACCATCATCAGGGACAGGTGAGAGATATAGGGGGAGATCAGAGAGCTACAGACCATCATCATGGACAGGTGAGAGACATAGGGGGAGATCAGAGAGCTACAGACCATCATCAGGGATAGGTGAGAGACATAGGGGGAGATGAGATAGCTACAGACCATCATCAGGGACAGGTGAGAGATATAGGGGGAGATCAGAGAGCTACAGACCATCATCATGGACAGGTGAGAGACATAGGGGGAGATCAGAGAGCTACAGACCATCATCAGGGATAGGTGAGTGCCAAGTAGACATAGGGGGAGATCAGAGAGCTACAGACCATCATCAGGGACAGGTGAGAGACATAGGGGGAGATCAGAGAGCTACAGACCATCATCAGGGACAGGTGAGAGACATAGGGGGAGATCAGAGAGCTACAGACCATCATCAGGGACAGGTGAGAGACATAGGGGGAGATCAGAGAGCTACAGACCATCATCAGGGACAGGTGAGAGACATAGGGGGAGATCAGAGAGCTACAGACCATCATCAGGGACAGGTGAGAGACATAGGGGGAGATCAGAGAGCTACAGACCATCATCATGGACAGGTGAGAGACATAGGGGGAGATGAGATAGCTACAGACCATCATCAGGGACAGGTAAGAGATATAGGGGGAGATCAGAGAGCTACAGACCATCATCATGGACAGGTGAGAGACATAGGGGGAGATCAGAGAGCTACAGACCATCATCAGGGATAGGTGAGAGACATAGGGGGAGATGAGATAGCTACAGACCATCATCAGGGACAGGTGAGAGATATAGGGGGAGATCAGAGAGCTACAGACCATCATCAGTGACAGGTGAGAGACATAGGGGGAGATCAGAGAGCTACAGACCATCATCAGGGACAGGTGAGAGACATAGGGGGAGATCAGAGAGCTACAGACCATCATCAGGGACAGGTGAGAGACATAGGGGGAGATCAGAGAGCTACAGACCATCATCAGGGACAGGTGAGAGACATAGGGGGAGATCAGAGAGCTACAGACCATCATCAGGGACAGGTGAGAGACATAGGGGGAGATCAGAGAGCTACAGACCATCATCAGGGACAGGTGAGAGACATAGGTGGAGATCAGAGAGCTACAGACCATCATCATGGACAGGTGAGAGAGCATGAAGAGAGAATAGGGGGATATCAGCAACAGACCATCATCAGGGACAGGTGAGAGACATTGGGGGAGATCAGAGAGCTACAGACCATCATCATGGACAGGTGAGAGACATAGGGGGAGATCAGAGAGCTACAGACCATCATCATGGACAGGTGAGAGACATAGGGGGAGATCAGAGAGCTACAGACCATCATCATGGACAGGTGAGAGATATAGGGGGAGATCAGAGAGCTACAGACCATCATCATGGACAGGTGAGAGACATAGGGGGAGATCAGAGAGCTACAGACCATCATCATGGACAGGTGAGAGATATAGGTGGAGATCAGAGAGCTACAGACCATCATCATGGACAGGTGAGAGAGCATGAAGAGAGAATAGGGGGATATCAGCAACAGACCATCATCAGGGACAGGTGAGAGAGAATAGGGGGATATCAGCAACAGACCATCATCAGGAACAGGTGAGAGAGCATGAAGAGAGAATAGGGGGATATCAGCAACAGACCATCATCATGGACAGGTGAGAGACATAGAGGGAGATCAGAGAGCTACAGACCATCATCATGGACAGGTGAGAGACATAGGGGGAGATCAGAGAGCTACAGACCATCATCAGGGATAGGTGAGAGACATAGGGGGAGATCAGAGAGCTACAGACCATCATTATGGACAGGTGAGAGACATAGGGGGAGATCAGAGAGCTACAGACCATCATTAGGGATAGGTGAGAGACATAGGGGGAGATGAGATAGCTACAGACCATCATCAGGGACAGGTGAGAGATATAGGGGGAGATCAGAGAGCTACAGACCATCATCATGGAGAGGTGAGAGACATAGGGGGAGATGAGATAGCTACAGACCATCATCCGGGACAGGTGAGAGATATAGGGGGAGATCAGATAGCTACAGACCATCATCAGGGACAGGTGAGAGACATAGGGGGAGATCAGAGAGCTACAGACCATCATCAGGGACAGGTAAGAGACATAGGGGGAGATCAGAGAGCTACAGACCATCATCAGGGACAGGTGAGAGACATAGGGGGAGATCAGAGAGCTACAGACCATCATCATGGACAGGTGAGAGACATAGGGGGAGATCAGAGAGCTACAGACCATCATCAGGGACAGGTGAGAGACATAGGGGGAGATCAGAGAGCTACAGACCATCATCATGGACAGGTGAGAGACATAGGGGGAGATCAGAGAGCTACAGACCATCATCAGGGACAGGTGAGAGACATAGGGGGAGATCAGAGAGCTACAGACCATCATCATGGACAGGTGAGAGACATAGGGGGAGATCAGAGAGCTACAGACCATCATCAGGGACAGGTGAGAGACATAGGGGGAGATCAGAGAGCTACAGACCATCATCAGGGACAGGTGAGAGACATAGGGGGAGATCAGAGAGCTACAGACCATCATCATGGACAGGTGAGAGACATAGGGGGAGATCAGAGAGCTACAGACCATCATCATGGACAGGTGAGAGATATAGGGGGGGGGATCAGAGAGCTACAGACCATCATCATGGACAGGTGAGAGACATAGGGGGAGATCAGAGAGCTACAGACCATCATCATGGACAGGTGAGAGATATAGGGGGAGATCAGAGAGCTACAGACCATCATCATGGACAGGTGAGAGACATAGGGGGAGATCAGAGAGCTACAGACCATCATCGGGGATAGATGAGTGTCTAGGGAGACATAGGGGGAGATCAGAGAGCTACAGACCACCATCATGGACAGGTGAGAGACATAGGGGGAGATCAGAGAGCTACAGACCATCATCATGGACAGGTGAGAGATATAGGGGGAGATCAGAGAGCTACAGACCATCATCATGGACAGGTGAGAGACATAGGGGGAGATCAGAGAGCTACAGACCATCATCGGGGATAGATGAGTGACTAGGGAGACATAGGGGGAGATCAGAGAGCTACAGACCACCATCATGGACAGGTGAGAGACATAGGGGGAGATCAGAGAGCTACAGACCATCATCAGGGACAGGTGAGAGACATAGGGGGAGATCAGAGAGCTACAGACCATCATCAGGGACAGGTGAGAGACATAGGGGGAGATGAGATAGCTACAGACCATCATCAGGGACAGGTGAGAGATATAGGGGGAGATCAGAGAGCTACAGACCATCATCATGGACAGGTGAGAGACATAGGGGGAGATCAGAGAGCTACAGACCATCATCAGGGACAGGTGAGAGACATAGGGGGAGATCAGAGAGCTACAGACCATCATCGGGGATAGATGAGTGACTAGGGAGACATAGGGGGAGATCAGAGAGCTACAGACCACCATCAGGGACAGGTGAGCGAGCATGGAGACACATAGGGGGAGATTAGAGAGCTACAGACCATCATCAGGGACAGGTGAGAGACATAGGGGGAGATCCGAGAGCTACAGACCATCAGAGACAGGTGAGAGACTAGGGGGAGATCAGAGAGCTACAGACCATCAGGGACAGGTGAGAGACTAGGGGGAGATCAGAGAGCTACAGACCATCATCAGGGAGAGGTGAGAGACTAGGGGGAGATCAGAGAGCTACAGATCATCATCAGGGAGAGGTGAGAGACATAGGGGGAGATCAGAGAGCTACAGACCATCATCATGGACAGGTGAGAGATATAGGGGGAGATCAGAGAGCTAAAGACCATCAGGGACAGGTGAGAGAGCATGGAGAGATAGGGGGAGATCAGAGAGCTACAGACCATCCTCAGGGGCAGATGAGAGAGCAAGGAGAGATAGGGGGAGATCAGAAAGCTACAAGCTATCATCAGGGACAGGTGAGAGACATAGGGGGAGATCAGAGCGCTACAGACCATCAGGGATAGGCGAGAGACTGGGGAGACATAGGGGGAGATCAGAGAGCTACAGACATCATCACGGACAGGGTGAGAAAGAGCATGGAGAGATAGGGGGCAGAGAGTGAGAGAGACACGGGTCAGCAGAGTGGAAGGTCAGACTCTGTGCAGGTGAGGGATGACATGCTGTACAGGGGGCAGGTGAGGAATGGGACATGCGGGGTGGAGGGGATGCTCTGCAGTGGGCAGGTGAGGGAGGGGACATGCTATGTGAAGGGGATGCACTGCAGAGGGGATGGGACATACTGGGTGGAGGGGATGCTCTGCAGAGGGCTGGTGAGGGAGGGGACATGCTATGTGAAGGGGATGCTCTGCAGAGGGGAGGGGACATACTGGGTCAAGGGGATGCTCTGCAGAGGACTGGTGAGGGAGGGGACATGCTCTGGGGGTGGGATGCTCTGCAGGGGGCAGGTGAGGGAGGGGACATTCTGTGTGGAGGGGATGCTCTGGGCAGGTGAGGGAGGGGACATTCTGTGTGGAGGGGATGCTCTGCGGAGGGCAGGTGAGGAAGGAGACATTCTGTGTGGAGGGGATGCTCTGCGGAGGGCAGGTGAGAGAGACTTGCACATTAGTTTATGCCACATGCTGGGTTTGAGTGCAGTCTCTGTTTCCAGTCCAGCAGTCTCTTCTATGATGTCCCTGACTGTGTGTGATAGCTGCTGGTTTCTGGTCAGTCTCTGTTTCCAGTCCAGCTGTCTCTTCTGTGATGTCTCTGTGTGTGACAGCTGCTGGTTTTTAGTCAGTCTGCTTGTTTGTGGTTAGTCCCTGTTCCCAGTCTAGCGGTCTCTTCTGTGACGTCTCTGTGTGAGAGTTGCTGGTTTCTGGTTAGTCCCTGTTCCCAGTCCAGCGGTCTCTTCTGTGACGTCTCTGAGTGCTGAATGTTATTATAGTAAGTGCTCCTCCTATTTATGGCCTCTGTGTCATATCTGGAGCTGTGTATATTGTTTATATTGAATATTTAATTAGAAATGTACTTAAAGGACAACTTTATATAATGTGTAAGTAGGATATAGATATATACAGTTTTCAATACAGAAAGAAAGTGCTGATCTTTTGTGAGGGAGCACCTTTAGGCCAGCTCCTGAGCCTGGGGAGACGTGCTGACTTTCTAGGTATAGCATTAAAGAGACAGGTGGAATGCAGACTACGGATCAAGGGGATAAATATCATTGTTTAATTCCAATAACAGCTCCGTCCCTGACTGTGACATCATTATTTACTTTTGTGTTATTATCCTGTAATTAAAATCTTGGCACTGATGTAGTATTTATATGTTTTATGTTTTCACAGGACCACGAGCAGAGGAGACTTTGTGTTTTCTGCAGACCGCTTGGTAGGTAGAACAGTCACAATTCAGTAGTTTTTATCATTTGTTTTCACTTGTTTATAAGTTTAATTAAACTGAATAATTTACCTGCGCTTAATCAGAGATATTCTGGAGACGCAAAATCTGTAGAAGAAAAACATATCCACAAACCGACATTCTACTCCAAAATCATGGCATGATACCAAAACACAGAGGTCTCTGATTTTCTTCACTTTATTTGGACACGCGTGGATCAGCAACAGAATATCATTCACGCTGTCTGCCACTGACAACAAAAATATACAAAACATAACCTTTTATAGTATTTCCTATATACAGGAAATGGTAAATTCCATTATTACCTTCTAGAAAATGTTACATTCCACCACCTCCCATCTCTAGACCAATTAATGATTACTTATATTAAAAAAAACAATAAAAGATGGAACCTAGGCGCTCATTGCGAGACCCACTGGGTCTCCTTCCCCCATATCCTCCTCCCTTTCCCTCAGCCGGGAGAGGGGGGGGGCAGGTAAGCAAGAGGGGGGGGGGAGAGACACGGGAGGGGGGAAGAGACACAGGGGAGGGGTGAAAGGAGCGAAAAGGGAGGGAGAAGAGGGGTAAAAGGAGCCAAAAGGGGGGGAATGAGAAACAAGGGAGGAAGTAGACGGGGGGAGAGACAGGGCATGTGATGATTGCCGAAGGTGCTCACATTGGGTGGCAAACAGCATTGCCAGGCTTAAAATGTCATTCCTGTCATTTTTGACGGGCAAGTAGCTAGTATACTAAATAATGTATGGATATTTGTATTACTCCACAACAAATCCTAGCCTTTTAGTAAAATCACTGACCTTTTAGTAACATGATGCTCACTACTGATTTAGAGCTGTCAAGTGACACAACTCTAAGTTATGAAGAAAGACTAACCAAATTAAACTTATTTTTTCTAGAAAAAAGGCGTCTAAGAGGAGATATGATTACCTTATATAAATACATCCAGGGTCAGTATAAAGATTTGTCGGGGGAGCTTTTTGTGCCAAGAGGTTTTCAACTGACAAGAGGACATCCCTTGAGGTTAGAAGTAAAAAGATTCCACCTCAAAGAAAGAAAAGGGTTCTTCACATTAAGGGTGGTTAATCTGTGGAATTCTCTACCAGAGGAGGTGGTGACAGCGGATTCGATAGATAACTTTAAAAGGGGACTAGATTTATTTCTAATTAAAAAGGGTATTCAGGGTTATCATGGATAATTAGAGAGACAGAAATGATCCAATTTTTAACATTTCCCCTTTAGACAATTGGCTAAGTCTCGCTTTTTTTTTTTTTTTTTCCTATTTGCCTTCCTCTGGACTAATTAATAATAATAAAAAAAAAAAACGTTAAATAATTGATTAATAATTAATTAACAACTAATGAATTAATAGTTAATCCACATATTGCAGATCAAAGGAGATCTTAAAAGGTTGAACTTGATGGACTGAAAGTCTTTTTTCAACCTTAAATACTATGTAACTATGTAACTCCTTATTTGATTACGTTTATTGTTACTGTTTTGTTTAGTTTTACAATTTGTTTTATTGTCATTAATTTGTGTAATTATGTGTTTGTGCTTATATAAATTTTATGTGTAAGTATCATCTATAGATTCTGTTATTCGTCTCAATCTTTCTTTTATTTTTTTTTCCATTTCAAAATTTATATAAAAAAAAAAATACAAAAATTACAAACATTAAAAGACATCAGGATGTCGAAACTACAAATATTCAGACAAAAAAAAAAACATCCAGCAAAGACAAAATTGGAACCACAGTTGAATTTAAGTAATTCACATTGAGTCATAAAGGTTAACATTTCTCAGTGTATCAAAACATGATATAATTCAATTCTATGGAGAAGAGGAGTGGGGCATTTTTATCAACTCCTATAATTATTTACACCCCTCCTTCTTTTCTTGTTTGTATTTATTCTTTATACTTTCCGTCTCTTCTTTTAATATATTCCTTTCCAACATTAATAATTAGATAACTTCGTATATCTTCCAAAGAGACCATTTTGAGCTAATTTTTTTTGACGAACCATTTGAAAGTGTCAAATACTGCAATTCTATTTGATTATTTCTCTCTACAATGGTCATAACTTCAGTCCAAGTCGGTAAGGATTGTTTATTCCATGCTCTAACTATAAGCCACTTGGCTGCCATTAAAGTATTTACAATCACATTACTTTGTCTATAGTCAATTTTACTTGGAAGGATATCTTTCTGACCTTGTCTATTCACATATTTTGTCTGACCAATGTTTTTATGTGATTGTTTTACACTTACTGCTGGATACTTACATGACTAAATTAAATATTATACATTTTCTTTTATGTATGTGTTACATATGTTGTTTTCCCCCAAAACATAGATATATGAAATTTATAAAATGCACCCCAGAGGGATATTTTGCTGCTCCCTTGATATGTAGGAGGCTCTTATACAGTGCTTTGCAAAAGTATTCACCCCCCTTGACTTTTTACCTATTTTGTTACATTACAGCCTTAAGTTCAATATTTTGTTAATCTGAATTTTATGTTACGGATCAGAACACAATAGTCTAAGTTGGTGAAGTGAAATGAGAAAAATATATACATAAAACTATTTTTTAGAAATAGAATACAGAAAATTGGCATGTGGGCATGTATTCGCCCCCTTTGTTATGAAGCCCATAAAAAGCTCTGGTGCAACCAATTACCTTCAGAAGTCACATAATTAGTGAAATGATGTCCGCCTGTGTGCAATCTAAGTGTCACATTAACTGTCATTACATATACATACCTTTTTTGAAAGGCCCCAGAGGCTACAACACCTAAGCAAGAGGCACCACTAACAAAACTCTGCCACGAAGAACAAGGAACTCTCCAAACAAGTAAGGGACAATGTTGTTAAGAAGTACAAGTCAGGGTTAGGTTATGAAAAAATATCCAAATCTGTGATGATCCCCAGGAGCGCCATCAAATCTATCATAACCAAATGGAAAGAACATGGCACAACAGCAAACCTGCCAAGAGACGTCCGCCCACCAAAACTCATGGACAGAGCAAGGAGGGCATTAATCAGAGAGGTAGCACAGAGACCTAAGGTAACCCTGGAGGAGCTGCAGAGTTCCACAGCAGAGACTGGAGTATCTGTACATAGGATGACAATAAGCCGTACGCTCCATAGAGCTGGGTTTTTTGGCAGAGTGGCCAGAAGAAAGCCATTACTTTCAGCAAAACACAAAATGGCACGTTTTCAGTTTGCGAAAAGGCAAGCGAGAGACTCAAAAAATGTATGGAGGAAGGTGCTCTGGTCAGATGAGACTAAAATTGTACTTTTCGTCCATCGAAGAAAATGCTATGTCTGGGGCAAACCCAACACATCACCCAAAGAACACCATCCCCACAGTGAAACATGGTGGCGGCAGCATCATGCTTAGGGGATGTTTTTCAGCAGCCGGGACTGGGAAACTGGTCAGAGTTGAGGGAAAGATGGATGGTGCTAAATACAGGGATATTCTTGAGGAAAACCTGTACCACTCTGTGCGTGATTTGAGACTAGGACGGAGGTTCACCTTCCAGGAGGACAATGACCACAAACACACTGCTAAAGCAACACTTTAATGTTTTAAAGGGAAACATGTCAATGTGTTGGAATGGCCTAGTCAAAGCCCAGACCTTAATTCAATAGAAAATCTGTGGTCAGACTTAAAGATTGCTGTTCACAAGCGGAAACCATCCAACTTGAAGGAACTGGAGCAGTTTTGCAAGGAGGAATGGGCAAAAATCCCAGTGGTAAGATGTGGCAAGCTCATAGAGACTTATCTAAAGCGACCTGGAGCTGTGAGTGCCGCAAAAGGTGTCTCTACAAAGTATTGACTTTAGGGGGGCTAGTAGTTATGCACATTGACTTTTTCTGTTATTTTGTCCTATTTGTTGTTTGATTCACAATTAAAAAAAAAACATCTTCAAAGTTGTGGGCATGTTCTGTAAATTAAATGATGCAAATCCTCAAACAATCCATGTTAATTCCAGGTTGTGAGGCAACAAAACACGAAAAATGTCAAGGGGGGTGAATACTTTTGCAAGGCACTGTATATGCACTGTGGCAGGAGGGCCATTTTGGGAGTATTTGGGGATTAAAATTGATATACTCCAGTGTGGGGTCTATCAGGGAGCTTTGTGTGTTAGAATCAGTTGTACACCTTAGAATATACAGTGTAAAGACAAAGCAGCATTAATTGGCTCAGACAAGTGTAAGGATTCAGTGATGCTCAGCCCCCACCAAACTAATCTGTAGCACCTGCTCCTACATTTTGGAGCTCTCCATGTTCCTTCCTTGTCTGCATTGCACTGGGCACGACTGTAGATTCACACACCGGGTGCATGTATGGATGTCCAGTCATGTCAATACCTTTGCTTTCCCATTACAGATCAGGTTGGTGGTTGAAGAGGGTCTAAACCAGCTGCCATATACAGAATGTACTGTGACTACTCCTACAGGTAACAGAGTTACATGCTACACAACGATCTATATGCTATATCTGACTGGCCACTGTAATAACAATACACCAACAAGAGGAGCTCATTCTCTAATCATTAATAAAATGCATATTTAATGATTTATAATAGCAATATTAAATTCATTCAACTAGGGCATGCTAATCTGTGTATATTAATCAATGACGCTAAAAGATCCAACTTGGCAAGGGGAACTTGGAGAGTTATTTGTGCCTAAAAATTGCAACACCCAATTTGCTGCTTTTCAGTTGTCCGATTCTCTGTGACCCTATGGGCCGCAGCACGCCAGGCACATCAGTCACTCGCTTCTAAGCTCACTCAAGATCATGTTCATTGCTTTAATGACCTCATCTATTACCTAAAACTAATTCAGATTTCAATCTAAGCATTTTGTGGCTGTATACTTTTATATTTTAATATTCACCCAGTTTTGTCCATTTGCCACTTTCTTACACGTCTCAGTTAAATACACTATTCACTATAAATTATGGTTTTATTTACAAGACTTCAAAAATAAGTTTATTTACTGTATTACCAACTAAGAAATGAAGAAACATGGATATTTTATGTAGTGCAGTTAATAAACTATTAATTCTTTAGACTGCCTTGAACATAGCTATAGCTTGCTTGTTTTTTATCTATGTGTGTGTGTGTATATATATATATATATATATATATATAAGTATCTTCTGCCCTTCCTAACAGGTTATAAATATGAAGGAGTGAAATTTGAAAAGGGGAACTGTGGTGTGAGCATTATGAGGAGCGGTGAGTTATATCTATGTGTGTGACACACTGTAAGGAGGAGAAGGGGGGCCCTTCCTTTTCAAAGCACAAGGGGAGGGGGGGGGGGGACAAGACTTGGCACTAGATCTGCAAGTTTGCTCTACTGAGCCTAGATGATGTCCTGTGCAGACATCTTATGTGAATCCACCAATGGATCAACTAATCTCCCTCCCTTCTTCCACTCCAGAATAATAACAAATAGAAGAACGCCTCCACTCCTTCTCCAAGCCAGCAGGAAAAGTGTAAGACACAAACATGGCATCTTTCTGTCACAATCCATGCCTACTAAAATAAAGGTTTTACCTAAGCCCGCTTTTATGCCCAGAGTTTAGACAACTACTGCTGGACTTAATTTATTGGAAACTTTACTACCATATAAAGTATTTCCCACAGTACAGCGGTCCTTAACAACTCCCTGAGCTGCATTCTTATTGGATGTGAACCTCTTAGGGAATCCATCTGGCAGATTTATCCCCGGATATCTCTAACCTCACTTCTCCAAAAAAATCTCTTCCCAGGCGAGGCGATGGAGCAGGGGCTGCGGGACTGCTGTAGATCCATCCGCATTGGGAAGATCCTAATCCAAAGTGATGAGGAGACACAGCGAGCAAAGGTTTATTATGCCAAATTCCCTCCAGATATTTACAGGAGGAAAGTTCTATTAATGTACCCCATACTGAGTAAGTACTGAAAGTGGCTAATGTTTAATAACCATAGATCTTCATGCAAAAAACTGTTACACCTCAACAATGACCCCATCTACAGAGGAAAGAAAAGTTTACATATTTCCTTTTAAGGGAGCACCAAAATAAAACAAGCAGTTAAAGGTACATAAGAAACTTGGACTTAATTTAAGGGAAGGGCTAGAAGATCTCCAGTCTTGAAGGGACAGTGAATGTCAAGCTCTTTTTATATATTTGCATACTCTCTTCACTCCACTAAAACATTTCAGATTTAATCCTTTTGGAGTTAGTATGTCTGGAGAGATCATGAGGCAAAGCTGACATTAGCTCACTGCAATGCATTGCAAGGTGCTTGTGATTTTTGGTCATTTCAGAACCTACAGCAACAAGAACCTACCACAGAGGTTGGAGCATTAAACTTCTTACATAAAAATCCTTATAAAATGTGTATCCGTTTTTAAAATCCAAAAAGTGTTGTTGTTTTTTTATTATTGGTTTGCAGAGCAGCACTGATAAATTCCTGGTATTTTTAAATAAAGGAGAGGAAGCCACAGAGTTATATATGACGACTGATAGGTGGGGTGAAACATATTATCTCTCCTGCATGTGATACTTTGTGTATTTAGCATGACTACTGCCTCCATCTTAACTGGTCTTTCACTCGCCTACCTGTTCCCACGCCTACCCACCTTAACCAATTCTCCTTATCTAAGATAGTCTAAATTATAAACCTAAATTACACAGCTATCAACTGCACCTCCCTACACCTTAACTTTACTCTCCAAATACACTGCACCTCCCTACACCTTAACTTTACTCTCCAAATACACTCCAACCCATCCCCTCCCCTCAACTGCACCTCCCTACACCTTAACTTTACTCTCCAAATACACTCCAACCCATCCCCTCCCCTCAACTGCACCTCCCTACACCTTAACTTTACTCTCCAAAAACACTCCAACCCATCCACTCCCCTCAACTGCTCTCCCTACACCTTAACTTTACTCTCCAAATACACTCCAACCCATCCCCTCTCAACTGCACCTCCCTACACCTTAACTTTACTCTCCAAATACACTCCAACCCCTCCCCTCAACTGCACCTCTCTTCACCTCAACTCTGGCCTCCAAATACACTCCAACCCCTCCCCTCAACTGCACCTCCCTACACCTCAAATTTACTCTCCAAATACACTCCAACCCACCCCTCTCCTCAACTGCACCTCCCTACTTCTAAACTCGTCTTAGGATACCCACCCACCCCCTACCCTCTGACCATGATTTACTCCTTCAAGACTCTTTTCAAGAATAGCCCCCTCATTGAAATTCCCTACTTCACTCCATTAGACCCTTTCCTGGCCTACAGATGTTCAAACATTCTCTAAAAAAAAAACTGTTCGGAATAGACACCACCTTGTCTCCACTAAACAAGGCTATCTGTTTTACTCCTTATCTATAAAATGTGTCCATCAAGCAGTCCCTTAACACCATGTCTCGGCCAACCCAGTCACCTCTTAAACTGTAAGATTTCATCTCCTCTACCAAACTGTTGTTCTTTGTACTATCTATAAATTATCTGTGTTTCTTCTACCCCAGTGCTACAGAATCTGCTGGAGCACTATAAATAAGATATATTAATAACAGTGTGTGTTTGTGCTCTGACATTTACTTGTTGGTTTCTTTCAGGCACAGGGAATACCGTCATCGAGGCTGTGAAAGTCCTTATTGAGCATGGGGTCCAGCCTGCGTGTATCATACTGCTCAGTTTATTTTCTACTCCACACGGTAATATTAGATTTTTTTTTTTTTTGTATAATATATATTTCTGTTGACTAGTACTTAAGAGGCGTTGATGCTGAAGGATTCTGATACAAAAATATATGGGGAAACACTGATATGATATACTGCTTTTAGCTTTGACCATCTTCCCATTCTCATGTTGAATTAGTTAGAATACACGTTTGGAGCATGAAACTATCTGGTATATATATATTTAGAAGTGACAAATGACTTGGCACACAGTTACATAGTAATTGAGGTTGAAAACTATTTTATCAAGTTCAACCTTTTTAGATCATCTCTGATCTGCAGTATGCAGATTAGTTGTTAATTGATCCAGAGGAAGGCAGACAGAAGGAAAAAAAAAAAACATTGAAACTTTGCAAATTGTCTCAAAAGGGGGAAAAAATCCTTACTGCCCCAGATACTGGTAATCGGACTCCCTCTCTAATTATCTAGGATAAGCCTGAATGTCCTTTTTACTCAAAAATATATCGAAACCCTTTTTTAAAGTTATCTATCGACTCCTCTGTTACCACCTCCTTTGGTAGAGGATTCCACAGTTTAAACACCCTTACCCTTAATGCGTGTATATTAGCATCTCTACTGTTTTATATGCTGCTCCTTGGAGCCTGGTCCCTAAAATATCAATATATTTCCAATGTAAAAAACCTGGAACTGGAGAGGCATCATCTCAAGGAGAAAATGTACACTTAAAATTGCTTGTTTTACTACCAACTTTCGACTGGAGCTCCTCCCATCTTTTTCAACCTGTAACATAGTCCACAGCTGATTTCCTTGTAGCTTTACAGGTGGAGCCTGGGGAAATGTGCTGCACTTTCTGTCACCGTTTGAAAAAAGATCTGAGAAGATCTGTCCTATGGATAAGAGTAAAATAAACCATTTTTAGTGTTGGTTTTATCATAAAAAAACAGCCAATTGTATAGGAAAGCTGGATCATACAGTTCCCTTTTAAATGGCAGAGAGGCTTTGCAGTGTCTTGCATGCCCCAATATCAGTGGATCCTGTATTTTTGGGTGGTCCTTGAGGATTGAAAATGGGCACGTTCAGTGTAAGCCAATCCGTGGTCCCTCTGCATTACTTACATCCTTTGCGTTCTTCACCACAGGTGCCGTCTCCATTATCCAGGAGTTCCCCGACATCACTATTTTAACCACCGAGGTCCATCCAGTTGCTCCTACACACTTTGGACAGAAGTACTTTGGCACAGACTGAACACTTGACTCCTCTCCGTGCCCCTTGCACATCACTGGCTGCCCCAGCTGGGAGGGGACTCTACAATATGCAATCTTTTTACAGCTCCCATTTTTTCTAGCTTTTTACTCAAACTTCCTGCCTGGCCACCAATGATAGACTGTGGTGTTTTTACTTGATTTTTGGTTGTTTTATTGATTGCTTTTTAACCCTTGAGTGTTTATTGGCACATTCCACCCAGAAGCAGCTTATAATGGTGTGCCAAGGCGTTTAAGGGCATCAGAAGTATTTATTTATTTGTATTCCTGTTACAGAAATGTGACAATAAACGTGTAACATGGTAAACTTGTGAAAGATTATTTTATTGGATTTCACACCAGAAGCTTGTTAAAAAGACCTAATCATCCTAAAAACAAATTGGCTTCATCCCAAAGTGTGTTAAAACTAACATTGTAGTAGCCGTTTTTACTTTTTATGTGAATTATTCCTGAGATATTCAGCTTTTTCATGCTGCTCACAGTGATTAATACGTTTGGGGGAGGGGATTTGGGAACACAGACCATTGTACTAATAAGCACAAACGCAGCTAATATGCGTATCCTTGACACTTATTTGCATAATAATAGTGTTACTAATTTAAAACTTACATTTCATCTTTAGCATTGCAGATTCTAGCACAGGGGTGCACAAGTCCGGTTCTGGATTTGAGGATATCTCAATCTCTTCTTCAGTCATCCTAATTCTCTCACCTGTGCACAGAAAGGAATTCCTCAAATACAGGCCTGTGTGTGGCCCTTCCAGGACCGAATGTGTGCACCCCTGCTCTAGCAGATATGCTTGTCCTAACATTTCTACTGCACCAATCTACAGTGACCACACAAGGAATGAGGGAAATAAAGACTCCTTGGCATATCTTCTCATACTCCCAAGACACATAATAGGGGGTGGAGAGCAGCATATCTTCCTGGGATTGCCATTTGTACAATTTATATATGAACTTTCGCCGTGCATTTATTGCTAATTTGTAGTAAATAAACAAAGCAGACCCTATTGTATGAGCACCACCATGGGCCTTTAATTTCCTATGTTACAAGCATCTGATCAGCTGTGGATTTGGACAGTTCTGCTTCCTAGCAAATGATAAACCTTCAACTTTATGAAGAAACTTTATATATGGATTGAATTCTTTATATTCCAATAATTTGCCGTTATTGAAAATAAAGTGTTAATATATATTATAAAAGAGGTAGAAAATATAATTGAAACCTAATAAGTGAAACAACAACTCATAATTTTTGCTGTTTAGTCGTTCAGTTGCGTCCGACTCTCCGTAACTCTATGGACCACAGCATGCTAGGTGCATCTCTTAATCACTGACCCTCTGAGCTCCATCAAGTTCATGTTCATTGCTTCAGTGACCTCATCTATCAATCTCCGCCTCGGTCGTCCCCTTCTTCTTGTGACTTCAATCTTTCCCAGTATCAGAGTCTTCTCTAAGCAATCCTGCCGTCTCATGATGTGGCCAAAATATTTGAGCTTCAGCCTCATGATCATACCTTCTAGTGAACAGTTTGTCTTGAGTTCCTGAAGTAGAGTCCAAGGGACTCTAAGCAGTCTTCTCCAACACCACAATCCAAAGGCATCAATTCTACAGCGCTCAGATTTCTTTATGGTCCAGCTCTCACATTCATATGTCACTACTGGTAATACTATAGTTCAAACTACCTCTGTTGATAGTTTAATATCTTTACTTTTTACTAGCTTGTCCAAGCTTGCCATTGCTTTTCTCCCCAGAAGCAAATTCCTTTTAATTTCATGACCACAGTCACCATCTGCAGAGATCATGGATCCAAGGAGAATAAAACCTGCCTCCACTTCTTCCTCGTCTATTTTGCAGGAAGTGAGATTTCTGTTTGCCATGATCTTCGTCTTTTTAACGTTGAGCAGCAGGCAGACTTTTGCACTCTCTTCTTTTACCCTCCTCAATAAGTCCTTTAGCAGCTCCTCCCTTTCAGCCATCAGAGTAGTATCATCAGTGTATCTGAGGTTGTTGATATTCCTTCCAGCAATATTGATTCCAGCTTTGGATTCATCTAGACCAGCCTTACGCATGATGTATTCTGCATATAACTTGAATAATTAAGGTGACAATATACAAACTTTTCGCACTCCTTTTCCGATCTTGAACCATTGTGTTGTCCCATGTCTGGTCCGGACTGTGGATTCCTCAGGAGGCGGATGAGATGATCTGGTACTCCCATCTATCTAAGGACTTGCCACATTTTGTTGTGATCCACACTGTCAAAGTCTTTAGAATAATCTATGATGCAGAAGTAAATGTTTTTTTGGAACTCTTTTGCTTTTTCTATTATCCAACCGACATTGGCAATTTGATCTCTTGTGCCTCTCTCTCTGCAGAACCCGGCTTGCACATCTGGTAGTTCCTGGTCCAGATAAACAATACAACTGTTCAAATGATATCTCCCGGATCAGTGATAATCACATTTCTATTTGATTACTGCGGTTTAATAACTCATCGATCTGTGATCATAGAATAACATGTCAGGTCTCATTTATGCTGTATGAGATAAAAGAAATGTATTATGATTAATAGGACATTATGTATAAAATTAATTGATCAGTGATCCACGCTCAAAGCTCCTGCTTTATACATTAATAATGTGCTGAAAATATATTTTGTTTGCCTAAAGTTAAAGGAAAAATAGAGAAACGAATATATTATGTATGTGCATATAATCAAACAAAGCTATATCTAAAGGGTGTTTTATATTTAGAAACTTGTTGTTTGATCTTCAGTCTCTGAGAACCAGCATTTTGGACCTACCTAGTTTATTATGGAATGTTTTTTTCATATTCACCTGAAATACTTTGCAGGATAGAAAGTAAGTTTGCTTTACTTCAGATCAGTTGTAGTTGGAACCATATTTTAAGGGACCACTGCACTGTGAAAACATTTTTATATTTGAAAGTATCAGAATTTTGCAGTGAGCACTTACAGTAATGCTAATTACTCACATAGTACAGTAAATAAATTGTACATTAATAGTGTCTGAAAAAATTCCAACGTAAACAGTTAAACCGTTAGCCTGAAGTTTGCTGAATTTCTTGCTTTTGCAAAGAGTTTTCTCTCAATGTTGACACCCCCTGGAATTCCCAGGGATAATTAGCATAACTTATACAATGTTTCTTTTTTGCCTGGGGATTGTGCAGACATGCTCAGTTATGAAGTCTGCCCTACTGTGGGAAGTCGCATGATCTCAGGCCGTTTCCTATCCTTTATATTTCTGTTCCTTAATTCACCGATTGTTTTATCTACATCCCAGGTGATACTTTCCCAGCCCCAGAGAATTGCCCCATCACCTCCCCCAGAGAATTGCCCCGTGACCAACCCCAGTGAATTGCCCCCAGTCCCAGAGAATTGCCCCCCAAGCCGCAGACAATTGTCCCGTGAACTCCCCCAGCCCAGAGAATTGCCCCCCAGCCCCAGAGAATTGCCCCGTGACCTCACCCAGCCCCAGAGAATTGCCCCCCCAGCCCCAGAGAATTGCTCCGTGACCTCCCCCAACCACAGTGACTTGTCCCCCAGCCCCAAGTAAGTGCCCATGACGTCCCCCAACCTGTTTTTTGCCCCGAGCCCCAGAGAATTGCCCCATGACCTCCCCCAGAGAATTGTCCCCCAGCCCCAGAGAATTGCCCCCTCTCCCCCAGGTAAATGCCCCGTGACCTCCCCAATCCCCATTTTTCCCCCCAGCCCCAGTGAAATGCCCTATCACCTCCCAAAGCCCCCGTGCATCTGATAGAGGAGAATTTATAGTGTCTGAAAAAAATAGTTTGCATGAAAAAATTTCAAAGTAAACAGTTACACAGTACGCCTGAAATTTTCTGAATTTCTTGATTTTGCAAAGAGTTTTGTCTTAATGAAATTCCCAGGGATAATTAGCATATCTTATAAAATGTTTCTTTTTTGCCTGGGGATTGTGCAGACATGCTCAGTTACCACCTGATGTCTGCGCTACTGTGGGAAGTCACATGATGTCAGACACTTTCCTTTCCTTTAGATTTCTGCCCCTTCATTCACTAATTGTTTTATCTACATCCCAGGTGGTATGCTCCCCAGCCCCAGATAATTGCCCCATCACCTCCTCCAGCCCAAGAGAATTGCCCTGTGACCTCCCCCAAACCCAGTGAATTGCACCTCAGCCCCAGAGAACTGCTCCACTAACCCCAGAGAATTGCCCGTGACCTCCCCAACCCAGTGAATTGCCCCCCAGCTCCAGAGAACTATTGCACAGCCCCAGATAATTGCCATGTGACCTCCACCAACCCCAGAGAATTGCCCCCTGCCCCAGGTAATTGCCCCATGACCTTCCCCAGCCAATTGTCCCGTGACCTCCCCAACCCCATTTTTCACCCCAGCCCCACAGAATTGTCCTGTAACCTCTCCAACCCCAGTGAATTGTCCCCCAGCCCCAGAGAATTGCACCTCTTCCCCAGGTAATTCCCCTGTGACCTCCCCAACACCCAGTTTTTTGCCCCTCAGCACCAGAGGATTGCCCCGTGACCTCCCCCTACCCCAGTAAATTAACCTTCAGCCCCAGGATAATTGCCCCCCTGCCCCAGGTAATTGCCCGTGACCTCCCCCAGCCCCAGTGAGTTGCCCCGTGACCTCCCCAACCCCAGTGAATTGCCCCCCAGCGCCAGAGATCTGTTCCACAGCCACAGAGAATTGACCCATTACCTCCCCCAACCCCAGGTAATTGCCCTGTGACCTCCCGCTGCCCAAGTGAATTGCCTGTGCCATCCCCCAACTCCAGTTTTTTGCCCCCCAGCCCTAGAAAATTGCCCCACAGCCCCAGAGAATTGCCCCGTGACCTCCCCCAACCCCAATGAATTGCCCACCAACCCCAGTGAATTTCTCCCCAGCCCCAGAGAATTGCCCTTTGATCTTCCCCACCCCCAGTGAATTGCCCCTCAGCCCCAGATAATTGCCTCATGACCTCCCAGCCCCAGTGAATTGCCCCTGTAACCCCCCAGTCCCAGTGAATTGCCCCATCACCACAGACACACCCACCCACACAGAGATACACACCCACACAGACATACACACCCACACAGACATACATACACACACAAATAGGTAATTTCTCTATTCTAATTCTCCTGGATCTCTCTGCTGCCTTTGACACAGTTGATCATCCTCTTCTTATCCAAATTCTCCATTCTCTTGGCATCCGTGACACTGCTCGCTCTTGGTTCACATCTTATCTAGAAAATAGAACATTTAGTGTCTCCTTCTCTGGTGTCTCTTTATCTCCTCGCCCTCTAACTGTCGGTGTACCCCAAGGCTCAGTCCTAGGCCCCGTCCTTTTCTCCATCTATACATCCTCCCTTGTTGCCCATATAAAATCTTTTGGATTTCAGTATCATCTATATGCTGATGACACCCAAATCTACATCTCTGCACCTGAACTATCCCCCCCTCTGCTAGCTCATGTTACCAATTTCCTCTCGAGAATATCCTCATGGATGTCTGCCCGTCAACTCAAACTCTACATGTCTAAGACTGGGCTCATTATCTTTTCACCCTCTTCCTCAGCTCCCATTCCTGTTGACAATGCCATCATCACTCCCACCTCCCAGGCCCGCTGTCTTGGGGTCCTACTGGACCCTTCCCTCTCTTTCATTCCTCACATTCAATCACTCACAAAATCTTGTCACTTTAATCCTAAAAAACATATCCACAATATGCCACTACCTTACACAAGACACAACTAAAATTCTTATTCACTCTCTCATCATATCTCGCCTCGATTACTGCAACTCTCTCCTTGCTGGCCTTCCTATCACCTGTCTGTCTCCACTCCAATCCATTTTTAATGCATCCGCTAGACTCATCTACCATCCTAAATGCTCCGTGTCTGCAGCACCTCTCTGTCAGGCACGCCACTGGCTTCCCATACCCGCTAGAATAAAATTCTAAATCATGACCCTAACATATAAAGCCCTCCACAATAGTGCACCCTCCTACATCTCTGGTCTCATCCCAAAATACACTCCTACCCACCGTCTTCGCTCTGCTAATGACCTTCTTCTCTCCTCCTCTCTCATCACCTCCTCTCACTTCTGTCTTCAAGACTTTCTCGTGCTGCCCCTATTCTTTGGAACTCCTTACCTCGTCCACCAAACTATCTTCCTGTGTTAAATCCTTCAAAATATCTTTAAAAACACATTTATTCAAAAGAGCCTCTTCATTCACTATGCATCTATCACTCTCCTGTACCTCACCCACACCCTTTGAGAATGTAAGTTTGCAAGTTTCAATCTTGTGAAGTGCATTAGGGAAAGCACTGTGTATAACTGATTGACAGCTCAATAACAGGGTCTTCCACTATTTTTCATTGAGGGGCTATTGTTTATACTTGTACCTAACCCCTGTATTGCGCTGCGGAATAGGTTGGCGCGTTATAAATAAAAGGATAATAATAATAATAATACACATACAGACACACACAGACATACACACCCACAGACATACACACACACACTTACACTCAGATACACGCACTCTCCCTCAGACACACACTCACAGACATACACGCTCACAGACACACAAACATGCTCACTCAGTCGCTCACACTCAGACTCACTCACACTCACTCTCAGACATTCACTTTCACTCACTCACACATACATACATACACTCTCAGACACACACATTCACACAGACTTACACACTCACTAACAGACACAGACAGACTCGCGCATCCCTCATTCCTTCCGAAACTTCTGAGCTGTGCTCGGAGATAATCGTAAACAGTGGTGATGTCACCGCTGTTTGCCGATTGGCTGAAAAGCCAATCAGCTAGTACATGCCCTGTGTGTGAGGGTACACATCAGAGTCTGTGTACCCATGATGACTGCTTACAGCAGCCATTGAAGCAGCTGCAGAAGCTGCTGAGGATTTAAACATCACCCCAGCACATTTTTTATTTTAATGCAAAAAAGGTTTGCATGTTTTCATGCAAAAATGTTTGCTAGGTGAGTTATGATACATTCTACAGGATGCATTCATAACCCATCTCACTTTAATATGCCTTTAAGCATGACATAGATGGACAGTACCTTGCAAAAGTATTCACCCCCCTTGACATTTTACCTATTTTGTTACATTACAGCTTTAAGTTCAATGTTTTGTTAATCTGAATTTTATGTGATGGATCAGAACACAATAGTCTAAGTTTGTGAAGTGAAATGAGTAAAAATATACATAAAACTATTTTTCAGAAATAGAAAACAGAAAATTGGTATGTGTGTATGTATTCACCCCCTTTGTTATAAAGCCCATAAAAGCTCTGGTGCAACCAATTACCTTCAGAAGTCACATCATTAGTGTAATGATGTCCACCTGTGTGCAATCTAAGTGTCACATGATCTGTCATTACATATGCACACCTTTTTTGAAGGGCCCCAGAGGCTGCAACACCTAAGCAAGAGGCACCACTAACCAAACATTGCCATGAAGACCAAGGAACTCTCCAAATAAGTAAGGGACAATGTTGTTGAGAAGTAAAAGTCGGGGTTAGGTTATAAAAAAAATATCTAAATCTTTGATGATCCCCAGGAGCACCATCAAATCTATCATAACCAAATGGAAAGAACATGGCACAACAGCAGACCTGCCAAGAGACGGCCGCCCACCAAAACTCACAGACCTGGCAAGGAGGGCATTAATCAGAGAGGCAGCACAGAGACCTAAGGTAACCCTGGAGGAGCTGCAGAGTTTCACAGCAGAGACTGGAATATCTGTACATAGGACGACAATAAGCCATAAGGGGTAACATGTAAATGTGTTGGAATGGCCTAGTCAAAGCCCAGACCTCAATCCAATAAAAAATCTATCAGACTTAAAGATTGCTGTTCACTAGCACAAACCATTCAAGTTGAAGGAGCTGGAGCAGTTTTGCAAGGAGGAATGGGCAAAAATCCCAGTGGTAAGATGTGGCAAGCTCATAGAGACTTATCCAAAGTGACTTGGAGCTGTGATTGCCTCAAAAGGTGGCTCTACAAAGTATTGAGTTTAGGGGGTGGATAGTTATGCACATTGACTTTTTCTGTTATTTTGTCCTATTTGTTGTTTGCTTCACAATAAAAAAACATCTTCAAAGTTGTGGGCATGTTCTGTAAATTAAATGATGCAAATCCTCAAACAATCCATGTTAATTCCAGGTTGTGAGGCAACAAAAACATGAATAATGCCAAAGGGGTCGAATAATTTTGCAAGGCACTGTACCTACAGACAGCTGTTTTGATCTAATGGCTCTCATCATTGTGGTGCTGGTACCCAACTCCTGCTATAGATTTGTGGGAAGGCGATCAACCACATAATCATTTAGCATATGGTGGGCAAAAGAGCGATAGAAGCTGCCACCGTACAGAGTACAGTAAATAAATAGTACATTTGTGTTCACATTTGAATATCTAAAAATAAGTTAAATGTATTACCTACTCAGAATTCCCACAAATATCGTTACTAAACCACAAACACACACACATTATATATATATATATATATATATATATATATTATTTTTAAGATTTTTAGAAATCCCTTGTGAGAAAAAATATTTAAATCCACAAATGAATTTGTCTTAACAAAGAAAGGAAAATTCTATTTTTAGATAATACAAATATGGATATGAATATATTTATTGATCAGCAACATCATAGTTCCTAAAATGTATAAAGAATTCCACTATTTGGTTTTCTCCTACAATCAGCATCAAATACCCAAGGTATGAAAAAGAGGATCCAGTTATTTATCTGGATGTAATTATGTGAGAGCAGAGAGTAGTGTGGCCATTATGAGGTGTTCGTGTCAAGTCTTCACTTACGGTTTCTCTTAAGGATAGGGCCACTATACTCCAGGATTTGTATTATACTAGTTTTGATAATGGGCAAAATAAACACTGCGTGAGTATATGAATCTTGTGAAGTATGTGGCAATCATAGAGACTAGCTCATTGCTATTGAGTGACTTGACTTGAGCTATTTGTACTTTTATACCACAGATATTTGAATTTGCTTATCTACCTTTTAAGCAGGAAGGCGATAGATAACAAATAAGGGAAGGTCTTTAAGAAACCTGATTGGCAATGGCTCTAAGACTACATATAGTAGGTGGTCAATTATAGGGTGTTTGTTTCTTTTTTTACCCAGTATCAATACTATTGTTATTTAAAAATATCTGACTACACTGTCCCTTTAAGTGTGAGGGTTAGCAATAGGATACATTTTAGGGTTGAGGCTCTGATCAGATCTAAGGATTTAGAAGATCAATTAGTGTTAGAGTTCTGGGTGGGGTAAGGGACAGGAATGATTTGGGATACAAGAGTTGAGCACAAACCAAGACCTCTGATCCCAACAAACTCAGCATTATAATCCCAGCCACTATGTAGAGCTATGATAACACCCGTATAATGTCCATAGGTGCCTCATAGCACTTAAATCTTCTGTAAATGCAGCTGAGCAATAATACACAGAGTAAGAATCTCAGATTGTGTCCAGCAATAATGCAAGCCCCAAAAATGTACACTTGGTTAGAAAGCCGGGATCTGGGCAGTCATAGTGAAAACACCCTGGAAAGTTATTTAAATATTTAGTTGAAAAAGGGATGTTATAGTCCATCTAATAACTAAAAAAAAAAAAAAAATGTCATATAAAAGTTGAATAAATCAAACTAGAAAAAAATAAATAAAAAGTAATGTTAAAAAAGGAGGTATACAGTTTTTTTTGTGTGTGTGTGTGTGTGGGGTCTTGAAATGACAAGACAGTTAAACACTGTATAGAATGGACTCTACCCATCACAGTATTGCACAATGAAAAAAAATATATTAATTTGAAAACATCAAGTCTGACTCAGAAGATAAGTAAGCAGGAAAAAGTCATAGATCCAGCTCTTCATAAGAAATAAAAACATAGTGATGCCTCTGCAGGTCCCTGGAGAGATCCATGATACACTGGTGGAAGTTGTGTGTGTGAGAGCGGCACTTACATGTCTGGAGAGATATTATTGCAGTGAGGGGAAGGGTTGTGGTGTCTATTTCAGTCCTATGCAATTATATTTATAATGTCTCTCTGGTTCCTCCTTCCCCACCCTCTCATCACTGATAGTCAAAAGACACACCGTCATGATCCAAGTCTCATAAAATGATGCAACTAACGCAAAATGGATTCCTGTTTTCATAAACAGGGTCTTAAAAAAATCAAATTTTTCCCAAAAAATGTTTCTGCCCATGGCTTACACAGCTGCTAATATTGTTAGTTTGGTACATACTTGCTAAACTAGTGTGTTTTCTTGAACTGCAATCATCCTATAATGTACGTTTTGAACCAGAATGCAGGATAATACATATTTTTGGTAATAAACCATTATAAATTTGTGTTGGTAGATGTGAATAGTTTTTGTAAATGTAAACAAACAAAATAATAATAGCTTTACAGCCTTTCTTAGAGATCTCCCTCTGGACTAAAATGATCTTTATTGGCGTTGGTTGAATGTTTTTGTTGACTGCTCTATCTGCAGAGAAGTAGCCATCAGTTCAGAGTCCCTTTGAAAATAAATAGGAACAATCTGCAGGTTTGTTATGTATTGCTTTAAACTGCAAACTGTTTTTTTAATAACATATGCCCAGCAAACAAACATAAGAACTATACTTGTAAATGCACTGGTCCTTGAAATACTTGTCTGTGTCCCTTTCAGAAGGTCCAGTTATGCTTTGCAGTACAAGGCAGCTAATACATACCAATGAGCCCTCACGCAGGCAGTAACAGAAGGTATATACAGAGAGCACACTAAGGACAAAGATCCATCCACTCACACATGTGTACAGTATATGCTTATGGGTACCCCTCCATTTCCTGAGGGACAGTGTCCCAGTTTCTGAAATCTTGGAGTCTAGAGCTGGGGTGAGCAACTCTGTCCTATGAGGGCTGCCAACAGTCCAGGATTTAAGTCTTTCTCTGTTTTACAATCCTGGACTGGTCCCCGCAGGGCCGAGATACACACCACTGGCGTCAAGGTACCACTAGCGTAATCTTACTCCAATACATATCTAATGTAATAATCCAGGGATTAGCAATGTGAGTGAGAGACACAGTTCTGGATTTCCCTTATTTTCACAAGTGAGACACACCTGTGTTCAGCAGGAAAATACTGAAATCCATGACAGTGTTCAGTACAGCTTGACTACCCCTGAAATAACCCAACACGTGAATGGTGCCTGACCAATAAGATGTGGTTTACAGTTTAAATGTCCTGGTTATTGAATATATGAAAACTACACATACAACAAATAAATATAAATTACAATGAACTGTTATTATACATTTTTAGTAGGGGTGTTATATAATTGACCTTGAAAGTTGAGTATTTTAGGCATAAATTCCATGAGCAAGTCCTACCTTTCTCCTAATGGCTTTATCCCTAATTACCTATCACAGTGGGGGTTGATAAATCACAAGTACACACCTTTTGATAGATCTGATTAATCATGATATTTTAACCGATAAAAGTCTCTAATTATTATTTATTCATTTTGGTATGATCGTGTGGTTTATCACTGTTAATGATAATTAACCACAGGAGATACAATAGAGAGGGGCTCATTTATATGACATTTCCACGCATTCTTTAAAAAAAAAAATACAACTAGTTGAAATGATATGTATTAATGTGTGTAATTTTAATTTCTGCAATTTCTTAGACCTTTGCTATGACCCTTGACAGACAACACCATATAATCTAATTGTCATGGGGAAAATATCTACTGCTACTAGCAGGACAATAGCTGGAAACAGAGCTATAATAACACCTATGTTTATTTCTGTGCGTATGTTATTAAAATGTAAAAGTTCTATGTTGTTTTGAGAAATACAGATTGAAGGAGGCTGGCCCTTTAAGGCAGGGGACCCCCAGTCCCTGAAATACTGTCCTCGAAATTTCCCCAATATATGCCACAACTGCAGAACCCAGTTGTGGCATATAACGGGGAACATTGACATGGGAACTAGGTTATCAACCTGTCCTTTTCCAGTTTAGCGATTATTATGGAAAATGCAGAGGTTAAGGAGGGTTAAGTGTTGTAATTTATACCTCTTGAGTCACTGTCTTCGGTTAACGACAACATTTGCATAATTTCCCACACCTATTTAGCACTGTCTGGGTCCACAACCAGCGATGACCCTGTCAAGATCAGGGAAAAACTCAGAGTAAAACACAATACACTGGGGGATAGGATGGGGTGGTAGGTAGCTGGATGGACCTCTGACCCAGTGACCTCCTTGATTAAAGGCCACCCTGCAACAGAGGACTATTTGGGAGGTCAGATCAGGATTCCTGGCTAAAAGCTGCACATGTGTAATCTCCAGGACAATTAGTTGGGTCCACAAGAGTAGTAGTCTCCCAGACCAACTATGTGACCTCTGGCAGTCATGTAGCCCATCTCTTTATCCTGATGACCAGATATCCTGATAGACCAGACTCACCCTGTTGGTTCCCATAATGCTATACCGTTCCCAGCCTTCACAGATTTGTCAGTCCTCTAGCCCTTTGCTGTCCCCTGATTGGTTGAGCAGAACAAAATATGACCAATGTGTGAAGAGCTAACAGCAAGCCCCGAAGATTGAACAGTAATAGGGACAGGAGGTATATTTTAATGCAACTCAAAATATGGTTTAATGTTGACTTTTTGCAAATGTTTAAACAAAACTATATTGTTTTAAGGGGTATAAGAAGGGGGGGGTCAGTAATAAAGGAATACACGAGAGTAAAAATTGTGTCTTTATTGGGCACAGCAAACTTGAACCTCATATAAATTCTGAGTGCGGGGAATAAACAAACTTCTACCAGCCTGAGGACCTGATGGGTAGGAATCCCCCTGGTGGACAGGTCCTAGGTCGTGAAACTAACAATCCAATCAAGTTCATCATCTGATTAAACAAGGGTATGTATGTGGCCAACATATCCATTTTCTAGATCTATTTGGCCGGTTTGCAGATGGGTTTGGGAGTGACTTAATATTGGACCTATAAAGAGGTAGTTTTGGACCATAACACAGAAAAAGGAAACCATCGCAGAGTGACAGGTTATTCAGTGCAAATCTAGAAAAAGTACTGTGATATCTCTTGGGCCTTATATTTAATTAATCAAGAACTTTTATATAATTAGCGAAAATATTTATCCATCACCATAAACTGGTATTTTTTTTTTTTTGCACAATAAAAAAGTCAATAAAAAAACAAAACAAATTTTGCCAGATATAAGGATAGCAAAGTCCTTTGACACAGTGAATATATATGAGGCACTGCACGGACCAGTCTCCTCCAGCGACTGTATTTATACATCAAATCTGAGAAACCCAAACAGTAACACAAGTACAAACGTGCACTGCTGAAATCTCACTATCTTCCAAGTAAACACAATAATTATTGGTCCATTTTCTTCCAATAAATACAAACCAACTCCCAAACAGTACAGGGAGTGGACTCTTGCGCAGTGTTGCCTGCTCCTGTGAGAGTGGATCAGTCCATCAGCACCCTTCATGCTCCCTTCATATTCCATGTGAGGGGTCCCTGTAAATTAAAAATATTACGGAAATCTTATATATGAAGTCCTTGAAATAATTTACTTCAGTATATAAGAGGTGAAGTGGTGCTACTTCATGTGAATGACAGTTACACGTAGAGCTAGAAAGCTAGGAATGATCACACTGACCTCTCCTGAATGCTGTCGACCTCTGTGGCGCTATGTGTCCATTTCTATGGTAACATCTGACGATCCATAATGAGCTAGAGAGCAAAGAACAGGCATGGACAATGTTATGTAAATATAACTGGCAGGTAGAAGTCAGGAGAGAAGCTCTGCAAACACTGAGGCCAAGCTACCTGATGAGGGACTGCTGTTTTCCATCCTGTTCTCTCCATTGGTCTCTTCATCAGATTCATCTTCCCACTGATCCTCACACGCTAGAAGGGGATTTTGGGATTCACAAACAGATCGTAGTGGGAATGAAAGTCCATCCCCGAGGCTTGTAGAGAGAGAATTAGAGGGATAGATTGAGTGAACAGTGTGCAGTGACAATTAAAGAGTGCACATGTGGTGAGAATAGAGAACCTAATGATGGAAATAAAAAAAAATAAAGTGGGAGTGAAAGAAAAAAAAAGACAGAGAGGGAACAAGTAAGGAAGAAAGAGAAGAAGAAAGAAGTGATATGGAGATGCAGAGAGAGAGAACAAGAGGAAGAAAGAGGTCATACGAGAGAGGAAGGGTGAGAGAACAAGAGAGGGAAGAAGTGAGAGAGGAAAAGTGAGAAAGGAAAAGTGAGAGGAAAAGTGAGAGGAAAAGTGAGAAAGGAAGAGTGAGAGGGAAAACAAAAAAGAGAGAGGAAGGGTGAGATTGAACAAGAGAGGAAGGGTGAGGAGTAACAAAAGAGGAAGGGGGAGAGGGGATAAAAGAAAACGTAAGGGTAAAAGGGAACAAGGGAGAGAGGAAGGGTGAAAGGGAACAAGACAGATGAAGGGTGAAAGGGAACAAGACAGATGAAGGGTGAAAGGGAACAAGACAGATGAAGGGTGAAAGGGAGCAAGACAGATGAAGGGTGAAAGGGAACAAGAGAGATGAAGGGTGAAAGGGAACAAGAGAGATGAAGGGTGAAAGGGAACAAGAGAGATGAAGGGTGAAAGGGAACAAGAGAGATGAAGGGTGAAAGGGAACAAGAGAGATGAAGGGTGAAAGGGAACAAGAGAGATGAAGGGTGAAAGGGAACAAGAGAGATGAAGGGTGAAAGGGAACAAGAGAGATGAAGGGTGAAAGGGAACAAGAGAGATGAAGGGTGAAAGGGAACAAGAGAGATGAAGGGTGAAAGGGAACAAGAGGGATGAAGGGTGAAAGGGAACAAGAGGGATGAAGGGTGAAAGGGAACAAGAGAGATGAAGGGTGAAAGGGAACAAGAGAGATGAAGGGTGAGAGGGGACAAGAGAGATGAAGGGTGAGAGGGGACAAGAGAGGAAGATAGTGAGAGGGGACAAGAGAGGAAGATAGTGAAAGGGGACAAGAGAGGAAGACAGTGAGAGGGGACAAGAGAGGAAGACAGAGAGAGGTGAAGGTTGCAAAGGAGAAAGAGGGTAAGATAGAGAGGAAAGGTGAGAAGGAACAAGAGTGGGAGAGAGGGGAAGGGTGAGAAGGAACATGGGAAAGAGGGGAAGGGTGAGAAGGAACATGGGGGAAGAGAGGAAGCGTGAGAAGGAACAACAGAGGAAGAGATAGAGGTGAAGGGTGAGAGGGAACAAGAGGTGAAGGGTGAGAGGGAACAAGAGAGGAAGGGTGAGCGGGAACAAGAGAGGGAACAAGAGAGGAAGGGTGAGAGGGGATAAAAGAAAGAGGAAGGGTGAAAGCGAACAAAAGGGGAAGGGTGAGAGGGAATAAGAGAGGAATGATGAGAGGGAACGAGAGAGAGAGAGGAAGGAAGGGTGAAAGGGAACAAGAGGGGAAGGGTGAGAGGGAATAAGAGAGGAATGATGAGAGGGAACAAGAGAGAGAGAGGAAGGAAGGGTGAAAGGGAACAAGAGGGGAAGGGTGAGAGGGAATAAGAGAGGAATGATAAGAGGGAACAAGACAGAGAGAGGAAGAGTTAGAGGAAGGTTGAGAAGGAACAAGAGTGAAGGTTGAGAAGAAACAAGAGGGGAAGAAAGAGAGGAAGGGCGAGAAGGAATAAGAGTGGGAGAGAGGGGAAGGGAGAAAGGAACAAGGGGGGAGAGAGGAAGTGTGAGAAGGAACAAGAGAGAAAGAGAGAGAGAGAGGGGGAGGGTTACAAGGGGACGAGAGAGAAAGAGGTAGGGTGTAAAAGAGAAGGAGAGACAGAGCAAAAAAAAGAGAAGGAACGAGACAAAGAGAGAGTGAGAAAGAGACCAAAAATATATATTTTACTGTATAAAGACTTAGTTCAGTTACCGGTCCCACCTCTGCCATAACCCCCTACCTGGTAAACACTGGAATCAGCCACATCTTTCTGTCCTTTCCAAACACCTCCTCCAGGTTCCTGCGGAGGCCGAGGTAGAAGCCGTTTCTGTCAGGACCTGTCTGAAACACGGGTGCTGAAAATGCCTCTGAGAAAGATCATAGAGAAAAAACAAAGTTACACTCACGCTTTGCACCAGCACCAGGTGAACCAGGTGATTCTTGACCTCCAAAGAAATTTAATTTGAAATGAGAATAATCTGAGAATACTAATGTACAGTCTAGATAAGTTACAAACATGTTTTAAAAAAAGAAAATGTTCTGTGTCTTTATAATATGTATAGATTAGAAGGGAGAGGGTGATATTAGAGAAATCTACAGACAAAAGATGTAATAATGTTTTGGAAGTTGTCAAACCCCTTATACCAGAGATAATTTCTTTCACTACTCCTCCATCTCTCTCTGCATGAGAAACAGTGTGTATAGAAATCAATAAAACATAACATCATATAATCAGTGTAATAATCACAGCCTGTACCTCATTATCTCGACAGTTACTTGTGAATGGACTTCATTGACTATACCAGAAATAACTAAGAATCACAACAGCTAAGTCAATTCTCGATCAATGTAAAACTAGTAAACCACTTTCCCATATAATTTAGCTCAGGAAAAGGTCACAAAGCTAGGTGTTAATTAGAAAAAAAAATGCCTTTGTTGGACCCCAGATGCTTTCATGATACTAATGCAAAGACTGAGTGTGTGTGAGGGGTATTAATGTTTTGTACAGCAGAGCATGCATTCATTGATGCAAGTTGCCTGCTTCTGAGAATGCATGAGGAAAGGAGTAGGTGTCACATTTAATTATATCCAAATACAGTCAGGTCCATAAATATTGGGACATCAACATAATTCTAATCTTTTTGGCTCTATACACCACCACAATGGATTTGAAATTAAACGAACAAAATGTGCTTTAACTGCAGACTTTCAGCTTTAATTTGAGGGGAATTTACATCCAAATCAGGTGAACGGTGTAGGAATTACAACAGTTTGTATATGTGCCTCCCACTTTTTAAGGGACCAAAAGTAATGGGACAGATTAACAGTCATAAAACAAACTTTCCGTCTCCATACTCTTCTCTTCCCATCACTCTGGTACAAGTTGATCTTGGTCTCATCTGTCCATAGGATGTTGTTCCAGAACTGTGAAGGCTTTTTTAGGTGTTGTTTGGAAAACTCGAATCTGGCCTTCCTGTTTTTGAGGCTCACGAATGGTTTACATCTTGTGGTGAACCCTCTCTATTCACTCTGGTGAAGTCTTCTCTTGATTGTTGACTTTGACACACATACACCTTCCTCCTGGGGAGTGTTCTTGATCTGGCCAACTGTTGTGTTTTCTTCACCAGGGAAATAATTCTTCGGTCATCCACCACAGTTGTTTTCAGTGGTCTTCCGGGTCTTTTGGTGTTGCTGAGCTCACAGGTGCATTCTTTCTTTTTAAGGATGTTCCAAACAGTTGATTTGGTCACACACCTAATGTTTTTGCTATCTCTCTGATGGGTTTGTTTTGTTTTTTCAGCCTAATGATGGCTTGCTTCACTGATAGTGACAGCTCTTTGGATCTCATATTGAGGGTTGACAGCAACAGATTCTAATTGCAAATAACACACTTGAAATGAACACTGGAGCTTGTATCTGCTCTTTGTAAATGGGATAATGAGGGAATAAACACACACCTGGCCATGGAACAGCTGAGCAGCCAATTGTCCCATTACTTTTGGTCCCTTAAAAAGTTGGAGGCACATATACAAACTGTTGTAATTCCTACACCGTTCACCTGATTTGGATGTAAATACCCTCAAATTAAAGCTGAAAGTCTGCAGTTAAAGCGCATTTGTTAGTTTCATTTCAGATCCATTGTGGTGGTGTATAGAGCCAAAAAGTTTAGAATTGTGTCGATGTTCCAATATTTATGGACCTGACTGTATGTAACAAATCTTCTTCACCTCTCCCTCCACTCTTAAAAAAACAGCTTGCAGGTTCAAGCTCTCAGGAAGTGATTAAACAAAGATTGAAAACACTATATAAAAAAAATGGAAAAACAATTTTTCTCTATAAATGATTTCTGTCCATGGCTTATGCATATAACAATGTTGTTAGTGAGTTACATACTATACAAACATGCCTTTTTGTTGAATACCGTGCTACTGCTGTCTTTGCTTTCCATCCCAGTAGCCCCACATTCTGGCACAATATGAATAGGACTTATTGTGATTGGATGTCTACAGTCACTGAATGTGACAGCACTGATAATATTACACAAGACAACCTCACACTCTGCACGCTCAATGCTCCTAATTAAGCAATAATCCCTTGCAATAAAGGTTCATAATTACTCAGGAGTTTGAAATGCCTGTGAGTGGGTTGCCATAGAAACGAGTCATTATAATATTAGTTCTATTGCGGCTGTTTTCAAGCAGAGAGAAATGAAATTTACTGCGTACCAGCTGCACAAAGGAAACCTGGAGAATGCAGATTCTATGTAGTACCAGCAAACAAGGGAAGTGGATGCCTGTATCTATTAGACAATTCAATATTAAGTAAGAGCCTCAGTATAACCATGGGGGCACATTATGATGCCTGAAAGCAAGTCTGTGATGTTGGAATCATCACTGAGCTGGAAACTATGGATCTATCCCCTCTTTGCCTGCGCATTTCTTCAGCAGCATTGACAGCTGCAGTTACAGGTGCCATCCGCCAGAGTGCGCTGTGAGTTTTCGGGCGCTGTCAAGTTCCAGGGAAGGCAAAGAACTATTCTCCCCTCCAACGTTGCACAACTCAACAGCGCTGAATCGCAGCAAGGCCATCCCTATGTTTGGCACGGGCCTCGGGCTCGCCTCTCAAAGCCTCTACTGTCGGCGCACCTTATATGCTAAAATTGGCAGCGCCATCTTTCGGCCGGCGGCGGAACGGCAGCTGTCAGATTTTGCGATGGTGAAGAGGGAAAGGACCGAAACTATTGTTGGGTGCCATTCATATTCTCATCATAACTTTTTTTTTTTTTTTTTTGAACTCACTAAGATTTGTCATTACCGAATGAGACATTTATAGAAAAATCACTAAATATTTGCAGAATTTTTATAACTAAACAACTACGGGAGACTCCCAAATGCATTATAAAACAAGAATAATTCAATGTTTTGGATATGGATAACCTAATCTGTTATTCCTTCCTCATAAGAGATTTGCTGTCTGACTGAAATCACAGCCTCTTATATGACTGACACTAACCACTCATTATATTTTACTTTTATTTACTTCTATTCACTGTAAAAATGTGTGACAGTCCCAACCTGCATCCTCATTATCAGTTCAGAGGGCTTATGGATCACTTACCAAGTGTGGTCCTGTTAAGGCTGACGAGCCAGCAGTGGTATCCGAACAGGAACATGAGACTAATAAAGAACATGAGGGATACAAACAGCAGGAAGAGCACATGAAACTTGGCTCGCCCATCTGATAATTCTCCCTGCAGGAGCCAAAGTGATATAAAATACATTAGTACAATATACATTTAAAAGGATACACACACATGTTACACTTGTTTTGACAGTTAATTAGAAGAAGCAAAGTAGGAGTACAATCTATGGTTTTCTATGGGATCTCTAGCCACCATTTTGTATAAAGGTTACATTTTTGAAATGAAGGAACTATTTTGTATCTATAACCTTTTGCTAGCAAAACAAGATGATGTTTTTGCTACAATGAATAAGACTTTTTGTCTCCTTTTTGTTTGAATATATCGACATCTTGACTACCATGAACTTTATTCAGCTATACTGTGTAGTTGACTATACGCTAATCACATATATATATATATATATATATATATATATATATATATATATATATATATATATAGTTGTCAAACTGTGATTCGTCGTCACGCTTGCGACAAATCGCAGTTTGACAACTACACGCATGCACAATGGGGCGCAAATGCACATTGCGGCGAAGAGACAGAGGAGGAGGGGAGACACACAGGGAAGGAGGGGTAAGACACAGAGGAGGGGGGCGGGACACAGGGGAGTGAGAGGGGGTAGAAACACAGGGGAGGGAGAGGGGGGGTAGACACACAAAGTGGGGGGGGAGGGGAGATACACAGGGGAGTGAGAGGAGGGGAGGAGACACAGGGGAGTGAGAGGAGGGGGAAGAGACACAGGGGAGTGAGAGGAGGGGGAAGAGACACAGGGGATGAGAGGGGGGTAGAAACACAGGGGAGGGAGAGGAGGGGGGTAGACACACCATGGGAGGGAGAGGATGGGGGGGGAGAGACACAGGGGAGGGAGAGGTGGGGGCAAGAGACACGGGGGGACAGGGGGGGAAAGAAGACACAAGGGAGGGAGAGGAGGGGGGAAATGAGAAACAAGGGAGGAAGTAGACAGAGGGAGAGACTCACAATAAGCACCAAAGGCGCTCACTGCGATGCCCGTGATGAGCGCCAAAGGCGATCATCGCGATACCAGTAAAGTGGAGGGGGGAGAGGCTCGCAATGAGAGACAAAGGCGCTCATTGCGAGGCCCGTGATGAGCGCCGAAGGGCACGCATCGCGAGGCCAGTAAAGTAGAGGGGGAGAGGCTCCCATTGTGTGGCAAACACTATTGCCAGGCTTCACATTTTATTGCCGTCATTTTTGACGGGCAAGTTGCTAGTTTTATAAAATTTGGGCCAATTTCATCTAACAACCAAAAGAATATGGAGGGAGGGCATGATGTTCCCAGACATAGATCAGTTCAACCTTGAATTAAACCATTTTTGCAGAACTAACAGATTTTTCTTGTAGTAAAACCCTTGTGATCAGTAACAGATAAATGACTTCTGATTCTTACTTTAGTCTGGGGGGGCTCACGCTTGTCTACTACATAAGATAATGTCTGTAAAATGGCATATAAGTGGTGTGTATTACTAATAGCCTCAGATCAGAGTGGACTAGTAATGTGGTTACTGTGTTCTCGGAGGACCGTCACATCTAGTAAAGAAGCTAATATGATATCATTAGTTTTGGCCGGCCTCCTTGATTGATGACGTCTGATTAACAGTTGCTGAAAATGTTCTCACAACAACAACTTAAAATAAATTCTAACTAAAAGTCAAGAGCCTGGCAAGAAGTTTATTTCAAGCTCCGTCCTCCAATTTCCTGCTTCTATGCATGAGTCGTGCTAGAGCAAGAATCTAATTGGCAAGCACAGCTCAAGCTTAAAAACAGGAAGTAAGGGGCAGATCTTGAAGCCAACAGCTTGCCAGGCTATCAGATGATGCTTCTAATTAGGTTTTTAAAGTTGTGCCAAAGTAAAATGGTAATTATAAAATCATTTATTTGCTTAGCTAAGTGAAACCCAAACAATTTTAGAGAAAATACTAAAAAAGCATGGAATGAACTCTCAAAATAAGTAATAAGGCAAAAGCCATGAATCAATGGCAAAAAAGCAATTCAATACAAATGGGAAGAAACCTCAAAATCATGATACAAGCTAACACTTTGATAGAAGATAATATACTGGTGCAAAGTAAATGCAATTTTCCGAGTAAGATATCTTCAGAAAAATGGTATTACATACCGTGATACAATCACATACTGTGATAGAGCATTACCATGATCCTTTAATGGAAACTCAGATGTTATGTTTGTGATATTTTATTATTATTTTATTTAATTAGTATATGGGTATGTTACTAATGTTGAGGGAATTTCAATTTGATCAGATTCTTCTAATGTTTAGATACTTGCTTGTTGTCTATTTTTTATACTTCTACATGGAATCTAAAGGTATGTGCTTCTGTACTCAGCAGTGGAGGAGTAGAGGGATTTGTTCCACTGGAGAGCGATTCTAGTGTTTGACATTTAACACCTACCCCTTATCTTCTCCCACACACGTTCCAGAAGCAGTCACTGGTAAAAACTACAAAATCCAATTCTCTCTATGATGTTCCCACCCCTCGTGCACTGGGCAGAAGGATTACTGTCATATCAGCCTTATGCACACAAAAAAATCAGTTGTATAAAGTACTCTTCACGGTGCTCTAATTTCAGCTTAAATACAGAAAAAAAATGAAAAAATAAATAGCAAGTTTATTTGTGTATTCATTTGTGCATTTAAGGATTTTGTTATAAAAAACATAATTTTAAATTGTCAAATAAAAAAAAAAAGGAATAATACTGAAAAGAGAAATATACAACATTTTTATTAACTGCATAATAGTAAGGTAGGTGGTTACTTTTTACTGTCAGACAGAATCTTACTTTAAACAACATTTTTTAGTATAATATTTTTCAAAATAAAAAGCAACTTTCAACCTCAGTGCCTTTAGGTGCTTAATCAGTAAAGCTAGTTTAAAAGCTATGCTTTTCTGCAAACCGACCCAAAGCTGGTCACGTCAGCATCAGATGCAGAGCTATCTTAATATTCTAGTTAAGGCAGAAACTTTTTTTTTGACAAAATAAAATTCAGGAAAAGACTAGGCCCCTCATTCTATTATCGGCCGTAGACGATGCGGGCCGCAAGGGACCCGGCCGCAAGCTATTTGCCTATTCTATTCCCCTCCGGCCGGGAATTCCGGCAGGCTTGCGGCCGGCACCTTGCTATCCCTTGCGGCTGCTCGCGCCGGAGGAAAGCCTTTGATCTAAAACGGCCGCAAGAGTTTCGGAACGCAAGAAAAGCCTGGTGCTATACAATTGCTCCGGGAACCCTCTCTGCAAGGCTAAAAGCGAGCCGCAGCTTACTTGCAGCAAAAAGGTCCCGCTAGCACCAATTAAGCACATTATAAAGCCCAAATAAAGCCATCCTGCACTCTGAGGAGACTATAAAGTGATTGTAGGTGTTAGCATTCATAGCACAACATTCCCCTACACTCAAATCCGTAAATAAATTATTTTTTAATTTATGTCAAAAATCCATGGAAAACGTCCAGAGGGCTGTGAGCACCTCAGACCCGCCCACGCTGCGGCCGGAAAATAAACAGTTAATGTAAACTCGGATTTGGGGGCTGATGTGCAAGCTTGAGAGGGGGTTGCTATTAATCCTCATGTCCCCCAATATGATCCCTAGCATTTACAGAGCTGTACAGTGCCGTCTTGAATTTATTTTTGCGTTTTAAGTTTTCTGAGCTTACGGCCGGTTCAAGATATACGGCCGGCCGTAAGGGGAGATCCTTGCGGGGCCGTATAATAGAATTGCAAGATAACGGAACCCCGCAAGGAATCGCAGCCTTGCGGCCGTTTTACGGCCGATAATAGAATGAGGCTCTAGGACTTTATAAGCCTCCAAACATAACCAGATTCTGCTTAAATTGTTTGCTACACATTTCACAGGGATCTAATGCATGATTATACAGGGGATTATTTTTGGAAGCTACCAACCTATTTAGCAGATAATGAAACAGAATATTTTCATAAAATATCAAATATGCTGTAAGATTTTTTACAGTGACTAAGGGACAAGGGAGTTAGATGGACTCACCGTCCAATATTGGAGGAAGTATTTGAAGACTGTGCCACCTATATATAGACAATACAGCATGGAATACGCCAGGAACAGCAGGAAGAACTTGTAGTTTGAGAACCCAATGCAGTTGTTTACCCTAAATAAATACAAGACAAAAAGATGTAGCAACTCAATACAAACAGTGCAGACGTCTGTACAGTTTCTTGTAGGGACGCTGCATTAAAGAGAAAGCATTTTAAACATTACAAACATGTATTGTTTTATTTTGACTTGAAGGTTTTATAATAAACAACAATATAATATTATACAGTTTTGATTAACAATAACTATCTACTACTGACTAGTCCCAAAGCACTGGATCCGTTCTCTTGAGTGCACAAAAAAGACTAGGCATGCTCAGACATGTGGGTGGATCTCAAAGGATGACTGGCCGCTCAGCACTGCAAACTTCAATGTTAGTTTATTGCAGACATTTTTTAATAACAAGCAATTGGCAAAGTATGTATTACCGGTATATACTATGGTTTTACATTATGCCATACTTAGAACCTCTGCTGTGTCACTTTAAAGGGACATAGAAGGTTGTTGGATTTCACTTGGCATACAATATACCTGTGCTTAAAAGCTCCTCTTTTGTCTGCCTAAAATCATACAATCGTTACCTGTTTGTGCCCTCTGTAGCTTGTGCAGCTCATGAATACAAAGTCTGCTAAGTGCAGTGTTTTAAATAAGCCTGTCTCAAGAAGCATGTTGCAGAATGTTGCTCCTGATTGGTTACTATGAGACCGTACACTGTCTCATTGAGCTGAAAAGGGGACAAACTAGTTAGGAACTATTTGTAAGGTTTTAGGCAGATTAAACAATGTTTTCAGGCACTTCTTAACAAAATAAAGTACACAAAAAGTAAATATATACATAGGTATATTATATTCCTAGTGACATTCAGAAACCTTCCATGTCCCTTAAGCTTGCAAACTTTTCTTCAAGCTTTCACTAAATACAACGATTTTTAATACAGTGTACCCCCTCCATACCTAGATGAGGTAGGTTAACAAATAATAATATTACTACTACACAAAACTGCATATAAAAATGTATTTACGTTATAAATAACAATTAATGGTGGTTTAACTGTCCGTTATCAATCTAGCTTTTCAAAAAAGCATACTAATAATTATTAGGTTTCAGTGACCCTCTACTCATTACTATTAAATCTAATTAGTGAATATAACCCCCCTATAAATCTACAATCTACCATAAAGGACCATTATACAATGAACTAAGGATAATTAAGTATGGAAAGGTCATATAGCTAGATTTTAATGAGAAAAAAAAATGTTGATGCCTCTGCAGGAGGATCCTGGAGGGATACATGATACTTGGATGAACGTTGAGAGAGGGGGGCGTTTACATTTCTGGAGAGAGCTATGGTTGCATTGAATGATGCATAATCGTGCTGGGCCATAAGGAGGAAGAAGGGTGGTATCAATTTAAATCTTATCCAAATATCGAACAAAAACACTCCGGACTTCTCATTGTTCCCTCCTCTTCCACCCCTCCAGCCACGGATAATCTATATCATCCATCGTTTTTTAAAACAAGCCATTATTACACCCAATCTTTAAGAAACCCTCACCTGACTCTGCTTCTATCGCCTTATCTCTTCCTTGGCTTCAAAACTGCTTCAGCAAAGCATCTACAGTCGCCTTACCCAATATTATTTCATCCATCGCTGTTCCAATCTGGCTCCAACACTCCACAGAGACAGCTTTCACCAAACGTCACTAATGACATGCTCACCACCAAGTCAAATGGTCACTTCTCTATTCTAATTCTCCTGGGTTTTTCTGCTGCCTTTGACATAGTTGACCACCCACTTGTAATCCAAACTCTCCACTCTCTTGTCATCTGTGACTCTGTTCTCTCATGCTTACATCCTAACTAGAAGATCGCACATTTAGGGTCTCCTTCTCTGAAACCTCCTCTTCTACTTTCTCTCTGCCTGCTGGCATACACCGAGTTTCAGTTCTAGTCCCCTATTTTCCATCTATACATCCTCCTTTCATACCCTTAAAAATCTTTGGGTCTCAATTTAATCTATATTCTGATGATACTGAAATCTACCTCTCTGCACCAGATCGACTCCCCTCTCTTCTAGCAGGAGCCATCTGCCTTTCTAGCAAATCCTCCTAGATGTCCGCCCCTCAACCCAAACTCAACACGTCAAAGACTGAGCTCCTAATCTTCCTATTCTCTACCACAACTTCCACTCGTTCAAATATCTCCCACTAGTGACAATGACATCACTCCCACCTCCCCAGACCCTCATTTCATTCCTCACATAAAATCATTAACAAAATCTAGTAATTGTCACCGAAAAAACATGTCCAAAATATGTCACTATCTTACACAAGACACATCTAATATACTCAATGCTCCGTGTCTGCAGCACCTTTCTGTCAGTCACTCAATTCCACTTGAGTTATTAATTTGTTCATAGGGTCATATTTACATATTTGACACCAATGGACAAAGATTTCTCACTTGCCCTTCAACTAACTTGCATAGGGGCTCCACCTGCCCTTCTACAATCACAAAGTTGTACAAAAGGTAGATACAAATTCACCATTGAATGGCCAACAAATTTGCAGATATACAAGATCTAGACAACTTGATTGCAAAGCTAGGGACTATCCTAAGTATCTTGATACCATGCTATTTTCTATAGAAATACCCAGAGCTGTAAGTCCTTCTACGCCACTTTAATCACATATTTGAAATCTACAATTCTAAAGAACTACACTTGATAACAGGTTTTTTTACAATGTAAAAAATAATGCAGCCTCTGATTCAGTGACAGAAACCTATTTTACTTGAAAAACCTAATTGAGTCTTTAAAAGGGCCCCACAGTGCTCTAAAACTGGTTTACTTTACACAAAACAATACTGCACAATGGCTATAGGAAATTCATTAATTGGTTATAGAGGTAGATATAGTGAGCAGTATTTAGGAGTGCAGTTGGGTCTTATTTGCTAGTTTCGAAATATATAGAATTGCCTGTAATGTTGAAGTGGGACAAATTCCTCAGACAATAGGCTAGGGGCCCCCAACTGCTCAAATGTATAACCTTTTATAAGAAGCTATTCTACTATAGAATCTCTCATTTTGGTTGCTGTTGATCAACCTTCTGAGATAGGAGGAGACATTAAATACAGAGGTAGCACTTGTGAATATGGCAGTGAAAATTGCCAGTCCTTTCACTGGGACTTCTGGAGAGTTTATTATTTTACAAATACACCCTTCAGTGTTCTCCCCAGGCTGTTTTAAGCAACACTCCACCCTTCCGCTTTGAAATATCGTCAGGCTTGAAGAACAGGTGTTGGGCAGGCATGCATTGTGGGGATGTGTGCCTGCCTAACTGCTCTATTGTGTCACCTGCCAGCTCATTTGTGCCGCCCAATAGCTAAAGATTCCTAGGAAGTGCACTGCACTTTCCTGTGAAAGTAGCAGTGAGAATAGGCGGAGAGAAGGAAATGGAAAGCAAAGGCTGCATTTATTGTTTGTGGTTCTAAAACACTGTGCTCATTATCAGGTTTAGTTATTCATAGATACAGAGAAAAGCTGCCCAAATTGTTCCTTTATAGAGCGACAGGTAGGGCTGGATTCTTATCCATATGCATCAAATGGAAATTGTCGCTGAACCGGATGAATGGAGATCCCAAATCAAACAAACAGATCCTATCTATAAAGACACAGCGTGATGTCTGTGTGATACTATGAGGTTAGCGCCTGGAGGTCTCCCTGAGGGTCCTCTCTGAATACCACAGATCAGCTGTCCCTGACCCTCAATACCAGCACAAGATTCCTGGGTGATCACACATGCAAAGTCAGACCTTCAGTCACTGCTACAAACCTCGATATGTCTTTAGTGTGGAAGAGATATGGAAGTCTTCTGGATTTCACTAGAATATAATGTACCTATGCATAGGCAAATAACATATTACATACTAGAATCATTCACTATGACTTTCCATCAAATTCATTCCCTCTCCAACTGATGAATATCCTTCTAACTTTGAATATCATCCTACCTACACCTCCTTGCAAAAGTATTCACCCCCTTGAATTTTGACCTATTTTGTTACATTACACCCTTAAGTTCAATGTTTTGTTAATCTGAATTTTATGTGATGAATCAGAACACAATAGTCTAAGTTGGTGAAGTGAAATTAGAAAAAATATATATATATTAAGGCATTGCAATCCCATTACTTAGAAGTACACTATCTTCATGAGCTGCAGAGGGGAGTAACCAGTTAGGAACAGCGTAGACAGAAAAAACAGAGCTTATAATGCACACAAAAGTAAATATTATTATTATTATTATTATTAACTTTTATTTGTAAAGCACAAACATATTTCGGTGTTGCTGTACAGGAGATAAGAACAAGGAAATATACAATATTATACAATATTAACAACTGCAGAAAATCGAGGGCCCTGTTTTGAGCTTTGAATCTTGTAAAAAGTGCTTTTCCCAAAGCACCCTACAAGAATAGAAACTTGCTACTTATAATCTAAAGTGAATGGAAGAGTCAGAAAACTGGGGAAGAGTAACAGATAAGGAATAGCAAGGAAGGTCAAGAAGGAAGTTAGAGTTTACATACAGTGCCTTGAAAAAGTATTCTCCTCCCTTGGCATTTTTCGTGTTTTGTTGCCTCACAACCTGGAATTAACATGGATTGTTTGAGGATTTGCATCATTTAATCTACAGAACATACTGACAACTTTGAAGATGTTTTTTATTTTTATTTTTTTTATTGTGAAGCAAACAACAAATGGGACAAAATAACAGAAAAAGTCAGTGTGCATAACTATTCACCCCCCTAAAGTCAATACCTTGTAGAGCCACCTTTTGCAGCAATCGGCTTCAAGTCACTTTGGATAAGTCTCTATGAGCTTGCCATATCTTACCACTGGGATTTTTGCCCATTTCTCTTTGCAAAACTGCTCCAGCTCCTTCAAGTTGGATGGTTTGTGCTTGTGAACAGCAATCTTTAAGACTGACCACAGATTTTCTATTGCATTGAGGTCTGGGCTTTGACTAGGCCATTCCAACACATTTACATGTTTCCCCTTAAACCACTCAAGTGTTGCTTTAGCAGTGTGTTTGGGGTCATTGTCCTGCTGGAAGGTGAACCTCCGTCCTATGCTCAAATCACGCACAGAGTGGTACAGGTTTTGCTCAAGAATATACAGGGTATTTAGCACCATCCATCTTTCCCTCAACTCTGACCAGTTTCCCAGTCCCGGCTGCTGAAAAACATCCCCACATCATGATGCTGCCACCACCATGTTTCACTGTTGGGATGGTGTTCTTTGGGTGATGTAATGCGTTGGGTTTGCGCCAGACATAGCGTTTTCTTTGATGGCCGAAAAGTTATATTTTAGACTCATCAGACCAGAGCACCTTCCTCCATACATTTTAGGAGTCTCCCACATGCCTTTTCGCAAACTCAAAACGTGCCATTTTGTTTTTTGCTGAAAGTAATGGCTTTCTTCTGGCCACTTTGCCATAAAGCCCAACTCTATGGAGCGTACGGCTTATTGTCGTCCTATGTACAGATACTCCAGTCTCTACTGTGGAACTCTGCAGCTCCTCCAGGGATACCTTAGGTCTCTGTGCTGCCTCTCTGATTAATGCCCTCCTTGCCCGGTCTGTGAGTCTTGGTGGGCGGCCGTCTTTTGGCAGGTTTGCTGTTGTGCCATGTTCTTTCCATTTGCTTATGATAGATTTGATGGTGCTCCTGGGGATCGGTAAAGATTTGGATATTTTTTTATAACCTAATCCTGACTTGTACTTCTTAACAACATTGTCCCTTACTTGTTTGGAGAGTTTCTTGGTCCTAATGGCAATGTTTGGTTAGTGGTGCCTCTTGCTTAGGTGTTGCAGCCTCTGGGGCCTTTTAAGAAAGGTGTGTATATGTAATGACAGATCATGTGACACTTAGATTACACACAGGTGGACATCATTTCACTAATGATGTGACTTTTGAAGGTAATTGGATGCACCAGAGCTTTTTATGGGCTTCATAACAAAGGGGGTGAATACATACGCACACGCCAATTTTCTGTTTTCTATTTCTAAAAAATAGTTTTATGTATATATTTTTCTCATTTCACTTCACCAACTTAGACTATTGTATTCTGATCCATCACATAAAATTGAGATTAACAAAACATTGAACTGAAGGCTGTAATGTAACAAAATAGATAAAAAGTCAAGGGGGTGAATACGTTTGCAAGGCACTGTATGGATAATGGATTTGCTCATTATTACTGGTTATATTTGGAAAATAATCAAAAGCCCACGCAGGCATGAAGTAAAAAATAGGAAAGGAGATCTAACTGTATGATAACCTTGGGGGGTGTTGTGCTGCTTAAAGGAGCACAACACAAAAAGTGTTTTAAAAAAGTGCATATCTATATAAAAATATTTAAAATGTAAGTCTTGATTATGATTATGTTTTAGAGAAATACTGTATATGCTCCTTTAATCTATTATATTTAGCAGCATTTCTAGAATATTTGTAGTTTTGCCAATTGAGAACATACATGGTAGCAATTCATCTATACAAATCTTTTCTGATGGTCATTAAATGAGAGAGTGCCAGTGCTCTTGTGTTTTATCATGTAATTTATCATGTGAGATAAAGTCATCATTAGGAGAGTTGGAGGACTTTGCATTAATATATGCTTAAAATACCAAACTTTCAAATTTATTTATATATCACTTCCACTCCATCACATATATAGTTGTCACTGTTGGGAACGCTTAAGATGTTGGTCAGACTTTACGAGCCTCGCACGCCAAAGGAAGCACTGGGGGGTTAGGATCCCAAAGGCGCTCATTGCACTGCGAGACTCGCAAAGGTAAAGTACACTGGGGGAGAGACTCAAAATGAGTGCCGAAGTGCGAGCCAAGCAATGAGCACCAAAGGCGCTCAGCGCGGGGCTTGCGATGAGCGGCAAAGGTGCTCAGAGGAGCAAAAGCCTCATATTATGTGGCAAAAAGCATTGCTAGCCTTACAATTTTATTCCCGTCAAAACATTTCTAGTCACATATATAGTCATCAGTGTTGGTCACTTTGCGATGTTGGTCACCCAATATTAAATAATTGCGGCCCTCGTGCGAGCCACACGAAGCGTGGCGAGCCGATGAGTCACATGACTGCAAGGCCCGTGGGACTTTTAGTGATCGCGATCAGAGCCGAAGCACGTAGTTGCAACTGCGTCCCTCGCAACCCGAGGCACGCAGTTGCACAAAATTACGATTTAATTGGTCAAACCACCGAACTGAAAAGAGCAGCCATAAAAAATAAATAAATAAATATGCTTCAAAATAATTCACACAAAGAACAGGGGGAGAGCCAGGGAGCCTGTGAGTGGGGTTGCAAGTTAATTTGAGGCATATTTGGCGATTTTTCACAATCGAAAATCGGCTAAGCGAGAAAAAAAAATGGCGGAGAAAAAAACGTAACAGGATGAAAACGAGGCCGAAGGCAGTAAAAAAAAGAGCCCAAAGCCGGTAACACTTAACGCAAGACAATAACACTTAATCCAGACCGTAACATTTAAACCGAGCCAGTAACACTTAACCCAAGGAAGTAACACTCATTGCGAGGCCCCTAAACTACATTGGGGGAGAGGCTCGCAATGAGTGCCGAAGACACTCATTGCGAGTCACGCGATGAGCGCCGAAGGTGCACAAGCGCGAGGCCTATAAGTAAACAGGGGGAGAGGTTTGCAATGAGCGCCAAAGGTGATCATTGCAAAGCAGAAAAGTTCCAAAAACGACAATGAGCGGCGTAGCCGCTTATCACCGGGCCTGTAAAGTACGTGGGGGGAGAGGCTTGCAAGGAGCGCCCATAACCTTACATTGTGTGGCAAACAGCATTGCCAGGCTTACATTTTTATTCCCGTAATTTTTGACGGGCAATTTCCTAATTTTATTAATAACAGCCCGTTGCAATTCTATTTATACATTTTGTATTCATTACCGATACTGTGTCATTTTAATTTCACTATCATAGACTTCAACAAGCAGATTTATCACACCCTAGAATTTTATGATAGTACAAAGGTCAAATGATCACTGCAGATTAGCAAATCTTCACATGATCGTAAAGTATATAACAACAAGAAGCATAAAAGCATTTTCAAAGAAAATCTTTAGTTAAAAGACTCTGCTAGTGAATAGAAGCTTACATGATAATCATACTTCCTTCTCAATGCAAGAGGGGTGAGTATAGATTATGGCACCAAAGTCTGCAAATATTCTTATAAGATGCCTCTACTGAGCCTAAGGAGGGAGCGTGAAATCTTATCTGAATCCAATAAATAAGTCAAATCCCCCTCACTCGTCCACCACTTCCTTCCACTTTTGAATGGATAATACAATGTAGAAGAACACACCCACTGAGTCTAAAGGCATGAGGAAGTGTTGAAGATACAAACATGGCATCCTTCAGGAACAAGCTGTCTACTCAAATAAAGATTTTGCCTAAAGTTTATTTTTTACTATTATCATAAGGATATTTTTGCCAACCACAGTGGTGTTTTATGTACCATAAATAAGTATCAGGGTGTTCAGGCTGTTTGTATATTCTCAGTATATTAAATGCAAAAAATTAAATAAACAGAAACCGAAGTTTTCATTACATTATTACAAGTCATAGTAAGCAATGATACTGAGATCCAATCAAGTCTGACGTGGGCAGCATTGGCACAGGTAGACACTTACCAGGGGCAGTGATGATCCATCTTCACAACACACCTGAGAACAGAGGTAAAAACAGTCACTCCTGGGCACCTCGGAGCAAAATAATGGAACATACAGAGACAGGGGCACGTCCTAAATATATCTAATAAAGTACAATCACATACACTTACAAGACACATCTGTTATCACTAAGTGTTTTCAGGCAGTGCAGCTACATTTATATGATTTCTTGGGTAATTTGTGCATCACAGGAATTATTTTGCACTTCAGAATTGTAATAGATATGCAATATATCTGTATATTTATTGACTTATATGTACTTAGTTTTATGAAGAAGTGCTTAAAAGCTCTGTCTTTATCAACTAAAATCATGCAAATAGTTCCTGTGTGGGTTTGCCCACTGCAGCATATGCAGACACAGACTCTGTAGGACTGAATGTGCAGTGTAGTGTCCTATTGCATGTACGGGTGGGCAGACCCATACAGGAATTACTTGCATGATTTTAGGTAGTAAAACATAGCTTTTAACCGCTTCCTAATAAAACAAAGTGCATAAAGTAAATAATTACATAGATATACTACATACCTAGTAAAATCCAGAAGCATTCCCTATCCCTTTAAGCTGTGATGCAGGCTGCTATGTTTCATGTCTCCAATATATTGTTGAAGCTGTAATAACACCCTGCAATAACAATTAATTTAAAAAAGCAATATTCAATACTTAACTTACTTTAGAAGAATAAATCTGATGCTGCTGACATCTGCCCACAATGGGGGGGGGGAGTGGGCTGGGTCTACAAGTTGATAATGAATTTAAGGCAGTGAGCATTTGCTGTGGGGGAAGCCTATGATGAAAAAATTATTTGTGGGCCAAATATCTAATCAGATTGCTCTTATAACCCTTTAGACCATTTTCCCAGCCACTCCCTTCCTGCTTTGATGACCTTGAACAATTAGACTATCTTGTTAGGGCACTACAGTGGTCCTCTAAGGTCTTAGCCTCTTACCCTTGAACCTCTGTGTTTGACATGGATATGGAGCCAAGTCAGTATTGGCTTGTATGGTACATGTGGAAAAGTACAGAGGTTAATGATTAGGGGGGAGAGATGGTTAGATCTCTACTTTATCGGAGGTTGTGGAGTTACAAAACTGGACACATGAGAGATTAGATTGGAAAATATTTTGGACCCTCCGAATATAGAGGAGATTTAGGTACATGACTAAAAAGTATTTTGGCTTTTCACTGAACCAAATATATCTCTGGGTGTAAGTTACACTTTCAATAAATAGCACAGTGGTAACTTACATATGGCAGACGGAGCAGTGGTGGCAACGATCCGGCTTTACCACTTGGCACCTGTCGCAGAATCGAATCGCTATAATAAAAAAGCATATGTCAGCACCATACACATCTACTGATACCGGTAGATATTACACAGATCTAAAGTATTAGGGTACATGTTCTCATACCACCACTCAGAGAGAGCACAAAATGATGTGAGATTAAAGGCCAACTACAAAGGTCTAGTTTTAATGTTATTTAACAGGACTGTACTCATGGACAATGCACCATCACACAGAGCAGGCAACATCTTGCTCGGTTTTATAATTCACTCGAAATAACTCAGTGATAGCTTCTACAGCAACCAGTTTATTTACCTTCAGCCAGGAGTCAAGCTGCACCACAAGACTTATGGGGACAAGTCTATACATGACCTCTTCAATGCCTACATACGCTCTTCACTGCAGTAATACATTTTATGTGTTTGCCTTTCGGGGTTATTAAATCTAAGGAACCCAAATGAATAATCTAACTTCATTTGATTGAAGCAAACAGAATGTGTCGCCATCTGAGTGTGCTTGTGATTGTTGATCCTTTCAAAACCTCTACCAAGCTCCACACAAACATTAGGGAGATTGGTTATATAAAAAAACTCTTATAAAACTGGGAAAAATGCATCAAGCCTAAAAACTAAAAAAAAAGAAAGAGAAAATGTTCACTTTATTTTCAGTGCTCTGTCTGATGATGCACAGCAGTATTGATAAGTTCAGTGTCTCTTTAAACTCACATCAGTCTGACCTTCTTTTTTTTATTGTTTATATTGAAGTTACACCAAACAGATACATGGCATTGCTTTCCTATTCCCTTGGCTGTGTACGGAGGGATTGCAGGCCTATTAGGTATGAGTGTGGGCATCTGGTGTAATGGCATAGGTGGTACAAGAAATGAGAGGAATAAGTGATTCAGTAAATGCTTAATATCAGTCATAATGATGCAAGGGCGCAGAGCCGGAGATCCACTGGTGTATTGGTAGAGATGTTACCTCCGCTCGCCGTCCTGGTATAAACCGGCAGCTTCTTTGCAAACTCTGCCAGGATATGCCTCTGGGCCTCGGGTCGCTCCTCATTATCATATTGCTCCTTTTCTGCGTAGGGCAGCAGGAACTGAAACAGCAAGAACAACACTCATACTATATGAACAGCTCCTACTTTGTGAAACATCTGTAGATTTATGTAATCTGATTGGCTGGGATACACAGAATTTACCTTTAAAGAAAAAAATTTAATCTGCTGAATAAAAACATAAGTGATACATTTATAGGTAAAAGGACATCTATAATGGACTAACAAAAGGAGCTAGATGCTTTAAATGATGCACTGATCATTAAAGGGCCATTTTCAGAACAATTTGGACCACATCTCCTAAAACCATGTTGAAGTACTTTTTCAATTTTCTAAATACGTGCATTTTTCACAGAGAAATTAATAAATGAAATCTATGTTTACACGAGTCACTGACAAGCCCCCAGACAGACTCACAGCAACAGCTCCGTGCAGTGAGCATAAGCAAAAAAAGAGTTAACCCTTCACAAATTCATCTGTGCAGAGAAATGACTACCAAAAATAACTAAAAATGTCATTTGGGGGTTATCATCTCCTGCCGCATTCCTGAAGTTCACTAAAAACTATAAATCTTTGTCTTCACCGCTTGGTTCGGCAGATGTTGTTAATCATGGAACAGTCAGGAGTGTGTTTGTAAACAGATCTAAGACTGCAGATTTTTAGCTGTTATTAGTGTAATTAATAATAATAATAAAATGTAAAAAAAAGATAATTTTAACATTCAATCTTGTGCTCTTTCACATCATGAAGACCACTTACATTGAGGTAAATGGCCTTTTAATAAAATTCATATTTAAAGGCATATTGAAGTATCTATAAAATAATTTTATAGAAGAGAATCAGTTGTATATGAAAACATTTTTTGCATGAAACAATACCAAAATACACATTATTAAAATTTACCATAAAGTTTGCAAAATCTCTTGAGTTTGCAAGCAGTTGATTTTCAGAATTAACACCCCTAGAAATCCATGCTAAAATTATCAAAAAATGTATAATTTGTTTTGGCCAATCACAGGCAGGTAATACATTGTTTCAAGCAGAGATGGCAGTTTGTGCAGCAAGGCATCATGGGATGTGTAGTCCCCTGCACAAGGAAGAGCCCAGACATTGCTCTGTAGAACTCTTCATTGTGGCTGCTGTTGGCTTGAAGGTTAGAATTCGTACCCAAATGCAATGTTTCTATTGGGAGGTACACTGTGCCTATGTAAGCAGCTCTGGGGGTGTGGAAAACAAGTTTTATTTTGAAATAAATTAAATCTGTATGTGTATAGAGTGACTCAAAGTAATGTGTGTGATATAAGCAGCATGTGTTAGATTAGATAAAAGGTAAAAACTGGGAAACTTAGATATGCCTTTAATGATTTGTAATAGCAGTATTAGACATCAAATTCACTTTCAAGAATGAGAGTACCAGCTTTCAGTTGCATTTATGGTCTCCAACCTGCTAAGGTCATCAAGGGAAATTAGGTTCTGGCTTAGAGATGGGCTAAAGATTTTTAAGCGCATTCTGAATAGAAATGAGGCCAATCAATCACTCATTGTCCCCACAGCAGAGCATTTTACCAAGGCAAACCATTTGAACGCCAGAAGTCTCCAGCCACACACTAAATACACCCAAAAATTCCACAAACATCACAGACAGCATGGGGCAACAGCCAGGACGTCTGTGAGTGAAGTAGAACGCAAATTTAACTCAAAAATCGCATAAGCGAGGAAAAAAATGGCCACAAAAAAAAATGAAAATACGACCCCGGACAGCGCGAAACACTGCAAACCGCGTAGCACTTTACACATCACACTACGACCTACAAAATACACTATTAAAAAGGCGGAAAATGCTCACGAGACGCGTAACACATTAAGACTATACAATGCCACTTTACACAATAAACCAGCGGCTTTAGCTCGTGCACGCAGACCATTTAGAATGCACACTTCAAACATTAATTACAGGGCACTAACACTCACAATGTATATTCTATGCAGACGCAAAATACAAACAGATTGTTAGCTCCTCAGCCTATTGCTCGCTGCATATATCAATTATACATAATTAAACTATATTAATTTATTGCATAACTAATTAATTGTTAATTAATTAATTGAATAAATCATTAATTATTCATTAACTACACATACATAGAAATATATATCTCTCGCAGAGGACCAAAAGTACACGACAGGAGAGGCTCGCAATGAGCGCCAAAAGGCGCTCATCACGAGGCATGCGATGAGCGCCAAGGAGCTCAGCACAAGCCTCGCAATGAGCGGCGAAGGTTCTCACAGTACAAAACAATTATGTCTCAAGCAGCATTCCCATGGCTTCAAATTTTATTGCCCCGTTATTGACGGGCAAGTCGCTAGTAACATATAAAGGCAATGAAGGAATGTGATTGGCTTGTAACAGTAGAGTGACGATAAAGACATTTACAGAATAACAGTAAATGTGAGATTCAGTGTCTATTTCCTGCCCCAACTTCATAGTTACTCACCTTTTTAGTCGGCTGCTTCGGAGGTGTAAAAATTGCTTTCCAGTATGTCCAGGCGAAAAGCAGAAACACCATGTGAAAAATCAGGAGGTATGCAACTGTTTAGGGTAGAACAGTGGAGAAGAAATAGAAATAAATGTTAATGGATGGAGTAGAAGCTGTAGCGGCAGGAAAAGATACGTTATGGAGAAAATATAGACACAAGTTTTATATATATATATATATATATATATATATATATATATATATATATATATATATATATATATATATATATATATATATATATATACATACATACATACATACATACATACAGTTGTGCTCAAAAGGTTGCATACCCTGGCAGAAATTGGGAAATTTGGGCATTTATTTTGAAAATATGACTGATCATGCAAGAAGATGTATTTTATTGAAGGATAGTGATCATGTGAAGCTATTTATTATCACATCGTTGTTTGGCTCTTTTTAAAATCATAATGATAACAGAAATCACCCAAATGGCCCTGATCAAAAAATGACATACCCTTGAATGTTTGGCCTTGTTACAGACACACAAGGTGACACACGCAGGTTAAAATGGCAATTAAAGGTTAATTTCCCACACACGTGGCTTTTTAAATTGCAATTAATGTCTGAGTATAAATAGTCAATGAGTTTGTTAGTGCTGAACTGAGCAGGCTAGATTATGAGCCATGGGGAGCAGAAAAAAACTGTCAAAAGACCTGAGTAACACGGTAATGGAACTTCTTAAAGATGGAAAAGGATATAAAAAGATATCCAAAGCCTGGAAAATGCCAGTCAATACTGTTCAATTACTTATTAAGAAATGGAAAATTCGGGGGTCTCTTGATACCAAGCCAAGGTCAGGTAGGCCAAGAAACATTTCAGCCACAACTGACTTCTGTTATCATTATGATTTAAAAAGGAGCCAAACAACTATGTGATAATAAATGGCTTTATATGATCACTATAAATAAAATATTTTTTTTTGCATGATCAGTAATATTTTCAAAATAAATGCCACAATTCCACAATTTCTGCCAGAGTATGTAAACTTTTGAGCACACAAAGAAAAACACACAGGTAACCTAAGGATAAATACAGGCTGCTCCGGACAAAGACGGTGTGGTTGTTTCAAGGAGCACAATACAACGATACTTGAACAAAAATGAGCTGCATGGTCGAGTTGCCAGTAAGAAATCTTTACTGCGCCAATGCCACAAAAAAAGCCTGGTTACAATATGCCCAACAACACCTGAACACGCCTCACAGCTTCTGGCACACTGTAATTTGGAGTGATGAGACCAAAATAGACCTTTATGGTCACAACCATAAGCGCTATGTTTGGAGAGGTGTCAACAAGGCCTACAGTGAAAAGAATACCATCCCAACTGTGAAGCATGATGGTGGCTCACTAATGTTTTGAGCTCTAAAGGCACGGGGAATCTTGTGAAAATTGATGGCAAGATGAATGCAGCATGTTATCAGAAAATACTGGAAGATAATTTGAATTTTTCTGCACGAAGGCTGCGCATGGGACGCTCTTGGACTTTCCAGCATGACAATGACCCTAAGCACAAGGCCTAGTTAACCCTCCAGTGGTTACAGCAGAAAAGGTTAAAGGTTGCGGAGTGGTCATCACAGGCTCCTGCCCTTAATATCATCGAGCCACTCTGGGGAGATCTCAAACGTGCGGTTCATGAAATACTGCCAAAGACTTTGCATGACCTGGAGGCATTTTACCAAGACGAATGGGCAGCTATACCACCTGCAAGAATAAGAGGCCTCATAGACAACTATTTGAAAAGACTGCAGGCTGTCATTGATGCTAAAGGGGGCAATACACAGTATTAAGAAATAAGAGTATGCAAACTTTTGAACAGAGTCGTTTAATTTTTTTCTTTGTTGCCATGATTGTGCCATTCTGTTATAACCTACAGTTGAACAGGAATCCCATGAGAAATAAAATACATGTTTTCTTTAAAAATTATACATATATTACCAATGTACCAAGGGTATGCTAACTTTTGAGTACAACTGTATATTATATATACACACATTTATTTTCAAGGACAAACCTCTTAAAAGTCCCGGCACTCTTAATCATACATTTGTCACTTTATACTGGATACACACAACCAGCTCTACCCTAGGGCTCCGCAGGGGGCAAACTTATTTGGCACAGAATTTGTACCTCAGGCTAAATGTTAGTGGATTACGTTAGCGATAAATACAGCAGTGCTGCGCTGCTATTATACGGTTACAGGATCTCTGGATTATGTTACTGATAAATATGGCAGTACCACGCTGCTACTGTACAGTTACAGGATCTCGGGATTACGTTACTGATATATACGGCAGTGCTGTGCTGCATTAGGCTACTGATATTTTATTTCCTATCTCTCCAAACCTGTGGATCCCCCAATACCCTGCTGATACCAGAAGTTTATTAGTTTGCTTTGTTTAACACTGACCTCCATGCCTCTTCATGACCCTCCCCCTCTCCTTGTCGTTCCTTCTGTTCCTTATATAGTGTAGTCTCAAACCACTAGGTGAAGCTAGCTAACCATAAAGCTCTATTTTGGTCTTGTCACTCTAAATTACAGTGTGCCAGAAGCTGTGAGGAGTGTCAAGTTGTTGTTGGGCATATTGTAACCAGTCTTTTTTGTGGCATTGGCGCAGTAAAGTCTTCTTTCTGGCAACTCGACCAGGCAGCTTGTTTTTATTCAAGTATCATTGTATTGTGCTCCTTGAAACAACCACACCGTCTTTTTTCCAGAGCAGCCTGTATTTGTCCTGAGGCGACCTGTGAGATTGTCTTTGTATTCCAAACAATTCTTCTGGCAGTTGTGGCTGAAATCTTTCTTGGTCTACCTGACCTTGTCTTGGTATCAAGAGATCCCTGAAAGATTGAACAGTACGGACTGGCATTTTCAAGGCTTTGGATATCTTTTATATCCTTTTCCATCTTTATGAAGTTCCATTACCTTGTGTGACATATCCACTGTCACGCTCAAGATCCATGCCCTTGTTTCCCGCACTATAATGGAGGATTCAGGAGGCTTTCAAATAGTTAATCACTTTATTATTGAGTAACAGCTAGCAAACACAATAATCAAATGAACAGTCCAAAATTCTGGCTTCTTCCAGTTACTCACTGTGAAACTGTAGTCCCAGGCCTTTCTGGGACTCTGCCCTTCCTGGGTGAACACCGTCAGGGTCTTGGCAACAAAAACGAACACTTCAAGACTGCAGCTTCTTTAAATCTCCAACTGCAGAATTCACTGCTCTCAAGAAGACTTTAGTTAAAACAAACAGTCCCATAACATGGTACAGGCCAGGACACTTGCCTGTCTCAGGAGTACACTTCTGTAGGGGTTTGTCTGTATAATCCAAAACACGCTCTTGTCAGTGTCTCTCACTTTGACTGTATGCTTCAGAGAGTCTCTCTTACTGCCGCTCTCTCTGTGTTCCCTCAGAGCTGCCTTAGGCTCAGGCTAACCTAATGGGGAGACCATGCCCATGCATCTGTGTGAGCTATTTAAGGTTAGCGTTAACCCTCTCAATTCTGGACTGCACTCCACTGCACCTCCACACTGATCTCTAGGGGGCACTACATCACACATCATCCCCCTCAGCTCGACACCATGGGGTTGAGAGACCCCACTGTGAGACCGTTTAGGCACGCCGACACATCCTCTAAACTAGACTGACTGCTAGTTCTCAGCACTTGCCCCGTCACTTAGGCATCAGTAAGACTTCCTCATATTTGCCAAAGCTACTGCTTTTCCAGCAGTCTCATTCCCTAGTGCTCTCTTCTGTGGACCGCATCGCCAACACGTTTCTTTACGGTCTCTTCAAACTCTCTTACTTCCACTTTAAACTTTCTGCCTTCTTTGCCGTTCTGTTTACTGTCATAACCCATATATCGTGGGAAGGGCACTGGCCCACCCATCTCTCTGAGTGCCCTTTCCCAGGGACACTTGGTAAATTCTGTTCGTACTTTCGTATGGAACTGCGTTTCTCCATACTGTCCCTTCCCTGGGGGTAAATCACAGATATTACAGGTTTCTGATACCTTGTCTTCCACCTGATTCACGTTCTCTTTTAGATCCTTGGTCTCACTCTTGCAGCTCTGAATTCTCTTCTTTATTTCATTAATGCAAGGATTGAAGTTTGCCAGTTGACTCTATACCTTGGATTCTTTCTGCAAGTTCATGGCTAGATGGCATGTTTTTGTCTGTTCAAAGTCACTCTAGGAGTACTTATGCCTCATCTGCAGACCGGGAGCCTGAGACTGGAGCTGCATCAATTCTGTCTCTTCATGCTTGGCTTTCATTTGCTCCTTTAATTCTTCTGTTACACGTTCTTCCTTTTCCATAAGTTTATGAACAGCTTTCTCATCCCTTTTTCTGGCCTTTGCTAAGGCTTTAGAATTAGTCTTGTTTTGCTTTCGCTGTGCACTTTTTGCCTTCAACGCCCCCATCTCCTGCCGCACACGGCTGAGGTCCTTCTCCATCTTATGGAGTTTGGCTTCTTTCTCTCTGGCAAGCTCTTTCATATCACTCAGTCACTCCCTCATTACAACCAGATAAGGGTTAGTGTCTGGCTTAGATTGCAGCAGACTCTCTGCCATCGATCTGTACAACTCTTGGTCAAATTCTGTGAGCTCTTGAGCTTGTCAGGCTCCTTTTTCTAGCTCATTCTGTAGGGTGTCCAATTTTCCCTCTTTAGGCTCACCAACAACATAATTTCTACCTTCCCAATGGAAAATCAACTTCTTGTGTTTTTCTTCCCATTTTCCTGGCTCTCTCTGTTCCAGGTAATCCAATTGGCTGGCTGATAACTCTCACCAAACTGTATCAGCTTCATACAGTCATTTTGCTTCTGTTCTGGTACAGTATCCTTTATAGATTCCAAAGGCAGGTCCTCTCTTCTGGATGCTTCTTGCTCATGGATGTGTACTTCATCTTTCTTTCTGTTCAGAGCAGGCCTACGCGTTACTACTGCGCTTCCAATACTGCAAGGTTTTCAACTCTCTATATCTGCCAGGAAGGAGCTCTCAGACTCTTGGTTTTGCTGGAATGTCTCCAGCTGTTCAGCAACTTAAAGCTGACACTCAACAGATAGGCTAGTAAACATCTTAGTAGCCTCTTGAATTTTGGATTCCTGAAATACACTTGATTTCAGCATCCTCAGCTTTCACCCTTGTTTCTTCCTCTTTTAACAGCTTCCTTTCCTCCTTTTTCTGCTTTTCTACTTGCTTTGCCGCCAAGGCTTCCAGCTTTTCATTTTTCTCAGCTTCCTTCAGCCGCAGTTTCTACTCATTAGCTGCAAATTCAGTTCACTCTGCTTGCACTGGATTTCTTGCTGCATATTCAACTGAAGGATCTCCTGACTTTTCAATCAGGACCTCCCTGAATCCCTTTGGCTGTTGCTCTATATTTTCTTGGCCCTTCTGTGTCTCCTGTACAAACTCCTTCCCTATTCGTCGCATATGAGCTTTCTGCAAATATCGCTCTGCATTCAATGTAGCATCTCGTGCACACAGTTCCTGAAGATCAGTATTAGTCTCTTCTGAACAAACTCCACTCTGCTTCAACTGTGCCTCAATATCTGAGAGTGTGCTCACCCTCTGCTTTTCTGGAGTATGGAACAGGAACTCTTTTTCTATTACCTCTGGTATATACGGTCAGTGAGGAGGTCTCGCTTCACCTGTTCGCCACTGTGCAGTAGCTTTTGCATACATTTTTCATTTAGCTTGTGCATGGGAGGACTCTTCCTCTGCTCCCATATAGACATATGTGTCTTCTTCCTATAGGACACTCTGTTATCCTCAAACGCAGGCTTCCTTCTCCATTCAGGAATATAATCTGACATCATCTTGATACCCTTCATTTTAGTAGCAACTTGCCGGTCTTCTACTTCAGGCTTTTTCAGTCCTCCTCGGATAGAGTTCATCTGTACTTCTTGCTTTACTTGTTTCCTGTCTTGCCTCTCCTTGTCCATAGCACTTTGTTTTATTGCCACCTGAGACAGAGCGCTCTCAGGATACTTTACTTTTAGGACACATCTCCATATTCTGCTTCTTATGCCCTCTCAGGGATGGTGGTTTGTCTTTCACCATCTCAATCTCCAGACACTTTTCTTATTTACCTTTTACTTTTAGGAAATTATTCCTTTGTAAGAACACTGGCTATATTCATCCATTTGATCTATCCTTTCTCTGTGTCAGAGATCTTTGCCAGGCACTTTCTTTCTCCCCTATCAGGAGTATTCACCAAGGACAGGTGGCTGTGTCTGTCCAGGAGGCCTCTTCATTGCACTTACCCATAAGGTTTCTACAAATGTTTGGGTTCAACTCTTCCCCAATGACTCTATCAGCATGCTTTATACTGAGGCTGGTTTTGCAACACCTTGTCCTTTTTTCGTTGACTTTTGCTCACAACTCCAGTGACTTTTATATCATCATCTTGCACCCGGAGCAGAAAATTCTTGATCTGCACCAGCGACCTCTTTTGCTTTCTCAGCAGTATCTGTTACTTTCTCAGCAGTCTCACTTGCTGCTCCAACAAATCTTTTCTCTTTCTCCGGACTGAACCTGTTGGCTTCTTTTAATTTTCCTGCCAGATCTCCAACTCCTGATTTCCTTCTGCATCAGGTTCGGTTTGCCTTCCCTTTAACAGGGAAACTGCATTTTAAACTAGGGTAGACAAGCAAGGCCCTTGGATAGCGATAAGGCTGTCTGTCAAAAAAACAAAATATACTTTCTGCGCTTCTCCACACAGATAGGGGCCAAGGCTGTTGCCACTGCGTTTTTGGCCAACCTTCACTAGTGGCAATCTTCTCAAAATTCAAGAGATATGTTTCAACATCATCCTGAGCGGTCATCTTCTTTAGAAAGGGATTAGGATTCATGCTTCCAATTGATTCTGTAACCACAGTATTAGTTGCTGCAGCTGCGCTTTCTGTGCCTCCAAAAATTCTCTAATTTGCCCTCTGTCCTCTTCCGCTTGTCTCTGCCATTTCTCTGTGGCCTCTCTCAGACATGCAGCAACATCTCTCTGGCTATCCTCATTTGCACCGTGGGCTCTGTCCTCTGCAATTTCCCGCAGCCATTTCTGTCTGTTTTCTTGCTGGCATGCTATGCCCTCCTGCTGGCGTCTAGTGGCTTTTACCAGGGCTTTTACAAGTTCCTCCATTGTCATCCCACCACTGCCACCATATGTGACATATCCACTCTTTTATATCCTTTTCCATCTTTATGAAGTTCCATTACCTTGTGTGACATATCCACTGTCACGCTCAGGATCCCTGCCCTTGTTTCCGGCACTATAATGGAGGACTCAGGAGGCCTTTAAATAGTTAATTACTTTATTAATGAGTAACAGCCAGCAAACACAATAATCAAATGAACAGTCCATAATGCTGGCTTCTTCCAGTTACTCACTGCGACACTGTAGTCCCAGGCCTCTCTGGGACTCTGCCCTTCCTGGGTGAACACTCCAGACTGCAGCTTCCTTAAATCTCCAACTGCAGGCTTCACCGCTCTCAAGCAAACGTTAGTCCAACAAACAGTCCCATACCATGGTATAGACCAGGACATGTGCCTGTTTCCGGAGTCCACTTTTGTAGGGTTTTGTCTGTATAATCCAGACCACGCTCTTGTCAGTGTCTATCACTTTGACTGTATGCTTCAGGCAGTCTCTCTTAGTGCCGCTCTCTCAGTGTTCCCTCAGAGCTGCCTCAGGCTCAGGCTGACCAAATGGGGAGACCATGCCCATGCATCTGAGTGAGCTATTTAAGGTTAGAGTTAACCCTCTCCAGTCTGGACTGCAGTCCAGTACAGCTCCACACCGAATTCTAGGTTGCCCACCGTCACACTTGTTACGCAGGTCTTTTGACAGTTATTTTCTGCTCCTCATGGCTCAGTATCTACCCTGCTCAGTGCATCCATGTGAGAGCGAACAAACTCATTGACTATTTATACACAGACACTAATTGCAATTTAGAAAGCCACAGGTGTTGGAAATTAATCTTTAATTGCCATTTTCACCTGTGTGTGTTACCCTGTGTGTCTGTAAATAGGCAAAACATTCAAAGGTATGCAAACTTTTGATCAGGGCCATATAAGTGATTTCTGTTACCATTATAATTTAAAAAGGAGCCAAACAACTATGTGATAATAAATGGCTTCATATGGTCATTATCCTTCAATAAACTATATTTTGTTTTGCATGATCAGTCATATTTTCAAAATAAACGCCAACATTTCAGAATTTTTGCCAGGGTATGCACACTTTTGAGCACAACTGTATAATACAATAATGTTTTTTTTTTTTGTTTTTTTTTTTTTACCATACTTAAACATTTTGCTTATTATCAATGCGGGTTCTTTAAAACAACAGAATAAAATATCAGACCACAATGTAATATAACAACAGATGGCAATGTTTAAATTCATCTTTTTACTTTTTGAAGAAGCACGCAGAGGTGTCTGTCTGTTTCTGTACACACACATGCATGTGCAAATCATGTGAAAAATACAGTAACTGCACAGAATACTAGATGACTTACCTTTCTCCAAAGGATTGGTTATAGTTACTGAAAGAAAAGAACAAATTATTATTAATTATTATATTTATTATATTGTAAACAACAATCAGTTACATTTCCAAACATTGCACCCAATATATCTCTCACCCCCCCTGTGTGTGTCTCTCTCCCCCTCCCCTGTGTGTATCTCTCTCTCTTTATGTGTATGTGTATATGTATATGTATATGTATATATATATATATATATATATATATATATATATATATATATATATATACACACAAATTTATAAAGTTACAGATATGCCGGCTGAATTTTCAGTATGCCAAGCCTATGTCTTCCCATATTAATCATACATGTGTTAGCCTGACTTCCTACAGTTCATTATGTACATAACCAAGTCCTTCATATGATAAGCAGCGAGAGGGTGTGTTCAGGTTTTTGATCAGGCCCAGTAATTTAAAGGGATTGCTTCAGGATTTATTATTCTAAGCCAGGGGTGTGGAATGTTTTTAGAAGCAGGGCCACTTACCCCACTTGGGGGCCAGAGATGAAGTAATTTGTTTTATAAGGACCCTCCCGCAGGGCTGCTGAACATGATGTTATCTCCCACTCTCTGTATAATAGTGTAATGCAAGGTAGGCCTTCAGGTATGAGAAGCAGATTAAATCAGGTAAAAAGTCCAATTTAGTTCACAGATCACAGGATTCCTACCATTAAAGGGACAGTAAACTCAGCACAATGTAGATGACACCAGTGGAAAGATCTGAAGAAGGCAAGTTGAAATACTTTCGGAATTTTTCAAATCCAAGCTTTTTTGGCAAAGATATGGAAGTTTAAAATAATGTAGGATTCTGTGTTTATTTACATGTCCGAGTGCTAGTACCACCTCCTACATGTGAGTGACAGGCGGTGTGTGTGACATCACAATGAGTTGTGTTCTGATTGTAGCAGAGTTGCAAGGATTGTGAAGCACTTTCTGCCCCCAGCAACAAGCCAGCCAGTCCCCCCCCCCGTCTCTCTCTCCCCTCTCCTCTCTCTCTCCCTTCTTTCTCCCCCAGTCTCTCTCTCCCCTCCTCTCTCTCTCCCTTCTTTCTCCCCTAGTCTCTCTCTCCCCTCCTTCTTCCCCCATCGATCTCTCCCCTCCCCTCTCTCACCCCCCCACTCTCCCTTCTTTCTCCCCCTGTCTCTCTCTCCCCTCCCCTCTCTCTCTCCCCTCCCCTTTCTCTCTCCCTTCTTTCTCCCCGTCTCTCTCTCCCCTCCCCTCTCTCACCCCCCTCTCTCTCTCCCTTCTTTCTCCCTCGTCTCTCTCTCCCCTCCCCCCTCTGTCCCCCCCTCTCTCCCTTCTTTCTCCCCCGTCTCTCTCCCCTGCCCCTCTCTCTCCCCTCCCCCTCTCTCTCCGCTCTCCTTTCTCTCTCCGCTCTCCTTTCTCTCTCCCCTCCCCTTTCTCTCTCCCCTCCCCTTTCTCTCTCCCCTCCCCTTTCTCTCTCTCCTCCCCTTTCTCTCTCTCCTCACCTTTCTCTCTCTCCTCACCTTTCTCTCTCTCCTCACCTTTCTCTCTCCTCACCTTTCTCTCTCCTCACCTTTCTCTCTCCTCTCTCTCTCTCCTCACCTTTCTCTCTCTCCTCACCTTTCTCTCTCCCCTCTCCTCGCCTTTCTCTCTCCCCTCTCCTCACCTTTCTCTCTCCCCTCTCCTCACCTTTCTCACTCCCCTCTTTCTCACCCCCCTTTCTCTCTCCCCTCTTTATCACCCCCCTTTCTCTCTCCCCTCTCTCACCCCCCCTCTCTCTCTCCCTTTTTTCTCCCCCCCCTCTCTCTCTCACTTCTATCTCTCCCCCTCTCTCTCACACTTCTTTATCCCCCCTCTCTCTCTTCCCCCTCCCTCTCTTCCCCCTCTCTCTCTCCCCTCCTCCCTCTCTCTCTACTCCTCCCTCTCTCTCCACTCCTTCCCCCTCTCCTATCTCTCTGGCTCCCTCTCTCTCCGATAAGCGCACATTGAAACCTGCCGGAATAGAGGGGCTGTGCGGCATAATGTAAACAAACCAATCAGAAACGCCTGTCACGCAGCTCCTGTGGTCAGTTCAACAACAGCACTTGATTTTCGCTACACATACAACCTTACTCTATAACATTCTGCACAGAAACCATGGTGAGTTTCCTATCCCTTTCAGTGATAGGACCTCTACATACTGACTTAAGAGAGATGACCACCAAGTACCCAGGAGACTAATGGAGAGTGAGCCAATTCTTACTGGATGATTAAGGGCCACAGCAAAACTACTAATTATGGTAGGATTGTAAAGTACCCAAAAATATGCATATTTGAAGTTGGGAGTTAATAAAAAAAATGTTTTTTAGTTTATTAAATTACAAAATTTTGGCTGTCATTTAGTCCAAGAGAACCTCCCACCAATCTATGGTTCCTATGGTAACAACAGAGTCTGGCTGCTCACATATTGATACTTCATATCCATGTGTGTGCAAAAGAAAACCATTCACCTGGAGTCATACATACATGGGGAGGGTAATTGTATTACTAATAAGGCCAGGCTGGTGGGAGTATCTCTTGAGCTGAACAGACAAAGTTTAGTCATTTCAAAGCTAATTTTCTATTACTAGAGGATATGTTTAAATAACTTCCAGTTGCAAATAGTCTGATTTTTCTTGATATAGCATTCTCCATTACTGGGGGCTCTGCTGTGTCCCTCTATATATAAAGTGGCTGCCATAACCTCTCCCATTCACCATCTACCCATTGCAAGCTGCCATGAGCAGACCCTTCAGCTCCTTTTGGGTTATTGTATATTAATAAGCATTCTCATGTATCTACTGCATTTAGTGTACCTATGTATCAATGCTCCTGTACTTCCTCCTTGTGTACACGTCCATACATACATAATATACACAATGTATTAGTGCTGTGCACTTCCTTATCCACCCCAATACTAACCCCCAGGCCCCTCTTACCTAGACAAAGCTCCCACACATAGGCGTAGTAAGACCATAACACCACAAGCCATATGATGATCACTGGTACCCAGGATAGGACCCTCTGGCAGCACCTCAAACCCCTGGACAGAGCCATCCTGCAGCCAGCCTGCATCCTGCTCACAGGCTCGGCGCTCGGCTGCACGGGGCTGGGAGCTGCTCGGCGCTCGATTGGCCATGGCTGAGCAAGGTGTGACAGTGTCATTGTGTGCGCTGAGTTGCACTGACCTCTAGTGGCCAATGTGCTCATTGCAGGAACTGAGAATACTTCAGAGTGGAACATACAGCATAAGATAGATATATAATTATATGGTGCTGTGTGATGACTACCACATTTAGCCTGCTTACACTGGATACGCCTGTGTCAGTCAGATGGATGACTTGGGATTTATTTTATTTTTAAGCAAAATACTGAATATTATCACATACTAGAGAATTGCCCGTCAAAAAATGACGGCAATGAAATTGTAAGCTAATGCTGTTTGGTGTGTAGTACTGAAATATGTAATACATTAATAAATGAATATACTTTACCTAATTTGAAGCATTGTGTTGAAGAGCTGTCAATGTGTTTTGATGTTGGTGCAGCATTAGTGGTGTGGAGCTGCTGTGTAAGCGTGCTGAATGTGTGCAGTGTAATACTGTGCGTGCGCAAGACCAAACCGTTAGCGTAGTCGTGTACTTCCACATTGGCGTAAAATGGCGGGTAATGTGTGGTATGCGTCTTAGCGGAATATCCATAGGTCTTTTGTGGTGTTTTGCAAGTTTCTTGTGGTGTTTTGCGTGTTTAGAGTGCTGTAGCCTCGTTTTCGTTTTGTTCGGCGGCCATTTTTCTCTTGCTTAGCGAATTTTTTAGTGTTCAAACTCTTTTATTTTTAGTTAAATGAAGGTGTAACTTGGTTTTTTAAGGTCCTGGATGCTCCCTCTTGCTGTAGGTAAGCTTTTTATGTATGTGCTGTGTGTATTTATTGTTGTAATGTTCGCGAGTTGCGTCTGATTGTTGCGAGGTCGTAATGTGTGCTAACGTGTCTCGTATGTTGTTTGCGTTGCGAGGTAAAGTTTGCGAGGGTCGTAGTTGGTGTGTCGTGTTGTTTGCGTTGCGACGTAAAGTTTGCGAGGGTCGCAGTTGCTGGCTCGCAAGTGTGAGCAACGGCTCTGGCTGGCTCGCCTGCTCAGCACTATATATGTGATAATAGTTGTCGTAATTGCGAGTTGTCATAACGCAATGTTAAATGGTACGGGCATGCGCAGTGAGTGCCGAAGGCGTAAGCTCTCATTGCAAGGCCTTTGGCGCTCCTGGCAGGTCTCGCAATTGTGGACTTGCAGGGTCCCTCTAAGGGTTCTCTGTCCCATCATAGTGGTTATTTGTCCGAGGACACTCCACCGATGGAGGATGGAAACAGATTGAAGGCGCTCAGGCCGTAGGACTTTGAAAAAAATTAAGATTTTAACGGCCCGATATTTTTTCAAGCCCGTAACTCAGAAGACCACTAAAAGACGGCAATAAACTAAAACAATTAACTTGCAACCTAACACACAGGACAGTTGGAGAGGCAGGGAGCCTGCAAGTGAGGTGGCAAGCTAATTTGAGGATTAATTGGCTTTTTTCAGAGTCTGAAAGTCGGCTGAGCGATGAAAAAAATGTCAGCCGCAAAGGCGTACATTTTTTCAAAAAGGCTCAAAATGAGGCTGAAGTGTGTAACACAAAATACAACCAACGCCGCTCATTGTGAGGCACGCAAGACTTGAAGGACAGAGAGGAGAAAGACACAGGGGATGGAGCGGTTGGAAAGAGACGCAGAGGGAGAGAGAGGGGGGGGAAAGAAACACAGGGCAGTGGGGAAGGAAGAGAGGGGGAAACAGACACTTGGAAGGGAGAGTGGGGAAACAGACACAGGGGTTAGAGTGTGGGGAGAGGATCGCAATGAGCCCTGGAGGCACGAAAGTGGCAGGTTGGACAACGTCTGCAATGAGCGTTCATTGCAGGGCTCGCAATGAACAGCGAAGCTGCTCATCGCGAGACATGAAAGTGGCGGGTTGGCCGAGGCCTGCAATGACTGGCAAAGCCGCTCATTGCGGGGCTCGCGATGAGTGCCTTTGTCGCTCATCGGGAGGACCATAAAATAGACGGTGGGAGAGGCTTGCAAAAAGCGGCAAAGGCGTTCATCGCAAGGCCTGCAACATAGAGGGGGGAAAACCTTGCATTGTGTGGCAAACAGCATTGCCAGCCTTCAAATGTAATCCAAAATACAAAGTGCGTTTTCCCAGAGTACATTATTAGATTGAACTCGCAAACTTGAACATTTACTTTTACCATTATCTTATCAGTACAAAATGATAGTCTTAAACTTGGAAGAAGATGACAGCCTGGCAGGATGGTTGCTTCCAACTCCACCCACCACGTCCCGTCTATGCAGGAGCAGTGTCAATGTAGCTGGAATTAGTTCCTCCAGCACCATTATGGGTTTGGGCAGCTCCTGCATAGAATCGATATGTGTGTAGGTGGTATTTGGAGCCAACAGCTTGCCAGATGCCTAAATGAGGAACAGTTGGCTGGTATTGCTGGACATTACCTCAAGTATCATCAATCCAAACCATCTCAAAATTAAGCATTTATATTAATCATCATTTTGATAAGAACATTATTTTGTTGTTTTTCATAAAATATATTTTATATTATATATATTTTAGTTTTGTAGTAATTATTTGCACATCTTATAATATTAAGCATCTGCATAGAGTTTTGGCAATGTATCGGTTTAATTTAGTGGTCCTTTCTCATTATTATATTCACTCACTTATGTATGTGTTTTTATCCATTATTATCATTTTATACTTATTTAGATTAATTTGAAGCAACGCTCTCCCTTTTGAAAAATAGACTCCCACCCTTTATACTTACACTGTAGTTTAACTTTAGCACGCCTTTTAGGCGCACGAGATGTGCGCGCCATCATGTGCCCGCCAACAAATGCGCGCACCCACACCAACGGGGGGAAAACAGGCCGCCCCGACAATAGCGCGCCCGATAATTAAGAAGGGTGTCATACTGAGGAGAGAGGGTGAGTACTGGAGGAGAGAGACCTGGGGTTAGAGGGTGGGGGCTAGGGGGAGAGACAGAGTGAGTAGTGGGGAGAGAGAGAGCTGGGGAGAGACGGCGAGTACTGGGGAAGGAAAAGCTGAGGAAGAGCTGGGGGAGAAGGCCTGTCTAAGTACTTGGGGGAGGAAGAGCTGGGAAGAGAGGGTGAGTACTGGAGAAGACCAGGTGAGTACTAAGGAGGGTGAATACTGGGGGGGGGGGTGAGTACTTGGGGAGAGGGTGATTATTCAGGGTTGGAGAGCTGGAGAAGGAGGGTGAGTAGTGGGGGGGGGGGGAGAGGGTGAGTGCAGAGTGCTGTACTGGGGAGAGAGTGAGTACTGCTTAATTATCGGGTGCGCTATTGTCCGGCGCCCTGTTTTTGGGCGTGCTGTTGTGGTGCGCACATTTGTTGGCGCGCTCATGACGGCGCTCATGTCTCTTTTCACCCGGAACATGAAGCAAGGTGGAGCCCAGACATTGCTGTGTTTATCTCTGCTTTGAGCTACTGCTGGCTTGAAGTTAAGTAAAGAGTTTGCCCCTTCATCTTGCTGGCATCATATCATATTTAATTTTGGTCAGATACACTCAAGTGATATCAGGGACATCTTTGGTGCTTGGGCCTTCATAGTGCCTCTAAGGAATATAATAGATAGAGAGCACATATTTTCTATAATTTATGTACACATACTTTCCTCTTACTATTTCTCAATTATATAATGTCATCTTTGGGACTAGCCTGTCAATATTGAGGATACAGATATATTACATCTGCAACCTATGCCTGTGTTATTTTGTGACTTAGGTGTCCATTATGTCAGAGTACCTGCCTACCTTTCTTTGTATAGTGTCAGCAGCACACGGGGGTGAGGTTATCATCTCTGACACTGTGCCATTATCTCATTTGGATTTAGAAATTCTTTCTTATTGATAATCATTTCTAGCATACTACATATTTACGAGCTGGGAGACTGTTGCACCTGTTGGTATTTTATGTTTTTAGATGCCATTTATTTTTTAAGATTTCAGATTTTATTTTTTTGAAATGATTAATAAAATGTATGTTTTATTCTTATTAGCCTATCTATGTCCTCAGCCAGTGTAATATAATCATATTATTATATCAGCTTGATATCATCAATATTTCCAATTTTTGTTCATTCCTTACTAGTTGCAGTTATACTATAACTGTAAGGATTAGTTTCACTCACTATTGGGTATTCTAGTAGTATTTGAGTAATGTTTGCTCTCCTTTTTTGATTTTCTTAAAAGTGCAATCCACTTTCTGCTAGCATCCCTAACTGTAACATATAGAGGACGTTTGGATACTTGATACAGTATATTATACTAGTGACTTGGCTGTCAAAAAATGACGGCAATGAGATGTGAATGTTTGTAAATTTGTTTGGTCGGTAATATACGTATTTGACCCTTGTAACCTTTTTCTTATGTGTAAAGAAGTACAATTATTATATTAAACATGTTTATTTTTGGAACATTGCCATTTTTTCTGGAGGAACTGTTGAATTATTTGGGGGTAAAAGTGTTAACATTTGAATGGAACAATAGTTGAACATTGGATTAATGAGTATTGTAAACTTTACAGAATGGTTTTGTAACATGCAACTTGTAGATTAAGAAGTGTGAAACAAAATATATATCGAATCCAGAGGAAGGCAAACAGTAAAAACCCTCCTTGAAATGTAGCCAATTGTATCAAAGTGGGGGAAAAATGAATTCCTTCCTGACCCCATTAACTGGCGATCGGATTGCTCCCTGGATTAATATTTAACATGAAATACAACATTTACATTGTGTAGGAAAGCGTTCTTGTGCTGTTAACATCAAGTTTCTAATATGTATAACTAACCAACTTTAACTTATTTTTTGTTAAACTTGTAACGTTATAAACAGTAACATAGTTAAATAACATTTGAACCTAATTTTTTTGAAAATGCAAGGCAAGTGTTTTGTGGGGCTAATTATGCATAAACAGTACTTCCATGAAATAGTAATGAGTTATTTAGTCACTGGTGGTTTTGAATGGTTGACATTTGTTTGTTGGTGTTATAATTGTTTAAAATGGCACATAGAGTTTCCTATGTGGAAGAGTGGTTCTGTAAAAAGAGAACGCGAGACATTAAAGTTCGTCCGCGATGTGGAACCACTGTTCTCTATGTGTTTTGCCATAGTATAGAGTTTAATATGGAAATAGTGGTGCTGTCAAAAGTTCTCTATATTTTTGCTTTGTTTTTTGTTGTTAAATTGTCCTTCAGGTCATTTGTTACTTTTCTTTGCAGTTTGTGTGGAATGGGTTGTGTTTCTTTGATTGAAAGTTACAGTACTTCATAGTAGACAATGTTTTTTGTAAAAATGCATCCATCCTCTAATAAATCACCTTGACTTTCATTGTTTTCAATGTAAACTTTAATAGCCTGTGGATTTTTGCACCGTGATAAGGCAACGTACAATTGGCCATGTGCAAATACTGGTTGTTCTAAGAATATACCCACAGATTTGAAAGTTTGTTCTTGTGATTTATTAATGGTCATGGCAAATACCATGATGATGGGAAATTGTCTTCTTTGAAGTACAAAAGGGAGGCTACTTTCACTTGGTGCCAAATCTATTCATGGTATGAAAACTCTTCTCTCCTTTATGGGTACCAGTTAGAATTTCAGCATCTATGAAATGGTCCTTTAATTGTTGAACAATTAATCTTGTCCCATTGCATAGGCCTTTTTTTGGGTTCATATTTTGCAGTAACATGACAATTGCACCTTTCTTTAGCTGCAAAATATGTGGTGGCATTCCAGAAGGAGTTAATGAGTTTATGAATTCAGTGGAAAAGTTTGCCTGACTTTTTCTTTGTCATCAGCAAGTACAGAATCAGCACTCCGATATTTTTTTTGTGGTGCATTAATTTTTTAAAATATTTCCTTATTTTTGCATATTAGTATGACTTTGTTGGCAAATTCAGAATAGTCCTTGTTATTTCTTGCAGTTTCGAATATAGCCAATATAAGATCTTGTTTGCAAATCATATGAGCTGGGATGTGCACAGTGTCGTCAGGTAAATTTGGGATTCATTCTGTTTCTCCTTCTCCAATTGTAATAAGCCAATCATTGAAATCATTTTCTACTTCTGATCTCATATTTTGTTGTAATTGAAGATGGGTAAAATGTTTCCATAGTGTACTTGACTTTTTACATGTTTCGATAATGTCGGTTCGATTTCCATGTACAACGACAGGTAATGTTTGTCTAAAATTGCCACCTAACAACATTACCTTTCCACCAAATGGCAAAGTATTATCCATGACTTCACGAAGCAAACGGTCAATACATTGTAGGGCATAGCATGACATCGTTGTAGCCTCTATTATAATTAATTTACTTTTTTAAAGTTTTTTGGCTTGTAATGATGTCATCTGAATATCCGACACTGATGTTTCTAAAATAGGCACTGGCAGTTTAAATCCACTATGCACAGTCCTTCCACCTTCTAACAAAAGTGCAGCAATTCCAATGGTTGCAAATGCGAGTGCTATTTGACCTTGTGCTCGTACAGAACTCATCAATAAATTATATAGATACGTTTTTCCTGATCCGCCAGGTCAATCGAGATAGAAATAACGCTCTTTGACCATGTCATCATCTAGTGCATTTTTGATGGAATTAAATGCTTGCAATTGTAATGTATTTAAAGTTGCAAGTCTTTATTCTGTTCTTTCTGTTTGTAGTCATTGTCTTCAAAGTTGATGTCGTCTATAAGACCTGGATCTGGCAGATTAAAACTTGCACAACTTAATCCATGAGTTAAAAATACTTCTTGTATTTCCATTAATGCTTTTAATTGTGCAATCGGCTCATTGTATCGTTGCATAAAGTCTTCAGCCATATTACTTTTTAAATATGTCATACAAAGCTTATGCATTTGAGAAGATACAAATGAATCCAAATTGTTCCCTCATCTGCCGTGGCATTTGACATAGTGCTGCTTCTTCTAGACATCTTTCCCATTCTGTATCATCAGCTAGGAAGTTTCTATGTTGCGCAGCTAAATGAAATGATTCATATACTATGTCATTAACAGTTCTTAAGTGTTCAAAACTTTGTGCACCAGGAACATTTAAAAGTAGTAGTCGTAAGCAGAAACGTTCAAGATCTCTTGGACTGACAGTGTAAATTCTTGGTATTATTTTATTTTCCAGGCTTTTTCTTGTTCTCCTTAATCTATTAACGAAAACATAATGATATGGAATGTCAATATAGACCGTATTTGTCGGCATATAACACGCACCGGCGTATAACACGCACCTCATTTTAAGAAGGAAGTTTCAGGGGGAAATTTTTTTTTCAAATAAAGAACTTTGAAGCAAAATCCTCAACCTCAACCTCCCTCCTCATCCTCCCTCCTCAACCCCCTCCTCAAACCCCCCATCTTCAACCCCCTCCTCCACCCCCATCCTCATCCTCCTTCTTCAACCCCCCTCCTTAACCTCAACCCCCCTCCTCAACCTCCCTCCTCATCCTCAACCCCCCTCCTCATCCTCAACCTCCCTCCTCATCCTCAACCTCCGTCATCCTCAACCTCCCTCCTCATCCTCAACCCCCTCCTCATCCTCCCTCCTCATCCTCCCTCCTCAACCCCCCATCCTCAACCCCCTCCTCAACCTCCCTCCTCAACTCCCCCATCCTCAAACACCCATCCTCAAACACCCTCCCCAACCCCCCCATCCTCAAACCCCCTCAACTCCCCTCATCCTCCTTCCTCAACCCCCCTATCCTCAACCCCCTCCTCAAACCCACTCCTCAACCCCCATCCATAAACCCCCTCAACCCCCCTCCTCAACCCCCCATCCTCATCCTCCTTCCTCAACCCCCCTATCCTCAACCCCCTCCTCAACCTCCCTCCTCAAACCCCCCATCCTCAAACCCCCTCCTCAGCCCCCCATCCTCAAACCCCCTCAACCCCCCATCCTCAAACCACCTCAACCCCCCCATCCTCATCCTCCTTCCTCAACCTCAACCCCCCTATCCTCAACCTCAACCCCCCTCCTCAACCTCCCTCCTCATTCTAAACGCACCTCCTCATTCTAAACCCCCCTCCTCAACCTAAACCCCCCTAAATACCTCCCCCCCACTCCTCAACCCCCATCCATAAACCCCCTCAACCCCCCTCCTCAACCCCCCCATCCTCATCCTCCTTACTCAACCCCCTCCTCAACCTCCCTCCTCAAACCCCCCATCCTCAAACCCCCTCCTCAGCCCCCCATCCTCAAACCCCCTCAACCCCCCATCCTCAAACCCCCTCAACCCCCCCATCCTCATCCTCCTTCCTCAACCTCAACCCCCCTATCCTCAACCTCAACCCCCCCTCCTCAACCTCCCTCCTCATTCTAGACCCACCTCCTCCCTCTTAACCCCCCCTCCTCAACCTAAACCCCCCTCCTCAACCTAAACCCCCCTAAATACCTCCCCCTCACTTACCTGCTTCTGCTCCAGCCTCCGCGCTCCGCTCCTTGACCCGGTGCAAGCGCATGTGACGGATCGCGGAGCGGAGGCCGGAGCAGAAGCAGGTAAGTGAGGGGGAGGTATTTAGGGGGGTTTAGGTTGAGGAGGGGGGTTTAGGTTGAGGAGGGGGGGTAAGAATGAGGAGGGAGGTTGAGGATGAGGAGGGGGAGGGAATATCGGCGTATAACACGCACCTATCTTTTGCTCCCTATTTTCAGGGAGAAAAAGTGCCTGTTATACACCTATAAATACGGTAACAATTCCCTTGCCTGTGAATCTGTTGAATTTAATTGAAACCATGCAGTTAGTGTAGTGTGACGATGCTCACTTTGTGCCAATGCATTTGTTTCATTTCCAGGATGGAAATATACTAAATGTCTTTGTGGCAAATGTACAGCTAATCTATATACTGCATGTGATCGATCGTGCATTTCAAATTTTAGAAGACGCCAACTAGCTTCTGGCGCACTAACATAGCGAGCATCTACATGAGATGCAAGTTCATCATGTACTACTAACTCAGTGCTTTTGGTATTGTCCGCACTTTTGACGACTACAGTAGCTGCATCATAGCCTTTGTAAATATATTTGTAGACATATTTAACGGATTTGATGGAAGTGCAGGCTTCTACATTAATGTGTTCATTATACTTCATGAGAAAATATGGATATAGCTATTGTTGACGCTTTTGCCACAAATAATGGCAGTTTGTCCTCTTCTTCTATATAATGGATAGCCATCACAATTGACATAAGTTTTGGTCTCTATAATCTTTTGGGAATTCTTTAGTACATTTCTTATTTTCCATACATGGTGACTGTGGATTATTATCTCCACACGGCCCGTGAATCATACGATGAGTTACAATCTCATATAGTCTACCATGTAGTTCTGGATCTGGTATTTCAGCAATAATGACTGAATCCACTTTGTCACCAGTATCTAACTTATCTTTTTCTTGAAGGATTATAAGAATATGTGCATGTGGAAGTCCCCTTTTTTTTCCCAAAATTCTATTGTATAAACATAAGCTAGACATTTGCTAAATAACTGAGTTAAAGTGATGTCACGTATTAATTCATTTAATTTTATATTGAAAACTCTGGCCACTAAATCTGGTCTACCGGAAGTAGTTTGGCCAATGAGTAAATTTTGTGTATTCTCTGGCCTTTGGGGATTACATGTAAATGTAATAAATAAATCTGGTTTCCCAAATTTGGTAACAATAGCCATGGCATCATTGTATCTTTCTCGCATATTGCGAGGAAATCCCTGGAAAGAAGATGATAAAATTATGGCTTTGCCAGCTGTCATGTCTCTGCTTGTAGCAACCTCAGCGACATAATCCATCAATCCAAAATACTGTTCTACACGTAGTTTATCTTGTTGATATTTTAGGAAGTTTAAATTATTGGCCTCATCTTGCAAATATGAATCAATAATCCATTGTTGTGTTAGTTTTCCACCACATAAAATTGGATTGAATGTATTTCGAATGGCAATTTGAGCTACTTTAAATTCAAGCATGGAAATATTATTTCGCACTCGTACTTTAGAATTTGGGTAACTGGGAAGGGTTAATTTTGGTTGCCAACCTGCTTCTCCGTGTGGAAAAAATATTGGATATGTCATTGGATCTAAATTTGTACTTAAGATACTTATATTAATGAAAGGTTGCTCCTCATTTCTGGGATATATTCTTTCTGAAATGGTGGTTCTCCTTCATCATTTTGAAACACCATTGCAATCTCATTTGATGTTGGCAAATTATAACAGCATTTATCAGTATGTCTATCTCTTTTAAGCACCATATTGACCTTTGGTATTGGTAATTGATGTATTTCTGCATGAAGTTGTTGTTCCTTTTCTACTTTTGCCATTTTTTTATAAGCTTGAGTGTAAGGGTTATTGGCCATAATTTTATCTAGCTCTATAAAAACACTGGGTTAGCATTTTTTTATTTTCTTGAAGCTGCATACGTTGGTCAACAGCTTCCATTGTATCTAGGACATATAGTTGAGCACATTTTGTTTGCTCTCCTTCCTCTGGATGTAAATGTGAAGTGCGATGGTAAATTTGGCCTTGGACTTTAAAGCAGTAAGGGCCATGTCCTGGTACATTAGCAGCTTATGTTGCCCCCATAGATGAAAAGGATATGGCACTATTGTAGGATCTTATGTTTGTTTTAAAATTTTTGTAGTTTGGAAAAGTATGTTCAGTCATAATGGTTTGAAAATATGTTGGGAATTGTTGTCTTTCTGGAAGTTTGACCTTGCCTTTTTGACAGCAACTAATGAACTGGCCATCTCTGGGTCTTTCCTGCTTTAAATGACAAGCCTCACAAAACTGACAGAATATTCATGTCACCACAATTATTAGCCTCTACTGCTAAAGACTTAAGTAAAGGACAATTTGAAGAGCATATATCAGTTTCAGTTTGTAATTCATCATTGGAAATGTTATGTGATGGTTCAGGAACAGATTCTAAATGCTTTTGTTTTTTGTTGCCTTCTTAGGTGTAGCTTTTATTTTTTCAGCTGATAGTCTTTTGCTTGCAAGTCTTTTTCGTTCTTTTTCTCGTCGAATTTCCTTCTGCTCCGGCTTCTGCTGGTTTGCCCATCTTTTTTGTCGTTCTCCAGCTTGACGTCTTATCTTTTCCTGTTTTTTGTCGTTATCAGCCATATTAATCTGTAAATAAAAAGAATGTATTATTAGTTTAGTTTGTGATTGTAATTTGTTTTGGAAGTGCTTGTTTATGTTTTTTCTTACTACAATGTTTTTGGTGCAACACTGTTGTGATTATAGATTTCCGTTGGTTTTATGGGATTATAGGTCATTGTAGATCAATTGGCTTTATAGTATTAAATTAGTATGTGTTATTTTTTTGCTGTTTTTTGGTGGATGCTCCTTTTTATCTTGTAGGTTTGGCTTAGAGGCATAGCAGAAGCAAAGGAATTGTGGAGTGGATGTTATCAATGGTCGTAATATTTGGATATTTTTAATTTTTACTGTAGGTGATTGTTATAATAGTAGGATTATTTGGTACTTTTAGGCTTATATGGTGTGGGTCAGAAAAGAGGCTTTATAGTGTCATTTGGTAGGTGTTAGTAATATTTGTTGTAGTATCCTATATTGTGTGTCTGTTTAGGTTGTGGGCTTAATGTTGTAGGTTAGGACCCAGAAAAGATCATTTATTGTTGAATTTATTATGTGTTAGCAGTATTTGTTGTACTGTCCTGTTTTATGTTGGGCACATTTGGGTTGCTAGATTGAAGTTATGGTTTAGTGTTAAAGGTTGGTGTAGGTAAACCAGAATTGCTTTTTACATTTTAAATGTGTCAACAATATTTCTTGAAGGATCGTGATTTGTGTGGCTCATTGTTGTTGGTTGCTTTGTCTTTTATTTTATTTTTGATGTTGACATTGCTGCACAGCAAACATGCTTTTGTTTTTTTCTCTTTTTTTACTTGTTGTACTATACCTTGTTGGAAGTCTGATTTGAGGATGAATATCACTGGATCCGGTGCTGCAAATCTTCGTGCAACAGTCTTCAGGCAGTGTCTGTTGTAAAAGAGAAAGAGAAATGTTATTTTATTGTAATTTATTTTTGAGCAACAGCATGTTTTATTTATTTCCAAAGCAATGTGTTAGCATTTTTGGTTTGTTTGTTGTGTGTAAAATCCTATTGATTTGAGAGTGTGTGAGAAACCATGCAGCGCTGGCTAGAATGTATTAGTATCGTGTTTTGTGTACACCACTGTTGTAATTGGATTATTGTTTTACTGTAGTAGTTTGTTGGCAATAAAACAGTATATTTTATTTTTTAATTGTGTATGTCTTATCAGGATTTCTTATACTATCCTGTTTTTTGTGCCCCACTTTAAAATTGATTGTTTTTTGTTCTGGGTTACAGTTAGTTTGTTGCAGACTAAACAGTATTGTTCCATTTTGTATATTTTAGCAATGTTTGTTGGACTATACTGTTTTGTGTCCACCACTTTTGGGATGCTCCATTTGGCTTCTGGCTGAGGGTTAAAGGTTGTTGTAGACTTAACAGGAATGTTAAGTTAATTTTCTATATGTTTCTAATCTTTGCTGTACTATGCTTTTTTGTGTCCGCCACTTATATTTTAGTTATGGTTGTGTTGAGAGTTTTTTTCCTATGCAAGTGTGTTTATTTTAGAATTTCATATGTGTTAGCAACAGTTATTGAAGTGTGGTGTTTTGGGTTTGCTGTAATTTGTATTGAGGCTTATTATGTTTTTTTTTACTTTTGATATTGGCGGGCAGGAAAGATGGGAGTTATTTTTTTGTTTTTACTTGTTATACTATACTTTGAGTGAAGTCTTTTTGCTGTATGAATGACAGAGGGTCCCCTACTGCCAATGTTGATCCGCCAGTCTTCAAGTAGTGCCTGGTTTGAAAGAAAAAGATAAATGGTTAATTGTATATTTATTTTTGGTGTTTTGGAAAAGCATGTTATTTTTCTGCATGTAATGTATTTTTGTATCTTACCTCTTCTTCTTTCTTTGTCTTGTTTGAAAGTAATCCCCTTTCACAGTCCACGCTGCAAATTCTTGAGTGACGCTGTTGATGCAGAGTCTTTTGGAATTGTGCAAAAAAGGCAAAGATTGAGCTGCAGGTTAAATATGTATGTGTGACAATTGTTTTTGTTTGTGGCATTATTTTCTGTTAATCAATGTCACTTGAATATATTTCTTTGATTTGTTTGAGTTAAGATGAGCTTGTTGTAGGGCCCATACACATATGGGTGTATTTCAAATTTCACTATACATGAATGAAGTCTTTGGTGTCAATCTTTCAAATGTTTTTTTTTTGGGGGGGGTCTTTCTTAATAAATTAAATGTATTATAGCTTACCTCTCTGTTGGAATTTGCAGATTGTGAATTTGTAAATTGGTAAGGAATTCTCTTCTGAAGTAACGGCAGCAGTGAACTATCCAGTCACACTGTTCATCACCTGAGGAGAAATTTAGAATTTTCTGGAAAGTGGGCAGTATTTATAAACTTTGAGGTTTTTTAAACCGTTAGAACGCAATACGCATGCGCTATTTGCATTCCAGCCTTAAATTTGCGTTCCAGACGCCATTTTGCGGCTAATAGAGTTGTGTGTTTCTTGTAAAATGGTGGGGAATTTCAGTGTGGTACGTGCCGCATAGTGTGTGTTACGTGCCCCGTGAACTCCGTTTTGAGAGGAAGTGTTGTAATTTTGCGTCCTTAGCCTTGTTTCTGTTTTTTTCGGCAGCCATTTCTTCGCTCGCTTAGGTGATTTTGGGTGTCTAAACTTTTGTATTTCGACTTAAATTGAGGTGTAACTTCAGTTTCTGAGGTCCTGAGTGCCCCCCCCCCCCCACCCCCTTGCTGTGGGTAATCTTTTTATGTGTTTCTTGTGTGTATTTATTGTGTTTTTAATGTTTTCATGTGCACAGGTTTCAGGCACGAAGGTCGGATTTTTGCGAGGTCATAATGTTTTTTTTTTCTAAGTCCCATGGCTCGTATTTGTGGAGGTAAGTCCGTAAATTTTGCGGTGGACGTGGGAGCCTCCACCTCCGCAAATGCGGCCCCTCACTTCGCGAGGGTCCTCTTTGCGGGCCTAAATTCCGCAGTTGCTGGCAAGGAGCGCCTTTGGCGCTCCTTGCCAGCAACTGCGGCCCTTGCTTTGCAAGAGCCACAGGCTCGCTATGCGAGCCCGCAGCGTTAGCAACAACCCGCATGCTCACAACTATATATGTGATTTAAAGAGCTCCAAACTCATAGAAACTACTCATGTTGTATTGGTAAAAAGTGCCTAAAAATGTACCAAAAATCTGCACCACTCAATATCTAACAAATATATATAAAGTTTTAACAATTTTAGCTAATTAAATATTGTTCCATCTCTCTCTTCAAAGAAATGTCCCTTAGGGCTTGTCACACAGGATGAAATAAAAATAAACAGGGGCAACATTTAATGTAAAAGTTTATCTTGTAAAACAGTGTCATCATTAAACTCACCTACTCCGGTGATTCACTTTGCGTGTAAGGATGAAACTCTGTTCCAGGAAGAATGAAGGACCAAAACACTTGATAGGTATCCCACTCCTGATGTACTTCTCAAGGTGTGGCCCATTTTTATGGTTTATGAAGTGCTGGTCCTTGGCAGTGGTAACACAGACATTGACAGATTAATAACTAGGTGAACAAGGCAGATGCCTAGGGGCGCCTCCTTGGTAGGAGTGCCTCATTTACATAATTGTATATTATATTTAATTGTGTTTTTGTTTCACACACAGACCATGCCTTTTTCTCTAATATATATATATATATATATATATATATATATATATATATATATATATATAATCCTCATAATGTTTTCTGCAAAGGTGGGGCTGCCATTGGGTCAGAGTCCTTATAAGTTTTTGTCAAGCGATAAATGTTTACACAGCAATATTTTACTCAATTCAAAATTATTATTAAAATTGTATATTAGGGGAGGGAGGGTGTGACATAGAGGATTGTAAATGTAAGAGTTTTTCAATCTTGTAAGATGCTTTGGGGAAAGCTCTATGTATGTTTGACAGTGTTCTTCGTCTTTTTTGAAAGGCCCCAGAGGCTGCAACACCTAAGCAAGAGGCACCACTAACCAAACACTGCCATGAAGACCAAGCAAGTAAAGGGACAATGTTGTTGAGAAGTGCAAGTCCGGGTTAGGTTATAAAAAAAAATATCCAAATCTTTGATGATCCCCAGGAGCACCATCAAATCTATCATAACCAAATGGAGAGAACAGCAAACCGGCCAATAGTCGGCGGCCCACCAATACTCACAGACCGGGCAAGGAGGGCATTAATTAGAGAGGCAGCACAGAGACCTAAGGTAACCCTGGAGGAGCTGCAGAGTTCCACAGCAGAGACTGGAGTATCTGTACATAGGACGACAATAAGCCGTACGTTCCATAGAGTTGCGCTTTATGGCAGAGTGGCCAGAAGAAAGCCATTTCTTTCAGCAAAAAACAAAATGGCATGTTTTGAGTTTGCAAAAAGGCATGTGGGAGACTCCCAAAATGTATGGAGGGAGGTGCTCTGGTCTGATGAGACTAAAATTGAACTTTTCGTCCATCAAAGAAAACGTTATGTCTGGCGCAAACCTAACACATCACATCACCCAAAGAACACCACAGTGAAACATGGTGGTGGCAGCATCATGCTGTGGGGATGTTTTTCAACAGCCAGGACTGGGAAACTGGTCAGAGTTGAGGGAAAGATGGATGCTGCTAAATACAGGGATATTCTTCAGCAAAACCTGTACCACTCTGTGCGTGATTTGAGGTTAGGATGGAGGTTCACCTTCCAGCAGGACAATGACCCCAAACACACTACTAAAACAACGCTTGAGTGGTTTAAGGGGAAACATGTAAATGTGTTGGAATGGCCTAGTCAAAGCCCAGACCTCAATCCAATAGAAAATATATGGTCAGATTTAAAGATTGCTGTTCACGAGCGCAAACCATCCAACTTGAAGGAGCTGGAGCAGTTTTGCAAGGAGGGATGGGCACAAATCCCAGTGGTAAAATGTGGCAAGCTCATAGAGACTAATCCACACGACTTGGAGCTGTGATTGCCGCAAAAGGTGGCTCTACAAAGTATTGACTTTAGGGGGGTTAATAGTTATGCACATTGACTTTTTCTGTTATTTTGTCCTATTTGTTTTTTGCTTCACAATAAAAATAAAAAAAACATCTTCAAAGTTGTGGGCATGCTCTGTAAATTAAATGATGCAAATCCTCAAACAATACATGTTAATACCAGGTTGTGAGGCAACAAAACACGAAAAATGCCAAGGGGGGCTATACTTTTGCAAGGCACTAGACCCACCAGTGCTTATGTGTACACACACGCACATGTACAAGTATTAAAAGCTTAGTGTATAGGGATAATCCTCACCAATACACATACAGGGCGGAAAATGAAGTTCTGCCTAGTGGAGCTGGAGATTTAAATCTGATCCTGTCTACCCGGTACTGTTCAACACTTGTGGGTACTGAACATCATATAGTGTCAGGCTGCTCTCAGGGAGGGAGCACCTCTCCGGGCATCTTTATCCATGACTTAAAATATATGTAAAAGAGAGATCAGAGACCGAGAGGCCAGGAGTCTCTGTTCTGCAATGTGTGTTATGTGTGTACAGTACAAACAGTAAGAAATAGGGGAGGAAATATTCACCTGTGCTACCATTATACTTTATATATTTTTATGCACTTTTTGCTAATATAATAGGATTATAGAGATGCATAATTTAGGATAACAGAGAGCACCAATCCAGATTCACTATAATAAAAACTGGTTATTTAAAGGTGTTGCCAATCGCACTGGATCTGGATGCTGCAAACCTAGCACCACAGTTAATGTTTAGATTAACTGGAATGGTCCTGCTTTTATGACTTTTGCAATATAATACTCCTACTCAAAACTAATTTCATTCTTGCATCTTAGAAACATTCTTTTATTTTCATTTGTAATGGTCTCTCTCTATTTACAGACATCTAGACATTATTTTTATTACTATTCTTAATATTATTAATACATGGATAAAACAATATGTAGTTTTACAGACTGATACAAACGAAAGTTGAAGACCCTGCCCTTGAGCGAACAATCATACATGTGATACTTTTATACAAAGTGCCTTGCATGACTGAGAGCTCACAATTAAAGGATTAATGAAACAAGATGCAACATGAAAAGATTGTTTTCTTTATTGCCTCTTAAAAAGAGAATTTTTAAAATGTGTCACAGTGTGTTTTCTTTTCTTTAAATCGTGCCCTCCAAGCACTATAAACTGATTCTCTGGAGTTTGCTTTGCACATGTCGCTAATGAGCAATATAGTTGCATCAGTCATACTTGTCTGAAAGTGAGACCTAACTACTACAGTATGATCTGTGTATTTCCTGTTAGTTATCAAGATTTTACTTAGAGGGTCACTGTAGCTCAAGAAGAAAAAACTCTTGTTTGTCAGGTATGTACCAATCGAACAATATTTTCACCTGTATAATACATGGGCAATTACCAGTTTTTGAGGAAAATCTTTTGTACCGCCCTATACCCATTTAGATTTGTGTGCCCCCAACCCAAATACTACTGTCCTTTAACCATTTCTATAACCCTATGATAAGATTGCTACACATCTGCATATAAAATGATCAGTGTATGTGGGTCCTTTTGTATATACAGTATGTCAGTTACTGTTACACAGTTTCAGTGGAGGTGGCCAATTAGTAGCATTAGATTGCAAGCTTTCAAGGTCATGACCCCTTCATGCAAGCACGTTTTACAATTAAATCTAAACTACCTGCAGTGCATAGAGTCCAGCTGAATGCAGCTTAACATTGAGCAGTCTAATAGATAAGGTTTACATTATCATATCGGTGAATAAAAACAATCTTTAATCCACTGGATTTAAAAAAGTGTTTGCTACAGACAATCTCTGTAGGAAGCAGATCGTCTCACAAGATAACACATGAGAGGATCCACATATATATGGAATCAAGATGAATCCTCTGGTACATTTACTCTAGTTCCTTAGTTACATCTCAAGAAAATTAAGAACAACAATAGAAATCCCCATGTTCAAAAAAATGTTTATTGAGAAAATAAAAAAAACAAAAAAACAAATAAGATAATAATAATTTAAAAGATTTTGGAAAGTTAGTGAATCAAATTTATAATAAAAAAATAGCATTAACAAAAATATAATTAGAAATAATAGAGTAGATTATTCCTAAAATTATTATCTAGGAACAAGTAATATACCCAAACAGAAATTAATTTGGTTAAAAGATTGTACAATCTATTTTTTTTTAATTCAGCAATGCTCCAGAGGATACAATGTTCATTACAATAAGAATTTTCTATCTCTTGGTACATATAATCCTTGTAATTAAAAAACAACAACTTTTTCATGTGATATCATTGCTAAATGTAATGAAGATTAGGAAATGTTATTAGAATCAATAAAAGTTATGTTTTAAAATAAGCAAGAGTGCAGGATAGAGATGTCGCGAATAGTTCGCCGGCGGACTGTTCCCAGCGAACATAGCATGTTTGCGTTCGCGGCGAACTGCGAACATATGCAATGTTCGATCCGCCCCCTATACTTTTATCATTAAACAAACTTTGACCCTGCACCTCACAGTCAGCAGACACTTTCCAGCCAATCAGCATCATACCCTGCCTTCCAGACCCATCAACCTCATGGACAGCAGCCATTTCGGAATCATAACTAACTTGCAGTCTTACTGAGAGGAGGCTGAGTGTAGGTGATACTAATTCAATAGGGAAAACCATAGCTAGGCTACTGTACACAGTGTCCAATACAGTCCTGAAGGACTCTTTTGATCTCTGCTGCAAGGACAGCACCCCAAAAAGCCCTTTTTAGGGCTATAACATCAGTCTGTTTTTTTGTTTTTTTCTGTGTAATCTAAGTTCATTTGCCTGCCTACTAGCCAGTGTGTGTGTCAGGCTCACAACTTATACTGTGTCCAGCGCAACCAATACAATCAGGTGGTGTACCAGCAGTATACCTTTAAAAAAAAACAAATTGTATTTTGTTAAATCTAAGTTCATTTGCCTGACAGCTAGTCTGTGCGTGTCTCAGGCTCACAACTGATACTGTGCCTGTGGTGTATCACCAAATTAATATATATATATTACACAAGGTTCGTCTACATTAAAAGGTATTTATTAAAAGGCAACAACACAATACTATAAATGTATCACAAACACACAGCCCAGACCCACGGAGCAACAACCCTTTTTAAATCTATCTATCTATATAGTAATCCCCTTCCCCACACGCTTGATCTCACCCACGGTTAGGCCATCACATCCACCAAGGAAGAAAAGGAAGCAACAGGGCGATTTCCTGCCTGGCCTTATGTTATATACCCTTAGTTGAGATGATGTGATTTACATCACATCCTGTCCATGCATCACTTCCTTTAGCAATTGTGGGAGGGAAGTAAAGATTCTTAGCCCTCCTACCTAGACCTGTTTAAGGAGGTCCTGAAAGGAAGATAAATTACCATGCAAGGAAGACAAGTTACCACATTCCCTCACTTTTTCTTCTTCTATGTTGCTCAGTTTTCTAGTTATCCCTCTAGTACAGGAGAACCTAGTGAGAGCAAAAACCTGATATACAGGAGAAATTCAACCCACCGTCCCTCCGGAATAGTTCCCTCAGCGACATAAGTTCTCCTGTACTTTCCTATGGCTGTCAATCCACATATTACACAAAAACAGAACTTATAGAATTTAGGTGAGAGTGTGTGATAAATGTTTATGTATGTGCAATGTAAAACTTTATTGAAGAATGTATGAGAGAGAGAAAGAAGAGGAAAAAGACAAAAAAAAAACATTTAAATTTCATTATTATATATCCTCCTTGCAAGTTTCTTCCTCATTTGTTTCATTGCCACACAAAAGTATATTATTATAATTGTCGTTAATACTTGAATGAACATGAGTACCAGCGACAGTGTTCGTAGGACTGGATGTGTCTCTGCATTGGTAAGAATTCCCCACCAGGGATGCTCAACGTTTTTTGTAGTAATTTCTATTTCCTTTTTCTGTTGTTCCAGCAGTAAGCTGATGGGGTGTAATTGTTGTTTGGTACGTTTTACTAACTCATGAAGTTCCAAGGTAAGCTTTGGAATTGGGGGAAAAAGCTTCATTGTCAAATTTGTCCAATCTGCATTTGCAGTAAAATTGATCATTTCAGTGGTAAGGTTTCTTGATGGAAATACCATGATACAAGACCCTTCTTCCACCAAACATATTTCATCAACTGTCCTATATTCAGAGTGGCCGATAAAGCATGCAATGTCCCCTATGCGGATCACCTCTTGCACCAGGTTTTCTTTTATCAACTGCACCCAGCCATCCTCCTCAGCTCCTTTCTCCCAAACACAACTGCACAGCCATAGGTGTTGAGATTTCCTGCAACAGCTTTCATCCATCTCCAATCCTGTAATAGTGGCCAGTCTTTTTGATGGGAAGTGTTGCTTGTAGATTCCATCACTTAACGTGCCAATGCTATGTATAAAGTTCAGTTGCTCTGCCTGCCCCTCCCAACGGGGAATTGCCAGGATTAGTCCTATTGTCCCAGATTGTAGTTCATGTGGCATCCATTGATCTGGGCCTTCAATATAGCTGTATTTAAGATTGTCCTCAGTGATGTCCGCTCCTTTTCTTTTCAATGACGTGATAATCCTTGTTGCATTGATTTGGCTTGCCCACTTGTTTTCCTGGATGTCTTTAATAGTTTCCTTTAAATCTGCCAACAGCTTTCCTCCAATCATAGAACAGAAAATGGCAGTTCCCACTATTTCATTCTTAATGCTGTTAGCAATGGAAGCAATATTTTCCTCAACTAGATGCAGGTTGTTGGCAATGGTGTGTATGTCATCAACATTGTCTTGTCAGTCTACTCACTATAAGGGAGTCAGCTACTCCACCTGTTTTCATAGCATGTCCCATGCCATCAGTAAGGGAGTTTATCCTGCTGTTCAGTCCAATGATGTCTGCTGAATTCCATACTCCCAATCCAGTTCCGACTCCTCCTAAAAGGGCTGCAAGTGTGTCCCGTTTTTCTCAACTCCCTGCTCCAGTCCACTCAATGATGGTCTCTTGTATACTTTGCTTAAACCTTAAAGCTGTGATTCCGGGCACTTTGGAGGAATAGAAAAATCATTAAAATTTAGAATTATTGGGTAATAAGTCCACCCAACCCCTTGCACAACTGTTTCATGTGTTGGTACCACCACCAATCCTCCTATTGGCCATGGTACCTTCTTCTGATCTTTACAACGTTGCAGCTCCTTTACAGAGACAAATACTTCATCTATTGTTAGAACACACCCCTTTCCAGTATCAAAATTGCAGAATTCCTCTAGGTCAGGCTGGGCAGCTATAACTGCAGCGTCCCATTCTCCACCTTCTTCTAATGTTAAGTTACTCACTACTACTGTAGTATTTGTAAACCTCCCTTGTACCTTTGTTGTTATTTTAGTCCTTCCTTTAAAGTTTCCTGTATTCATTATCTGTCCATATCTTATAACCCATTCCCAGTTATGTCCCTCTATACTTTTTATTGGAGCTCTAAGAGCTAATCCCCTGGTACTATTATGTGGCAAAATAATGTTTACTTGTAACCCTCCACCCTCTTTTACTTCCAATTCCCTGGGCCAAATAAATCTATCTGCTTGAACGTAATGTAACTCCAATCTTTTCAAACTCTCTCCCTTATTTGCGGTATCTTCTGGCCTTATTGCCTGTCTCCCCATTCCTACTGTGATACAGCTTATACTTATCCATCCTGTAACAAGGATCCACCACAATCTTCTGTTGACACGCATCTTCATTCTTATACAGCCTTGCTCTGTGGGAACACTAGATTCCATCATTAGAAACATATACATACACAAACAAAAAAAAAATATATATATTTTTGCAAGTTTGTTCACGGCCCTGTAATCAATGGTAAGTCTCCATGATGAGGCTGCTTTTTCATCTCCATTCCCTTTTAACACAGCTTTTCTCACAGGCCAACATGGTGAGTTACATGCATACCCATTTCCAGATTTAATTATTCCACGTCTCTCCAGCATTTCTATCATCTCGGTGATTGATGCCACTGATTCTCTTGGGACTGGATATTGCTTTTGCCATTGTGGGTCTCCTCCTTCCAACAAGACCATTCCTTTCATTCTTCCACAGTCTAATTTATCTGTAGCCCAAACAGGTATGTCTTGGATTAGCTTCTGCAGCCATTCTGGTTGTCCGTCTAGTTTCAGTTTGTTTTTTTCCAGACTTTTTATCGGAGAGACAATATATGCCATTGGGAGCACAACCCCTTTCGTCAACTCTGTACTTACCTGATTCACCTTTTCTGTCTTCCACAAACAAAAATTGGCAAGATCTACAATGAAATTTCCTTTTTTTAAAGCTTCTATTCCCAATATTTCCTCTGGCCAACCCACTATTGCTTCTACTTGTATTGTTTTTCCTCCAACTGCTACATCAATTGGACCTGCTCTAACCTCCTGTGGATTCCCAGTAACTCCCATAATACTTACTGAAGAATCCCCATTTTTGACCCTGTTGGTCATTGTAACTGCTGCTCCTGTATCTACCAACATATTTTTCCCTACCCCTGCGATGACTGTATAAATGGTAGGCCGACCTGCCTCATCCATGGTTAAATTAGCTGAGTGAATGAGATGCTGAGGCGCAGGGGTTGGGATTTGTCATTGTGACTCACTTCTACTCTGTCCCTCTTTTATAACACTATATTGCATCTTTGCCTCACTTTCCTTCAATTTCCTCTCTGACTCAGTTTTGATCATCCTTCTTGTTCTGGGGTACATCCCACGTCTGGTTTCTCCATTTACCATCTATATCTCTACCAGACTCGACCTTAAATGTTCTTACAGCTGAAACAGAGCAGGCCTGTTCTGTGAAAGGATGCTTGATCCACCACTTAGCAGCTCTAGTTAGTACCATTTCCAAGTCTGTTGGTGTTGGATCAAAAAGCCTGACAAATTCTTGACACTCCCGGGGAAGGGCTTCCATTACTTTTGCTATATGTTCTGGTGAGCCCAGCACTAGAGGCTGTTGAGGTTGTTGTAGAGTATACCAAAAAAATATCCTTTGAGCTACCTCTCTAGGACCATCGGTTGGCCTCATGGTAATATTTGCTATTTCTTTCTCTATGCTAAGTAGATAGAAATTAGTTGCAGCAATTCTTCCTGCCTGATCAGACACACTGTTATTAAATCCCAATAGTCTGCTAGCCAAAGGACCGATAGCGTATTCTAACAGTTCTGTCCATTCCTCTAAGTTAAGACCTCCTTTTTTAGCTCTATCTGCTCCCCTTATAAACCAATGTGTAAACGTATTAAAGTTGTTAGTTAGCATACTTCCCCACCATTTCTGGAAATTGTCTTTATCTGACATAGACATCGGTCGAGTCTGCATAGAAAATCCTGTAGGTGTTTGCCTTGCATTAAATAATTCTGAAACAATAACTGGTGCTTGTGGTATGGTATCTACTTGTGGAACAGAATAACATAAGAACTCTTGGTTAATTTTCGGCACTGGTTCTTTATTTTGTGCCACGAACATATCCAGATCTGGATATATTTTGGCAATGTCTCTGACTCCTTTTATCCCTTCTAACTTTGTTTTATTTTTATAGTCCATTATTATGTTTTGAAGTTCTGTTATTTTTACTCCATAAGCATCCCTCTGGTCTTCTATTTCCCTTAACTCCCTTTCTAGTTCCCCAACAATTGTAGTTGTTCTCAAAGCTGCAATTTTTAAACAATCCCTTTTGTCCATTGCTTCCTCCATTTTATTTGTTGTTTCCAAATTATGCTGCCGTAATTCTACAACTAAGTCTATTAGGCCTCCTATTGTGGCTACAACAGCTTGTGTGACCAAACTTTTTCTTTTCTTTGTTCTATACTTTTTGTTATTTACAATTTGTGTTAGAACATCCATTAATCTCTCCTCTTTTTCACTGTCTGGGTTTGCTGGCTCTGGAAGCTCATATGGACCATCATGTTTCTGAATATGTTTCCTAAAGTACTCACGCACTTCTGTGGGAAAGTATTTGGCCCCTTGAAAAGACATTCCTACTCTTTTACTCACCCAAGTAAGAATCCAAATCAATTTGCGACTAAAGTAGCACGCTTCTGAGTAGCCAACAATAGTTGATGACTATTCAGTAGGCCAGGTGTAATATGTAGAAAAATAGACTAGTACCCACAATGCAAATTATACTTATCTTATTATGGTGAAGGTAATACTTGCTAATTAACTTCAACACCAGTAGTGCCTATTAAAATATACACAACAAACTCAGGTATTTGAAACACACAACAATATATTCAAAATTGTGGCCTGATGCCCAAGCTTGTATATTAAAATGGAGGCCCGAACTAGGATACAAAGGAATCAAATCAGCATTCAAATACAAAAAGAAGCCGCATGGAAGCCTACTATAGTGTATTCAAATGCAGGGCTAGGCCTGTACTCTGATAGTCAAAGCACAACAAAACTCAACTCAGATATTTGAAACCCACAAAAACAACCTGTATGATATCTTTGTGTTATGTAGCAAAATAAGCTAATACGATATAAAGGATTAAAAATAATAATTGAGGCCTATGCTGGTAGTCTATTACAATAAAATAAAAATGAAGGCCTGAAAAACTACTAGGCCTGAACTATGGTAGTCAAAACACAACAAACTCAGGTATTTGAAACACACAACAAAACTAATATATTAAAAATTGAGGCCTGACGCCCAAGCTTGTATATTAAAATGGAGGCCCGAACTAGGATCCACACAAACTTGATTTCCCATGCAGAGGATAATTAGACAAAGTACTTCCCCCCCCCCCCCCCCCAAAAAAAAATTTGACTATCTATTAATGTGATATTACCTCATAAATAACCTTTGTAGAAGTCTAAAATTCGTGGTCGCCAAATGTGGTGTATCACCAAATTAATATATATATATTACACAAGGTTCGTCTACATTAAAAGGTATTTATTAAAAGGCAACAACACAATACTATAAATGTATCACAAACACACAGCCCAGACCCACGGAGCAACAACCCTTTTTAAATCTATCTATCTATATAGTAATCCCCTTCCCCACACGCTTGATCTCACCCACAGTTAGGCCATCACATCCACCAAGGAAGAAAAGGAAGCAACAGGGCGATTTCCTGTCTGGCCTTATGTTATATACCCTTAGTTGAGATGATGTGATTTACATCACATCCTGTCCATGCATCACTTCCTTTAGCAATTGTGGGAGGGAAGTAAAGATTCTTAGCCCTCCTACCTAGACCTGTTTAAGGAGGTCCTGAAAGGAAGATAAATTACCATGCAAGGAAGACAAGTTACCACAGTGCCCAGTGCAACCAATCCAATCTGGTGGTGTACCAGCAGTGTACATTTGAAAAACAAAACTTTTATTTTGTCTAATCTAAGTTCATTTGCCTGCCTACTAGCCAGTGTGTGTGTCAGGCTCACAACTTATACTGTGCCCAGTGCAATCAATCCAATCTGGTGGTGTACCAGCAGTTTATTTTTAAAAATCAAAACTTTTATTTTGTCTAATCTAAGTTCATTTGCCTGCCTACTAGCCAGTGTGTGTGTCAGGCTCACAACTGATACTGTGCCCAGTGCAACCAATTAAATCAGGTGGTGTACCAGCAGTGTACATTTAAAAAAAAACAAATTGTATTTTGTTAAATCTAAGTTCATTTGCCTGACCGCTATTCTGTGTGTTTCTCAGGCTCACAACTGATAATGTGCCCAGTGCAATCAATCCAATCTGGTGGTGTACCAGCAGTCTACTTTTAAAAACCAAAACTTTTATTTTCTCTAATATAAGTTCATTTGCCTGCCTACTAGCCAGTGTGTGTGTCAGGCTCACAACTGATACTGTGCCCAGTGCAACCAATCCAATCAGGTGGTGTACCAGCAGTCGACATTTAAAAAAAAACAAAATTGTATTTTGTTAAATCTAAGTTCATTTGCCTGACCGCTAGTCTGTGTGTGTCTCTCAGGCTCACAACTTATACTGTGCCCAGTGCAACCAATACAATCTGGTGGTGTACCAGCAGTCTACATTTAAAAAAAAGCAACACTTTTTTCTAATTTAATTTGCCTGCCTGCCAGTGTGTGTCTTAGGCTCACAGCATATACTGTGCCCACTTGCCCAGTCAGAGCCACCACTCATATCTGGTGTTACAGTCAGTAGTCCACATTTAAACAAAGAATACAATTTTGACTGTAATACATTGAATAGAAGTTACTTGTCTGCAAGCGTGTGTGAGGCCTACAGAGTCTACTCTGCCAACTTCTGCAAGTGCACAGTGCCACTCATATCTGTTGTCACAGTAGCTTGCACACATAGTACCACTAATCGCAAAAAAAATGACAGGCAGAGGCAGGCCAATCCGCAGGAGCCGTCGTGGTGCTGTGATTCCCTTTGGCCCTACAATAATGCCCAGTGTTCAGAGGCCAGTTACCCAGAACTCAAAAACTTCTGAGGACATAGTTGACTGGCTAACACAGGACACCCAATCTTCTACAACTTCCGCTCGGAACATTAAGGCACCATCCTCCTCCAGCTTAGCTTCGGGCACCTCTCAAGTTACCACTCACCCGCCTGCCGCCACCACCAACACTTGTACCACAGCCGCTTCAATTGATCAGTCAGAAGAGTTATTTACACATCAGTTTGAAGAAATGAGTGATGCGCAACCATTATTGCCAGAGGATGTAGATAACAGGGATATGTCTCAGTCAGGCAACATTACACACATGTACGTTCGGTGTGATGATGATGATGTACCCGCTGCTGCTTCCTTTGTTGAGTTGTCAGATACAAGTGAAGCGGGTGATGATGATGACGATGCGTCCGTGGATGTCACGTGGGTGCCCGCTAGAAGAGAAGAAGAACAGGGGGAAAGTTCAGATGGGGAGACAGAGAGGAGGAGGAGACGAGTTGGAAGCAGAGGGAGGTCATCGCAAGGAGCTAGTGGCACAGTCAGACAGCATGCATCGGCACCCGGGGTCAGCCAGACAGCACGCCAATCAACGCATGCTGTTGCCACCACCAGAACGCCGTCACTGCAGAGTTTAGCAGTGTGGCACTTTTTTTGTGTGTCTGCCTGTGATAACAGCGATGCCATTTGCAACCTGTGCCAAAAGAAACTGAGTCGTGGGACCAACACCCACCTAGGTACAACTGCTTTGCGAAGGCACATGATGTCACATCACAAACGCCAATGGGATCAACACCTGAGTACAAGCAGCACACAAACTCAAAGCCGCCATCCTCCTCCTGGTCCAGCATCTTCATCCACGTCAACCACTGCTGTCCTCCTTGCCCCCTCTCAACCATCCGCTACTCCGTCTCTCGCCTCTAGCTGTTCCTGCTCATCTCCCCACAGTCAGGTGTCTGTCAAGGGCATGTTTGAGCGTAAGAAGCCAATGTCACAAAGTCACCCCCTTGCCCGGCATCTGACAGCTGGCTTGTCTGAACTCTTAGCCCGCCAGCTTTTACCATACAAGCTGGTGGATTCTGAGGCGTTCAAAAAATTTGTAGCTATTGGGACACCGCAGTGGAAGGTACCCGGCCGAAATTTATTTTCATAAAAGGCAATCCCCAACCTGTACTCGATTGTGTAAAAGGAAGTAATGGCATGTCTGGCACACAGTGTTGGGGCAAGGGTCCATCTGACCACTGATACCTGGTCTGCAAAGCATGGTCAGAGCATGTATATCACCTACACTGCGCATTGGGTAAACCTGCTGACTCCTGCCAAGCATGGAATACGTGGCTCTGCAGAGGAGTTTGTGACACCGCCACGACTTGCACACAGGCCTGCTGCCACCTCTTCTACTCCTCCTACTCCATCCTCTTCCATAACCTCTTCAGCTGAGTCCTCTTCTGCTGCTGCGTCTTGCTCCACATCAACGGCACCCCCCCAGCTTCCCAGATACTATCCCACATTCCGGATACGGCAGTGTCACGCAGTCTTGGGGTTGACTTGCCTGAAAGCAGAGAGTCACACCCGGCCAGCACTCCTGTCCGCCCTGAACGCACAGGTGGATCAATGGCTGACTCCGCACCAACTGAAGATTGGCAAAGTGGTTTGTGACAACGAAAGAAATTTGGCTGCATTGAATTTGGGCAAGTTGACACATGTGCCGTGCATGGCACATGTGTGTAATCTGATCGTACAACGCTTTGTGCACAAGTACCCAGGCTTACAGGACGTCCTGAAGCAGGCCAGAAAGGTGTGTGGCCATTTCAGGCGTTCCTACACGGCCATGGCGCACTTTTCAGATATCCAGCGGCGAAACTACATGTCAGTGAGGCACGTTGGAATTCAACACTCCTAATGTTCAACCGCCTGCTCCAACAAGAGAAAGCCGTTAACGAGTATTTGTATGACTGGGGTGCTAGGACAGCCTCTGCGGAGCTGGGAATTTTTTTGCCACATTACTGGACGCTCATGCGCAATGCCTGTAGGCTCATGCGTCCTTTTGAGGAGGTGACAAACCTTGTCAGTCGCACAGAAGGCACCATCAGCGACATCATACCATTTGTTTTCTTCCTGGAGCGTGCCCTGCGAAGAGTGTTGTATCAGGCCGTAGATGAGCGTGATGAAGAAGTGGAAGAGTTGTGGTCACCATCACCACCAGAAACAGCCTTATCAGCATCGCTTGCTGGACCTGCGGCAACGCTGGAGGAGGATTGTGAGGAAGAGGAGTCAGAGGAGGAATGTGGCTTTGAGGGGGAGGAGGAAGACCAATCACAACAGCCCTCCCAGGGTGCTCGTTGTCACCTATCTGGTACTCGTGGTGTTGTACGTGGCTGGGGGGAAGAACATACCTTCAGTGAGATCACAGAGGACGAGGAACGGGACATGGGTAGCTCGGCATCCAACCTTGTGCAAATGGGGTCTTTCATGCTGTCGTGCCTGTCGCGGGACCCTCGTATAAAAAGGCTGAAGGAGAACGATCTGTACTGGGTGTCCACGCTACTAGACCCCCGGTATAAGCAGAAAGAACCTGAAATGTTACCGAATTACCGCAAGGCAGAAAGGATGCAGCAGTTCCAAATGACATTAAAAAGTATGCTTTACACTGCTAATCAGTGTGATGTCACAGCACAATGGGAATCTAACAGGGGAAGAGGTGAAAGTAATCCTCCTCCTCCCACGACCACGCCGACAAGGACAGGACGTTTAAAAGACGTGTTGTTGATGGAGGACATGCAGAGCTTTTTCAGTCCTACGCATCGCCACAGCCCTTCGGCATCCACCCTCAGAGAACGACTTGACCGACAGGTGGCAGACTACCTCGCTTTAACTGCAGATATCGACACACTGAGGAGCGATGAACCCCTTGACTACTGGGTGTGCAGGCTTGACCTGTGGCCTGAGCTATCCCAATTTGCCATAGAAATTCTGGCCTGCCCCGCTTCCAGTGTCCTGTCAGAAAGGACCTTCAGTGCAGCAGGAGGTATTGTCACTGAAAAGAGAAGTCGCCTAGGTCAAAAAAGTCTAGATTACCTCACCTTTATAAAGATGAATGAGGGATGGATCCCGAACGGACTGACACTGGGCGATACATTAGACTAAAAAAGGGCTGATGAGATGAGCTGCCTTGAGCTAAAAATGGTCCACAAGCTGCAGTATTTTATCTTTGAATGCCGCATGACTTGCGTGACTTATCCGCCACCAACTAGGGTTCAAGACGCAATGTTTTTTGGCAGTCTCTGCCTGGGAAACAAACGTAAATTTTTCTGGTCGCTGCAACAGCAGCGGCTGCAACAATACCTAATTTTTGATAAGTGCACGCATCCCGGGGAGTCAGCGCTCGTCGGCATGTATCAGCTCTCTAATTCCGACAGTTATCAAAGTAACAGATGGAGCGATCAAAGGAACCAGTCTATAACTGATTAAATGAGCAATTTGCAGTTTCACTGTACCGGCGGTGTGTGTTTAAACATGCATGGCTTAATCTTTGAGGCAGGATCAACCAGGTAGCCCGACGAGGGGGCGCCCCCCGGCCCTGTGACAGTAGGAGGACCGACCCAGCATCTTTTTCCATCTCCCGGTTTCAAAAATCCAGGCCTTATACACGCCCCCTGATAGGTGCTGTAACAGGTATTAAACTGATAAGAGTAGTACTTACAAACATGCCACTCCTATCTGGTGGCACCTTTGATTGCACGTGCCGTGCCCCCTGTGTCTCTTCCCCCTCTCCCTTCCCTGTGTCTTCCCCCCTCTCCCTCCCCTGTGTCTCCTTCCCCCCATCTCCCTCCCCTGTGTCTCTTCTCCCACTCCCTCCCTGTGTCTCTTTCCCCCTCCCTCCCCTGTGTCTCTTTCCCCCTCTCCCTCCCTTGTGTCTCTTCCCCCCTTTCCCTCCCTTGTGTCTCTTCCCCCTCTCCCTCCCCTATATCTCCTTCCACTCATCTCCTTTGCTTGTGTCTATTCCCCCTCTCCCTCCCCTGTGTATTCTTCCCCCATCTCCCTCCCCTGTGTCTCTTCTCCCTCCCCTGTGTCTCTTCCCCTCCTCTCCCTCCCCTGTGTCTCTCCCACCTCTCCCTCTCCTGTGTCTCTTCCCCTCCTCTCCCTCCCCTGTGTCTCTCCCCCCTCTCCTGTGTCTCTTCCCCCTCTCCCTTACCTGTGTCTCCCCCCTCTCCCTCCCCTGTGTCTCTTCCCCTCTTCCTCCCCTATGTCTCCTTCCACCCATCTCCTTTGCTTGTGTCTATTCCCCCTCTCCCTCCCCTGTGTCTTCTTCCCCCATCTCCCTCCCATGTGTCTCTTCCCTCTCCTTCCCCTGTGTCTCCTTCCCCCATCTCCCTCCCCTGTGTCTCTTCCCCCTCTCTCCCTCCCATGTCTCTTCCCCCCTCCCTCCCCTGTGTCTCTTTCCCCCCTCTCCCTCCCCTGTGTCTCTTCCCCCCTCTCCCTCCCCTGTGTCTCCCCCCTCTCTTCCCCTTCCCTCTCATGTGTCTTTCCCCCATCTCTTCCCCCTCATCTCTCTCCCCTGTGTCTCTTCCCACCCATCTCCCTCCCCTGTGTATCTTCCCACCATCTCCCTCCCCTGTGTCTCTTCCCCCCTCTCCCTACCCTGTCTTCTTCCCCCATCTCCCTTCCCTTGTGTCTCCTTTCCCCTCCCTCTCCTGTGTCTCTTTCCCCCCTCTCCCTCCCCTGTGTCTCTCCCCCTCTTCCCCCTCCCTCTCCTGGGTATTTCCCCCACATCTGTCTCACCTGTGTCTCTTCCAAACATCCCCCTCCTGTATCTCTTCCCCCCTCTCCCTCCCCAGTGTCTCTTTCCCCATCTCCCTCACCTTTGTCTCCTTTACCCCTTTCTTCCTTCCCTGTGTCTCTTCCCCCTCCCCTTTGTCTTTTTCCGCCTCCATCCCCTGTGCCACTTTCCCCCTCCCTCCCCTGTGTCTCATTCTCCCCTCCCCCATGCCTCTTTCCCCCCTTTCCCTCCCTTGTGTCTCTTCCCCCTCTCCCTCCCCTGTGTCTCTCCCCACTCACTCCCTCCCCTGTCGCTCTCCCCCCTCCCTGCCCTGTGTCTATTTAATCCACCAACCTCCCCTGTGTCTCTTCCCCCCCGTGTCTCTTTCCCCCACCCTCCCCGGTGCCTCTTTCCCCCTCTACCTCCCCTGTGTCTCTTTTCCACCCTTCCTCCGCCATGTCTGTTCACCCCTCTCCCTCCCCTGTTTCTCTTCCCCACTCTACCCCTGTGTTTCCTTCCCCCATCTCCTTCCCTTGTGTCTCTCCCCCCTCCCTCCCCTGTGTCTCTTCTCCCCTCCCTCCCCTGTGTATGTCCCCCCCTCCCTCCCATGTGTCTCCTTCCCCACTCTCCCTCCCCAGTGTCTCTTCCCCCTCTCCCTCCCTGTGTCTCTTTCCCCCTCCCTCCCCTGTGTCTCTTTTCCCCCTCTCCCTCCCTTGTGTCTCCTTCCCCACTCTCCCTCCCCAGTGTCTCCTTCCCCCCATCTCCCTCCCCTGTGTCTCTTCCCCCTCTCCCTCCCTGTGTCTCTTTCCCCCTCCCTCCCCTGTGTCTCTTTTCCCCCTCTCCCTCCCTTGTGTCTCTTCCCCCCTTTCCCTCCCTTGTGTCTCTTCCCCCTCTCCCTCCCCTATGTCTCCTTCCATTCATCTCCTTTGCTTGTGTCTATTCCTCCTCTCCCTCCCCTGTGTATTCTTCCCCCATCTCCCTCCCCTGTGTCTCTTCCCCCTCCCCTGTGTCTCTTCCCCTCCTCTCCCCTGTGTCTCTCCCCCTCTCCATCTCCTGTGTCTCTACCCCTCCCCTGTGTCTCTCCCCCCTCTCCTGTGTCTCTTCCCCCTCTCCCTTCCCTGTGTCTTCCCCCCTCTCCCTCCCCTGTGTCTCCTTCCCCCCATCTCCCTCCCTTGTGTCTCTTCCTCCTCTCTCTCCCTGTGTCTCTTTACCCCTCCTTCCCCTGTGTCTCGTTTCCCCCTCTCCCTCCCTTGTGTCTCTTCCCCCCCCTTTCCCTCCCTTGTGTCTCTTCCCTCTCTCCCTCCCCTATGTCTCCTTCCACTCATCTCCTTTGCTTGTGTCTATTCTCCCTCTCCCTCCCCTCTGTATTCTTCCCCCATCTCCCTCCCCTTTGTCTCCCCCCCTCTCCCTCTCCTGTGTCTCTTCCCCTCCTCTCCCTCCCCTGTGTCTCTTCCCCCTCTCCCTTCCCCACTCTCCCTCCCCTGTGTCTCTTCCCACCATCTCCCTCCCCTGTGTCTCTTCCCACCTCTCCCTCCCGTGTCATTTTCCCCGATCTCCCTCCCCTGTGTCTCCTTCCCCCTCCCTCTCCTGTGTCGTTCCCCCTCTCTTCCCACCCTCTCCCTCCCCTGTGTCTCTTCCCCCTCTCCATCCCCTGTGTATTCTTCTCCATGTCCCTCCCCGTGTCTCCTTCGCCCTCCCTCTCCAGTGTCTCTTTGCCCCTCCCTCCCCTGTTTCTCTTTCCCTCCTCTCCCTCCCCTGTGTCTCTCCCCCTCTCTTCCCCCTCCCTCTCCTGTGTCTTTCCCCCTCTATTTCCCCTCCCCTGTGTCTCTTCCCCCCTCTCACTCCTGTGTCTTCTTCCCCCCTCTCCCTCCCATGTCTTCTTCCTCCCCTGTGTCTCCTTCCCCCTCCTCTCCGTGTCTCTTTCCCCCCTCTACCTCCCTGGTGCCTCTTTCCCCCTCTCCCTTCCCGTGTCTCTTCCCCCCCCTCTTCCTCCCCTGTGTTTTTACCCCCTCCCTCCCCTGTGTCTCCCCCCTCTCCAGTGTTTCCTTCCCATTTATTTCCCTCCTCTCCCTCCCCTGTGTCTCCCCCCTCCCCCGTGTCTCCTTCCCCACATCTCCAAACCCTTTCGCCCAGTATTGCCCGTGAGTATTGCGACTTTGTGTGTAATTTTACATACAAACTCACAATTACGACAACTATATATGTGATTTTTTTATTGACAACAAGATTAAAGACATCAGTTTCAAATAAATTCTTAGATCAACTGTCATCTAGTAAAGCTCCTATTCTGGGGTCTGTCTATGTGCTCTGGTATAATGGTGCTGTGTATAATGTCAGTGCAGTAACAGGAAAGCTCACTCTGTCCCACGCCTGATGCCCCAAATCTGGCTAAAGTATACTAACCAACACATAGTAGGAAACAGAGATCTTAAGTAAAAGGAGAGCCAGATAATCTGCTCGAAGCAATGCCTACAAAAAACATAGGCTATATCATTGGCAAAATGCTGCACATAACTAGTGTGCACCAGAATAGAGACCAATATATACAACTACTAATATCACTGGAAGGTCCAGTGAATAAACTGAAAAACTGATAAAAACACTATACAAATATGTTTATCTATAAGGGAGTATACTCCTCCAAAGTGTGGGCCTCACATTAGCCAGTGTGCAGGCCATAACATCATAGGTATGATTCCTAATTCTTGATGCCCTGTTAAGGAGCCTCACAAACTGGATATAGGCCAACAAACTAAATAAGTACACACTTATCAAAAAAAGAAAAGAAAAGCCTAACAATCGTTTCACCACTCTTGTGGCTTTCTACTAATTGTTTATTATAAATTACAGGAACCAACTGTTTTATAGTGTGATGTGATTTAATAAAGGATTATATTTTTAAATGTCCTGTCTGCTCATTTCTAGGGAGCTGCTACTATGAGTCTCTATGATTCAGTTTTAATATACAAAGGACAGCAGGTGGTATTTAGTAGAGTTATGCACATTATCTTTAGCTACGTATATGACGTGTTCTATTTACATAATTTTGTTTGAGATTTAATAAATAGGAAGATTGGTGGTGTCCAGTTAGGCTATTTGTAGCTTTCTATTGCAAATATGGTGGGAAGTAGCAACTTATACTTTAAGAAAAAAAAAAAAAACATAACTTGCTTTATTACTGCCGTATCCCTTTAACATATTTAAAGGTTTCTATTATGCTATTATCTACTACTATTATCCGCCTCCTTTTTCTCCAAACATCAAATTAAACAGGTTTGTCAATCTTAATAAAATCTTGTGAATGTGATGTTTTTTTCTCTGGTGAGAGCACATTCTCCTCCTCTAATCAATAACACATTTAATGACATTAAAGTATTAGCATGATATAGAGTATAAAATACATAATGCCCGTTGCTGCCCTATATAATCACTCTATGAGAACAGGGCTTTCTGAGCAAATGAATACCCTTTTCAAGGATCAAGTATGGTCATGTGTTTGAAATACACTACTTTGAAGACATACACCTGAAAATGCATAAAATGGGACCATTCCTGTTTTGTCCCTGCAGGCAGTGACATGCAGCAGCCAGTAGGTGACACTATGGTGGCTCGCCAAGACTTTGCTCAATTTGTTCTTAGGGTGAGTGTTAGATTTAGGGTAGTGACAGATGCTATGCTTTACATGGTAAAATAGTACAACGCCCCACTACTTTACTATGTAAAGCTTATCATCTGTCACTACCCTAACCCCTAAATCTAACCCTAACCTCCACAGTTGCCCCTCCTACTGGCCTCTGTTCACCACTTCTGGCAGGGACAAAACAGTAAAGGATTAGAATGTAAAATAACATGACACAAATATAGTAAATGCTATAGTGTATGATCTTTTATATGGAATTATGCTACTGGGAGATCTACCATTTTGGTTTCTGATGATCAACATCCTGAGGTGTGAGGAGACTGTGATAGCAAATTATGTGGTCCTCGGCACACCACCAGCACAGGCAGCATCAGTGACGTTGAGCCCCCGCTAGATGTTGCTGTCACATCATAGTGTTAGGGTAAGGGTTAGGGGTAAGGGTTATGGGTTTGGGTAATGGTTTAGGCTTGGAAATTGCTACAATCTAAGCAGCGCTAACAAACTGTGTACAATTTCGTCAGTGCCATCTAGCAGCTCCTTGCTGCAACTACTGCTGGCCTTCTCATACCAGGAAAGATCTCAGGATGTTTCTATCTGAACAAAGGGAATGCACAACTGCCAGTGCTCACAGTAACAATAATGGAAAGATTTTTATTTTGCAATGACACAACCTCTTGAAAAAAAGTAGCTGTGAGTATCAGCTGAGAAAATCAAATGCAGTAAGCTAATGGTATAACGGTAACATATTTTGTAAAACACATTTCGCCTGTTATCGCTTTTAGTCAGTGTCACACAAACATAGAACACACTGTTCCAATACTGTGTGTAGTCAGGAGCGTGCACAGAGGGCACTAGGTGGGGCTGTTTCAATTCAACAAAATGCCACAACCAATATGGCGCTCAAAAACTATGATCCGTTTAGACGTCATGACGCCTTTCTGCGCCCCGCCCCTCCCCCTCACTTCCGGGCTGCCATCGTAACAATGGAGAAGATGGCGGAGTGAGGAGCAGGGCGGAGATCAGCGGACACGGAGCCGGGTATCTCCACACGGTGCGTGCTTAGAGGAGGGGAGAGAGAGCACCGGGGCCAACCCGGGGAGATCCCGAGATCAGGGGGAGGGGGAGGTGTGGAAGAGAATGACAGGCCGGTGATGTTCCCTCGACGCCAGGCCTCAACCGGGACCCCGAGCCTGACTGGGGGTACAGTGAGAGGGGAGACACCGGCACAAGAACTAGGCAAGCGGGTATAGAAAGTGTTACAGGACGAGGATGGGTCTGGGACACCAGGCCTGACTATAATCAGAGGAGACACTGTACATACTGTGTGGGCCTGTTATGGAGATAGCATCCCCGGCCTGTCGTACTCTACCTTCCCTCATCCTGGGAGGCACCCGTAAATAAATATATATATATATATATATATATATATATATATATATATATACATTCACATACACATTGAGTCTGAACCGTCATTGTGTTGGGGTGCACTGTAATATACACACACACAGATCACTGTATTACACACCAGCCTTATATACTGACGTAAGATCCTAGTGTGGGGGAGGCCTGAAGTATGACAATACTAAAAGACTTATTGGGATGGCCAATGGTTTTATACATAGTGTATGTGACATCTTGGTATGCTCATGTACTGAAATAACATATATATATATATATATATATATATATATATATATATATATATATAAACAATCATACATATAGAAGATGTAAGAGAATACTTAGGAGCCATAGTTATAGAGGTCTTGAAGGAAGCTTTACATTATACTTAGAAGTAAAACATTTTTTTTTCTTAGTCCGGTATATAGGCTCCTGGGAAACATCTACCCCTGCGTACACATAGATATATACCTGTATACAATCAGCAAAACTAACCTCATATATTGAGAATGGGTGCATATGCTGTGTATACAATTCTGTACTTGAATATGTATTTTACATGTGTCTCTCTCTCTCTCTCTCTCTCTCTCTCTCTATATATATATATATATATATATATATATATATATATATATATATATATATATATATTACCCTTTGGAGAACATGTACATGTTTAAAGCAAGACAGAAATCCAGTTTTTATCCATCTTTAGCACGGGGGAGGGGCAAGTTTGGTCCACATGCCTGGATTTGAGGATTTCCTTTCTGTGCAAATGTGCATCAAGGCAGGATGACTGAAGAAGCGATAGGCTTGCATGTATGAAGCAGGGATGTCCTCAAATCCTGGCCTGTGTGTGGCCCTCCAGGACCGAACTTGCTCACCCCTGGTGTGAAGAATTAAATGTATTTTGTTAATCTAGTCATATATATGCTGTGTTTCAGATACAAATATACATGCAGGCGTGCAAACGTACAAAAGAGTTTAGGCTCCTAATATTTTTCCATCTGGCTCGGATATTTTCCGGAAGTATAATTTATTTTTTTGGGAGGGATTCTTCACTGGCTCCTCAAATCCTTTCTGGCTTGTAGAAAATCTGCCTGGCCACAAGGGATCCCAGCTTGTGTTGTGGACCTTATGAGTAGGTGGTTCACCCCAACAATCATTTAATATATGGTGTGCAAAAAAGCGATAGAAGCCCTTCACTGTAAATAAATAGTACATCTGTGTTCACATTTGAATGTCTAAAACAAGTTAAAAATCCTGTTTCCAGGTCAGAATTCCAGAGAAACCGTTATTACACTGCATTCTGGGAAGCGGAGCCGGGACATGCAAATATGCTCACAAATGCCATAGCCGTTATACATACATATATATATATATATATATATATATATATATATATATATATATACATACATACATACATACACTTGCTTCACATATGTGTTTAAGTGCTGTGCTTATCGGGATGGTAGTTGGGCCTAGCCCTGTTCATCTTGGCAAGTGAATATTGGGATGTGATAACAATACGGATTGCTGTTGGTGGCAGAGGTTGAGGGTAGTTTGCAGATATGTTTGTCATATGAGGAAAGAGTTCTTAAGTGATGAATGGTGGTGATGATGTAACTGAAGGTATGTGTGTCATGACCTGAATAGTGTACTTGTGATTGTGCAATATTCATAGTATCTATAGTGTGTTAAATATTTTTTTTAGGTATTTTGAGTTTGCAATATGATACAAAGCAAATGGTCAGTGACCTTGGCGCCATTTGATTAATTCCAGTTAATGGATACATAAAATAGGTAATTTAACTTTTAATAAAAACTGTATTGTAAATAGAATACAGATCGTTTATGATTTTTTTTAATTTGGGGATTTGTTTTTGTAGCTGTCCAGCTGCAGACTAACTGGTAGATTCGTAACCTGCTTCGTAATTGCACAGACTAATCGTGACACGACAGGAAGTGATTTAAATATTTCTGCTATGTGCAACTAACTGACTATTTGTGTATAAGTAACTGGGCATCTAGACTGGTGCATAATTACATTTCTGCAACATTTATAATGCCAAGTGTTGTAATGATAAGTATATAAAGCATGCTGCATTTGTTTGTGTGTTTAGCATTGCATATAATGTGAGTGAAGCATGTGCCGGTATTCCCGAGCATTATGTGCATTTACACTGCATCATCTTAGTCCCCCCTTATCATGCCTATTAATCTTCTGAAAGATGCACGCGCTGCCCTCACAGACCTTAGAGCGGCTCAAACGCAAGCTCAGGTGCAGTATTTGCCTCTATTTCCATCTTGTGTCGCAATGACAAAGCAGAGAGGCTGCAGGAAAAACTACCTGGCTCCTGAGTGTTAGATCTGTTATGTTTTTTTTTTTGGTCCAGCCTTGGCATCCAATACCACAATACTCTAATTCTAAATGATGAGGCCAATCAATGGCATGAGGAGGTTTGTGATTACATATATTATGTTAAGGTTACATAAAAGCTAGTAATTTTACACACACTCTTTCCAACTTATAAACCATATATAAATATAATGAAGGACTCTTGTCTAGATGTTTCTAATCATGCTCTGATAGGGCTGGACAAATCCTTGTTTCATTGGTTGTAGATTTCTTTTTTTTTTTCTTTTTTTTTGGAAGCTTTGCATAAAACTATATACAAATGCCTTGTTCTGACTTTTTTTTTTAATCAAATTTATTCTGCTCCTATATTAAGCCTACTAAATATATGGTGATTAATTCTAGATTTAACAGCCATATTAAAGATTTGATCTTTGTAGTAGTTTTGAGCAAATGAAAACAAGTATTGGAATATATATATAATATTTTTAACTAACTAATAGTATATTTCAAAGACAATGTTTCAGGAGAGCCCCCCTCCCTTTATCAACTTCAATTTATTAAATTAGAGCACATCTTGAAAACTTGTCTGAAAAACTATATTAAATATTTTAAACTGCATTTCTCATTAATTTTATATAAAGATTATTTATTGCACTTTTTGGATCCATGCCTATTGTGTCAGTACAATACATTTTATTTATGTATCGTGTTCTCGACAGAAATTTTTACCAGTCGGGTGGCATGAAGTAGTAGGCAGGTGCGTATATAGTTGTATTATATTTGCTGGTAGGGAGAACTCTGGTACACTGATGTTTATTGTAGCTGTCTCACACACCTGCTGTATGCATGCTGTAAATATGAGGTGCTTTACATTTAATAGTCAGTTTCTTATTGACACACCTTCACATTTCTACTTCTGAGACAAGTCCGTGGACAACAAGAGTGGACATTCATGGAGTTATAGTAGAGGTTGTAAAATGAAAAATAAGAGCTGACATTAAAGGTTTAGAAGGCCTATGTATTTTATAACATAGGAGTTGACAAGTTTTGTATCCTATTTTCAACTTGTATTAGGAAGGAGCCAACACCACATCTTTTAGGAGCCATAGCCGGGTATATGTATATAGAGATAATAAAATAAGGTTGCTCTCTATAATTTTCAGCAGTTATTTGCGCTCGGACTCCTGGGATCATCGAGCTTTCTTTCCTAAGGTGTTACTACCTCCATAATTTTTTTTTAATCCATTTCTTTAGCTATATTCCTGTACTCTGCATATAAAAGGATCCAAAGTTGAGGATGATTCCGCTGTAGGATGCATATGGAGACATGTTCTAGGAAAGGATAGCGTTCTGTCTGCCAGCCATATGTCCTAGCTACAGATTTGCAAGGGTTTTCTGGATACCACGAATGGTTCTAGGTGCACTAGTGAAAGCGTTAATCGCAACTTTGAGCTCTGATTTCTTTCAAATAAGTGCAATGTTTGGAACTAGTTGTTAGCCTGCACTAAGATGAATCTAAACCATTAACATGCCGGTCTGGCTCATAGAAGCCACTGCTTGTAGAAGAGTAAAGTTAGTTGAATAGGACTTCCATCAATGTGATCGAAGTGTGAGATCCAGTTATCACACAGAATTTATTATTGAGTAAAATGAAGATCTTGTGACTGGAAAATCTTCTCTTGGCAATTGGAAGGCTATAATGTACTATAGTTTCATCACTGCACTACACACTCTATTTATCATTTTGTATCATTGGCAGAAGGAAATAAGATGTCAAATCGGCCAAGGGGATTTAATCAACATCTGTGACTGTCCTATGCCAGCACATTCAAGATGAGAAGACATTACTTATTTGTTTTTGTCCAATTGTCAAGATCAATTATAATAAAATTGATGCAAATCTAAAAGTTGCTTATATACTGCTGTATAGCATTGCCATTTTCACATTGCTGGAGAGTTGGTGACCATGGAATCCCAGAATGTGGTAACCAAGTTTGTTTAATTTGCATGTCACCCCCATTATGTGTTGGCCGTCTCAGTCTCTTAAGAAGCTGATCACTTGAATCACTGCAAATATCAGGGAACGGCCTCAGTCCTGACTAAGGGGAAGCCCATGACTCCATTAATGACTTCTATCAAACCTTCTTCATCTCCACGGGTCCTCTTTTTTTTTTTTTCTAGGTTCTCAAAACTAAGAGCACATCATTGCATAACCGCTATCAGGACTTTGTTGAGAGCACCACAGAGACACCTCATGGGGCAATTGTCTTCATGCTTCCATGGAACAATTGGGGAAAAACTGACTAAGCATTTAATGAAAAATGCCTTAAACCAGGGCTTTTTTATTGTATTTTTTTTTTAGCAGCCAGGTTATGGATTATATATAGAAATGTATGTATCATAAAGATGAGACAGCAGTATCCTTTTAGCCTCCAGGAGTCTGTCAAGCTCTGTCTTTGAAATCATGGTGTCAATTCCTTAAGCAGTGTCATAGTTACAGCTATGCATTTCTGTGATTTCTTTTATTACAAATCTTAATAGCATTTGCATGGTGAAACCATGCATTTATTCCTTATGACATTCTAGTTATCAGAAGTTGTAGCCCCTATTTTGCTTACATGAACACATTGGAAATAGTGTATTTGTTAAATAATGCTGAAGGAGCACATCTGGACATGTGTTCTCAGTAAGAAAGGATACCCAGTACAGATATACTTCTTAATGTCATTATCACATAAACAGTAGGACATTTAGTATTCCTTAATTCATGAAGTGGTGGGGTACTTAGAATTAAAAAGCAGCCCTTGATGGCAGGTTCTACAATAGATATTACCATATGAAGGTATCCTTGGTTGCCATCCTAATACTCTCCTTCTATGCACACTTTCCATTTTGAAAACAGGGCTAATGGCAGGCTGAACTGTATGTCATGTGGTTTGGGATTTAGATCAATGGAAGCAATGTATAGTAAAATGTATAGATGCAAAATTGTTGATCCAATGGTGTGTATTCATCAGATAAGGGACAGGTTATGAGTTCTCAGAGTTGAGGTGCTACTGCCACTTTCATTTATCTAAAATAGCCAACTGAGGTAAAACTTCATCTTGTAGCCCATCCCCTGGAAACTAATACTGTGTTCAGCTGAGAATTAGTTACTTGCGAGACACTGCACTCTATTTGCCCATCCATTCATTGATTCTGATATGTCCCCTATGGCAATTGTTTGTACTACTTGCTTGTGCTCTATGTTGACTGAAGTATATTTGTTCTATTGTAGATTCTATTACTTTTGCATCTATAAACCAACATGGAGAGTGCTGATTCTACTGGAAAAGGAAGTGCAGAACAATCCGAATCCCAGCGTCAGAGCCAAATGGACAGATTGGACCGTGAGGAAGCTTTCTATCAATTTGTGAATAACCTGAATGAGGAAGACTACCGGCTTATGAGAGATAACAACTTGTTGGGAACTCCTGGTAGGTTGATTATACTTCTGTAATAATTTTAATATGCTATTTACACAAAATGCCCTAGTTACCTCAATTTTAAAATTATTTTTTAAAATTAGTTGGTCATGACTTCTATTGCAAGAAGAGCAGTGTTATGCTGCTCAAGACCCATTTAGGTTTGTGTGCTCCAGTTACTCATTTTCTTTTTCCCTCATGTGTATATCCATGGGTGTCAGGCACGTTTGGAAATAGAAATATTACTGTATATAGACATGTCTGTGCATGTGCATACACTATTACTTGGTGCTGCAGCTTTAGACAGACCTAGGCTAAGGGCTTGTTGCCCTTAGCAGAAATAAATAATTGCTTTCATATATTTCTTTACATGATTCCTAAAACTGTTTTTGCTGGCTCGTAACATTCAGATAAATTTGTCAACCTCTGTGCTAAAGTTCCTGTGGCGGCAGTGATATTACCTGCATATGGTTTGTAAAGTTGTCCTAATGTGTATTAAACTTTCAGTCAACAAGAATAGCCACTGATTTAGGATATTTAGCTGGAACTTGCATACTTGTCAACAAATTGAAGGAGCAGACATTGAACACTATAGAAGTCTATTTTTTTTGTTCTTGATGAAAACCAAGACTTCTAAAATCTGTAAATGTAACTTGTATAGCAGTGTCAGGATCTATTTTAAAAATCTTTAGTTTGGATGTGCACCAGTTGTTATGAAGCTCTGTGGAGATGTAATTTAATGTTAATTTAAAAGTGAAATTAGCCCAATAAATATTTTGAGCCCACCTATGTAATGGCAATAAATATACATACGTTTTCTTTAATGCAGTGAAATACCTTTTTTATACTCTTAAACATGATATATCTTTTTTTTTTTTTTCTCCTATAGGTGAGATCACAAAAGAAGAGTTGCTTAGAAGGCTACAACAAATAAAAGAAGGACCTCCTCTGCCAAATACTGAAGAAAACAGAGGTACATAGCATGTGTGAAAGGCATCTAGCATTAAACCATTATGGCTGTCTCACTACTGAAGAGCAGCAGCTTCTAAACTGTTGAAAGGTAATCACTATGTACCTTCACAATGAAACTTAATGTGAAGATACAAACCACCTAAACATAATTTGAGTTTATATTGACTGATACTTGTGCAGATTTTTAGTTATATTGGATTATGGAATTTGTGTGGTTTGAGAAGACAGAATGCTATTTTTTTTCTGTAGTGTTGGTATAAGTATTACATGTGCCATTTTCTTGTACTACTACTATGGTCTTTTAAAGAATTCGAATTGTTAATTGGCAAACTGTACTACGGTATGACCTCATTATTAATATCATCATCCACCCTGACGATGCATGTATACACGTTTAGCAACGATTGTGCCCAGTGCAGTGTATAACTCAATGTAATAAAGAACCACTGGGGGGTCAAACAATAGTTTCATTTGTGTCATTTTAAGCTATAAGCTACAAAATTAAAAAAAATAAAAAAAATTAATATAGCATTTAGAATTTACTTTTAAACTTTTATTACAGCAGGATCCTACGTGGACTTGCTTCTGAGCCCCATGTGGACATCCATTTTTTTCCCCTCTGATGTTCAAATAAACAAATGAAACACATAAGGCAGCGGATTGTCTTCTCAAACCTAATACATGGTGTGTGTGTGTGTGTGTGTGTGTGTGTGTTTTTTTTTTACTTGATGTCAGATGCTGTCTCCACTCTATCTGCATCACTGTTTTTATTCAAACTGTGGGCTTCATCTCATGTTAGTTTTGCTTCAGTCTTGATAAAGAGAGGTCAGACCACACAAAAGCTTGTCACAATAAAAAACCTTTTCTATTGGACAAACGCTGTATCCCAGTATACTGCAATACTTATTAATGTATATCTATGGGCAAAGAAAATAGAAGATAGAGGTCTGAAGGCTTTGTTAGAAAATTAAATCTGGTTGAAATTTAAACCATAGTGTTGTGAATACATCCATAGCCCAGCCAAAAAAAAGTTATTGTCTTTTTTTCTGCTTAGTTATGCTGTTAATCAGATTGAAAGTTTACAAAGATATATTTTTCATTGTGCAGTAGTCCTTTAAAGGGATGCTATTGTCTGTTTTTATTATTCTAGATTTGTATGTCCTGACCATCTCCGTTCTGAGCTTCTAATACATATCACTATATTAATGTTTTGTCAGGTAGGTGGGAACCTTGTCCATATTTCCTTCTAGTTCATTACAATTGAGCCCTGGAGGCTTAGGCCTACAGTTTTTATTATGAAATTTAGCAACCAGACAGATTAGTGAAGACACACAACATTTTAGGACATAGACATATGTAGATTAATTAAAATAGATGTCAGAAATACATTTTTTGGAGTAAGATTTGACAAACCACAGCTTGATGTCGGAGTGCGCTTGGTAGACACTACTTGTTCCTGTTCATACTTATGTCTTCTACACTTGCTTGCTTGGAGACTGACTGGGTGTGCCATGCTAATTGGAGGGGTGAGGAGAATTTGTTGATTGGTAAATTCAGATAAGATTACAGCATTGGATAGCTTACTCCCCTTTTGACAGTAGATTCGGCTTGCAAGTCTCATCTTGCTCTGTAACCACACCTTTCTGTCTTGAAAAGGATCTATGACTGTCATGGTAGCCTCCATGCACTTAGGGTTTTCTCTGAAAAGGCTATTTTGCCTATTATTTATAGAGCTTTTAATGTTGTTCATTTGGACCCAGTTATTGGTAATCTACAGTGGTGATTTACAAGTCCCCGTTTATTTCAGCTATGTGCGCTTAGCAGCGGTTGCACCTTAATGTTTGTGAATTGGCCTAATCACAATGATGCAACATTTTTTAGGAATAATTCATTGGGTTCTCACCTCAGCTTTAGACTGCAGCTCCTTTGTTTATTTACAAGCTGTTTAGATTTGGTGGCATAATGTAATTTCATTTGTGGTGCCTTGAGGAAAAAGATGGTAGTACACAGACCACCAGCAGTTTTCTCAAGTGCAAGAACCCCCCCCCCCCCCCATTTATTTCATCTGTTTCTAGTACTTACTGCTTAAAATATATAACCTCCAATTACAATGGCACATTAAGTGAAAATACTATTGAAGATATTGTTTGCTTTAACTTAAAAGGCCACTATAGTCTAGATCTTTCTGTCATACATGTTGTTTTCCTTTATAGCAAATTATATTAATTGAAGAACATGAATGCAAGCAGGTTAAAGACAATGTTTGATCTTCCTTTTTCTTATCAGTGATTTAAGAGGAAGTGTAAACAAGTAATCATAGACATGTATTTTCTTAATTAATAAAACCAGTTTGAACAAAAAAGCCCAATAAGGTCCATTTCAGGCATCCTCACTGCCACTGATTTGAGCACAAAACAGTCACACACTGTATTTAGTGCATTTTTTTCCTACACTATAGATCAATGACATCTCATACAAAATACGCTTTTTGCAATGTTTAAAAGATTAAAACACAATCTTTTTAATGAATGTTTGAATATTTTCGACTACAGTGGCCCTTTAATGTTAGGTTGCTAGAAATAGACATTCACTTAACATTCAAAAAGAATGCTTAACCATTTTAAGAATCTCACATAAAAATGTATTTTATATGCAATTGTGCTGCTGTAGAAACTACCATTTTGGTTTCAGCAGATTGACTGTAAATGCACAGGAAGACAATTGGCACAGTGGGCATGTGGCAGTTGGAACTGCCAGCGCTCTCAGCAGCGCAAATGTGAAGCTCATTAGATTGCAAGAAAGCACAATCCTGAGAAATTAAGACAACAGCAGGCAAGAACACAAAATGGAAGACCGCAATAAAGAATATTTATTAAATTACAATGTTATTGTTGTGTTAGTTTTCATTTCTTTATGATTTAAAAAAAATTCTGTTCTTTTTCTTAGGTGCATCGGCATCTGCAGGTGGAGACTCTCCTGAGGATCCATCCAACGGAGATTCTATAATCGACTGGTTGAATTCAGTCCGACAGACAGGAAACACAACTAGAAGTGGGCAGAGAGGAAATCAGTCTTGGAGAGCTGTGAGCCGAACAAACCCCAATAGTGGTGACTTTCGGTTCAGTTTGGAAATAAATGTGAATCGGAACAACGCAAACCAAAATCAGCCCCGAAGTGGAGAACAGTCAGCTGAGACCCCTGCAGAGACCACTGAAGAAATGGAGGTTAGTAATCAGGGTGAACCTGAACCAGAACCTGAACCAGAACCAGAAGCCCCAGCTCCAGCTCCAAGGCCTGTCCCTGAAGAAGTAACTATTGAAGAACCAGTTCCTCAGAGAGGACAAAGGAGAGCACGGAGTAGGAGTCCAGATCAAAGAAGGACACGAGCTAGGACTGATAGAAGCAGGTCACCTATTAATCCAGTTGTTGAGCCACCTCCTCGAAGGTCTCAACATAATTCCTCACTAACAGTTGACTCTCCCACTGCTGGAGATTCAGAAGGAAGTTCTAGAACAAGACATGTGACAGCATCTCAGGTCCAGAACATTTCGTTGCCAGCTGAAGCAGAGGGAAGCTCTAGAACTAGACAGCATGTGACATCCAGGCAGCAAGCCCTTGAAGTTGAGGTGCAAAGTCCAAGTGCAGTGCAGTTCTCCAACCAGGAGATAAGGAGCACTACTCAAGCCCCACCTACAGAGGCCCCAAACACAGGAGAAGCAACTGGTCCCAGTCAAAGACCACCCACCATTGTCCTGGACCTTCAAGTGAGGAGAGTGCGTCCAGGAGAATACCGTCAGAGAGACAGCATAGCTAATAGGACACGCTCCCGATCACAGACCCCCAACAATACTGTTACTTATGAGAGTGAAAGGGGAGGTTTCCGGCGCACTTTCTCTCGGTCTGAACGTGCAGGTGTGCGAACATACGTGAGCACGATCAGAATTCCAATCCGTAGAATCCTGAACACTGGCCTCAGCGAGACCACTTCAGTTGCCATCCAAACAATGCTGAGGCAGATAATGACTGGTTTTGGTGAGCTCAGCTATTTTATGTACAGCGATAATGATTCAGACCCTAGTGCTCCTGGAGTGGTTACTCCTCCAACAGCAGCAAATGCAGAGAGTCCTAGCCCTGCAAATATAGGAGTCAGTGCTTCGCCAGTGGAAACCCCAGAACCTCCAACCCCACCAGAAAACTTTGAAGGAAATGATGAAGGGGTTTCAACATCGGGGGCTAGGAGAGAGGCTCGCAACAACAGAGGGTCTGTCACCTTTGAAGAAAGTGGATCATTGCCATTCCTTAGTCTGGCCCAGTTCTTCCTTCTTAATGAGGATGATGATGATCAGCCAAGAGGACTCACCAAAGAACAAATTGATAACCTTTCTACCCGGAATTTTGGTGAAAATGATGCCCTAAAAACGTGTAGTGTGTGTATAACAGAGTATACAGAAGGGAACAAATTACGCAAGTTGCCATGTTCTCACGAGTACCATGTCCACTGTATTGATCGCTGGTTGTCAGAAAATTCTACTTGTCCAATATGTCGTCGGGCTGTCCTCGTGGCAAGCAACAGAGAAAGTGTTGTGTAAATCTTTAGTACAAACTGTTGGCTAAGCATCTGGCGCTTCTAGTGCTGTGCAAAGGAAAAAACACAAACTCTTTATGGCCACTTTTTGAGTGGTGGTTAAATTAGCAGTTTGGCTTGGAGTGAATTGCCCTGTTAAATGTTTAGCTTTTTTTTTTTTTTTTTTCCTCTCCAGAATTAAAGGTTTTAGAGCAAATTGAGGCCCACATGAAAATGTTGAGATAAAAAAAAAAAACTTTTGTTGTGCAAGGACGATGGGTTCCTCCAAAATCAAAACCTGCGTTTAGAAAATACCATCTTTACTCTTTATTTTTTTACCTTTTTCAGTGCTGGAATGAATCCTGCTCGAGGCCCCTTTGGCACAGAAGGGGTTTTCTAACATTAAAAGAAGGAGCATTCTGTGCATCTTGATTTTCTTTATTTTAATAAAACTTTATAATTTACTTACGAAAATAGCCCTAAATATACAATGGTACATTCTTCTGTTTTTTTTTTTTTTTTTTCTCGGTTTACCTGGCAAATCTATTTTTGAACGAAAGTTCTGTTTTCTGCGTTTCTCTGGCTGTATATCACAGGAATAAAACCAAAAGTTCATAATTTGTAAATAGTCTAAATCCAACCATGTTGGGCACCGATTTTAAGATCTACGTGTGTACTACGTTTGCCTAGCTCAAAGATCTTTGAAAGCAAGAGACACAGAGCTTCAACTATTTTAAAATTAGTGCAATCATTATAAAAGAAAATTATTTGAAAATAAGATTTTTATTCAGATGTATATGTCCCAGTGGATTTCCTGAGATCCACAGTACGAAATGTAAACTTTAAGTCTGCAGTAGTTGGCCTATCTGCTACTCTACACAACATCTTGAAGTTGAAAGCAAGTCCATTACAAAATACTTTACAATTAAATTTTCTAAATTTCTCTACCTTTTCTCTGTATATATTGACTCGCTGTGTATATTTTATATATTCCCTTTTAAAATTGTCAGTTGACGGCTTGTTTCCCAAGCATGACAAAATAAGATGCAGGGATATTAGACACCTAGGGCACCTGGAGACTTTGTGCTAAGCACTTATAAGTTATTGCCTTAGTCATTATTGTGAGATGGCATCAGTTTAGATTGTGTATACAATGGGTAGTCCCCAATGTGCAAAGAAATGGGGCAGACAGTGTTTTTTTTTATTTTTATTATTTTAATACTTGTCTTAAGGGCAGTAACTCTCCTTTGTAACGTGCTTTCACATATATTAAAATGTAACCTTTCAAAGTTATTTCAAATGCTTATGTATTGTATATATTCCCCCACTGTCACTTAATTATTTCTTATTGATACTTTTTCCTTAGACAACTGACAACCACACTATGTCGCCCATTGGTTAGTTAAGTGGCCAAAATGATCATAGTCTTTGGCTCAAATGTTTCCTTTATGGGACTCCTCTTTTGATCCATCTAATTAGAAAATCATTTGGACCCTCTTTTTATATGAGATGGTCATGAATGATCTAGCTCGAGTGAGCAGCTTAAATATTTTATTTCATGTGTGAAAAGATCATTGACTCAAACATTTATTATTCTCCAATTTTATTTAAATATATTTTTTTTTCTTTGTTTTTAATTTTTCTGACTCCGTAACAAACACTTGCTGAAGGTGTTAAGCAGGTCCTTCCAGCACTGAAACACACAACTGTGTGAAAAGAAAAATAATGTAAAATAAGTTTAAATTTAGCCTGGGAAACAGTTGGGGCTAACTATAGATGTGCAGACTTCAGATTCACCCTAGATATTGTGTAAATACGACACTGTCAGATATTCCTCATTCTGTACGTCTGAAGCCTTGTTTTCTGGCATACTGTAGAATTTGCTGATTTAGTTAAATTTGGGATATTTATCTTGTGAAATATAACAAATGTCTATGCTTGTCAAAATAAAAAAAATCACTTTGTTTAAAATGTAAAGCTTTTTGTAGCCGCTCCGTACGCCCGTCACCTCTATACTAAATGTCATGGTTTTAGCGAGAATCGAACATGCATACACGTTCTTTAAAGCTTCTTTTAACCCTTTAATCGTCAGAGGAGCTAGCAGTTCATTGCTGACTCCTCTGCCAGTGGAAGAGTTAAGACGCCTCCTCATTTTACATATACACAATGCCAGAGCAGGAACTGTTTGGAGAACAGTCATGACCTCTTTCATGTTTTAATATATGTGTGAAAAATAAGGCTGCAATGGATAAATAAACGTATTCAAATTTAAAATGTTTTGATTTATCAACCGTACCAGATTTAATAGAATAACAGTAATCGGAAACCAAACCCTGCATTGTATTACAATATTAATTCTGGATAATTTTTCATTAAAATTACATAATAGAAGCCTTTTTTTTTAATTTTTAAATCTTTATGTAAATTATGATAGTAAATGTTAAAGCATATATATGTCCATTAAAGTTTTTATTTTATTACTTTTGCAATAGTTACTTGAGAATTAAAATTGACTAAAGAGATTTCAAATATTTGGAAGGGGACAAAAGTGACTTTAAAGGGCCACTAATGCCCTAGCAAGCTGAGCTGGTTTATTATGCATTGATCATTAATAAAGTTCCTACAATGGCAATATAAAATTCACTTTCAAGGATTAGAGTACTTGCCTCCGTCTAAGTGTCTCTGACATGGCGGAGACATAGGTCTAACACCGATCAGATATATTAGGAGAATAAACGATTATTTATAGGCTCCCCCAACGAGATTGAATAAATAAAACCTGTCATAGAACAACTCTAGCCAATGCAGATCATAAGCTTTGTAAACTTTGTCAGCTAATTTAGCAGTTGCCTGCTAGACAAAGCCACCTCCCCCTCATTGACCTTGTATAGAGTGGGTACCACACCGGCAACAGTCTGAACCTTGAAACAGAATTTATTGTGATTATTTGTTTAATTATTAAATGTTTTTTTTATTAATGATCAGTGCATATTTAAAACGTCTAATCCTATAGCATTAATGTGGCTTTAGTTTTATTAACTATCATTAGTCTAATTTGCATTCAGATTGACAAGAGTTTCTATTACAGTGTCTAACACGCATGTTACTGTAGCAAGCTGTAAATGTAATAAGAATAACTGCATGCATCATTCATAACACTGAATTATGTTCCCATAATCTATACAATGTACATGTAAGATCTAATCATTATATCATTCTGCCAGTTGTAAAGTAGATAAAACTCATTTTTGATCCTGACATAAAAAAAATTCTACTAGTGACTCTTACTTTTTAGGAAATGCTTTTTAAATTGGTTTTGTCAGAAGTTCCAACAAAGTCTTTGTAATCATTTTACATATTACATGTGATATCCGGGCTTGGGCCAGTTTCAAACTAAAAAGGGGTCAGCACTTTTTATTTTATTTTTTATAGTGGTTTTATTCCGTTGGACCAGAGCTACAGACTCATGAAAAAGATGTAACCAGCCTATGTGGTAGTTTTCTCCCCATATAGTCTTTTGAATAACTAACCATACCGGCTGAAATGTTTGTACAGATCACATTTATTTCTACTATTGTTATATATAATTTACTGCAGGGCTCCATCTTCTGCCCGCTATTTTGTGTTTTGTTAGAGGGGTATGTCTTTAACAGCATTTCCATTCATCCTACTGGAGCACTGGCAGTTACAGTGACCACAATCCCAGTGTGAACATAGTACATTTGCTGTACTTTCAAAGTCTGTTTCCCTTTCAAGAAGCTTACCAGCAGAAAACAAAATGGCAGCTTTCACAACAACGTACTTGCATATGATAAGCTATACATTAGAAATTGTGTTTGTTTACAATGTAAACTAACTTTTCTTTTTTTTGTGGGGGGGGTTGGTCCCCTTTTTATTGTTTCTACAGTGGTTTCTCATTGATAAAGATGTTGGCGCACAACTGTCTTGGGATATTTGTGCTGAAGACACATTTTTAGGCTTTATAGGTGTTTGGAATCTAATACGTTGTAGGTCATTGAGATCCAACACACTACACCTCATACTCTCTGCACATTGCTTCTTTATACAGAGGCCAGTGCAAATCCGTGCCAAGCCTGTCCCCATTGGTGGGTGTCCTGGATCAACTCTATAAATGTTATAAACCATGGCAAAAAACTGGTCCAGGCTCTACTCCATTAATATATTTGTAAAACTTGTCCATGTGCCTCATGTTTTAGAAGGGACTTATGGCAACATTCTTAGAGGGAAAGCAGTAAACAGTCCTAAATACTTTTCTCTGAAAATCTCCTGATCTGGCAAAATACTTGAAGTTCAGTAATTGTGTTTACGGTTAAAGTTTGTTTTTATTGTAAGTGCTTTCACTAAGGTATGTTAGTTTCTTCACCGCAAATATCCATAATTGCTTATAGTTTTTAATAAATTAAACCATAAGTTAAGATATACAAAGACCTTGAGCAAGATTGCATCAGATATCCAAAGTTTTGGTAGCTGAATATACAGCATAGATACAACATTGATGCCACTTGTATTTATACCTGCTGGCACTATAATTTAGTTCTTGCCTTCAATGAATGCCTTTCACATGTCTGTACAATTTAAACGTTACATAGTGGTGTTCTGGAAGTGCAACATAGTGTATGTGTGATTAACAAGTGAATGAAACGTATGACACCTGGGAACACCTCCCCTGTCTAGGTCCAGAATGTGGGGGGAGGAACAGAACCTCTTGAAATGGCCCATTTTATTACCAAGTTATTTACACACTTGTTAATAAGCATTTTAGTTTAAAACCTGTTCATAGAGTTTACACAAGAGTGAGAATTACTATTTCATATCATGTACAATATATATTTCAACTTAAGTTTGACAATATTCTAATAAGTAAATAGAGGGCTTTCCGGAACATGATATTTTGCCATGTTTTATTTGGGACACGAAATGTTGCAAGATTGTACTTGATCGCCATTTACAATAAATTACCCTGTTAAAATGATTGAAATATTGTGAGTAGAAAGTGTCCTCTAAGTGTAATTCACCCATTAGGTATAATGGCTATTCTTCATTTAAATAAATCAATCTTTTTTTTGGGAGCTGGACTCAATTCAGAGGCAATATAATCTCCGGCCAGGGTTGGTCTTATTTCTGAGCCTTACAATACTGTGGTACACTTGTGTTGGCTTCAGATCCAATACGAGGCAGGGCCATAACATCACTTAGCGCACTACAGTGCATTAAAGTACAGTCCGATACAATACTGTTTGGTACACTTGTGTTGGCTTAACATCACTTGGCGCACTACAGTGCACCAAAGTACAGTCAGTTTAAACGTGTGTAGCAACATATTGACTAAAACTTCCATTGAGTGTAAATGGGATTTTCTGTTCAATTGGTGGACACTTTCTGTAACAGTGTCACTATATTTTTCATAAGTACATTATCATTCTGCTGTAATGACACACAAGAAAACCACTCCTCGCACAAACAATGTTTTGTAGGTTCCCCCATTGTGTGCTAAAATAGACTCCTGTACAATAAGGCATTAATACTAGTACTGACTAAAGCCCAAAGGAGTCTGATGTTTGTTATAAATCATAAGTCGGAGTGAAAAGAAGATGCTTCCATTGTATCTGGCCACGAGGATCTGTTACTGCATCTCACAGTTTAAAATAAGTTTTTTTTTCTATCATTTTTGAGAATATATATAATCTCACATGTTACAGGGTTTAAAGGTTATATTATACCAGAGTAATTACCTTCTTTAATTGCTGTTTGAACCCTGGTAAATCCATGTTTAAAGTTTTACATCTTCCAAAGTATAACTGTGAAGTCATTGCTGCCATGTTTGCTTATTTTGGTTACTTGATCTGAGAGCCTTTATAGCTTTGCATTGTGTTATTAAAAATAAATTACAACTGAGTTATTGAACGATTTGTGAAGTGATTTTGTTGAATTGTTTACAACAGGGTTTGGTTCCTAAAGGGACTGTTGCAAAAAACAAAATGGTGTAAAAGGAGCCTAATTTATATAATGTAAATCAATAGGAGGTCAACGAGTTATGTCTATTTTGAGTGGGGCCTGAACACAAGGGTCTATTATATTAATTCAGAGGCTGAAGAAAGGTGGTGTTGTGAAGTGGATGGTATGAGGCCCAGTGACATTGGATGAAAATCACAAAAGGGCCTCTTATGAGAATAATGACATTGCCTGGATTTACATCTCTTGGCGAAGGAGCAGCTCAGGATTCATAATGATTTTGTTTGACTAAATAAATTTTAAACGGATATAATCAAATATTGTTGTCAGATACACTCAGTGTAGATCATCTGTTACCTAAAAAAGATCTTATTGTGGGATTTGTCTAGGAGCCCTGGTATAAAGATGCAGTGTGTAGTGTCTGTGCAGAAATAGCAGAGCTCACACTGTCTGTATGAAGGCACAGTATCTGTGCAGGAATAGCAGATCTCATACTGTCTTTATGAATGTGTAATATCCTAATGAATGTGAGTAGTGTCAGTGGAGGAATAGCTCATGTCTGTATGAATGTGACAATATCACACATTCATTATGGTACTGAAGGGCAGGAATAGCGGAGCTCACACTGTATGAAGGTACAGTATCCAGATGTTGGGTGTAGTGTCAGTGCAGGAATAGTAGATCTCATAGTGTCTGTATAAATGTGTAGAATCGGAATGAATGTATGTAGTGTGAGGAACAGCAGATCTCACACTGTCTTAACAATCCTACCTAACCAGAAACCCTCTATCTATTTCAAACCACTAAGACATCACCTGACCATAATTGTTCAATCACAATGCATAGAGTATGACAGATGCTCATGTGCACAATATTTTACTGAACATGCTCCTTACATTATTTATTTCAAATATGATATCTTAAAAACAGCTTAAGTTATGGAGGCTTCTAAGATCTTACAGTGCAAAATTTCAAACAACTCAATCCCGCAAAAACTTATGAGAAAAAACATCATGTCATCACCCCAAAATTTAACATAAATCAACTTTTATTTTTTGTATATAAAAAGTCTACACAACCCTGTTGAAATGTCAGGTTTCTGTGCTGTAAAAAAATGAGACAAAGATAAATCATTTCAGAACTTTTTCCACCTTTAATGTGACCTATAAACTGTACAACCCAATTGAAAAACAAACTGAAATCTTTTAGGGGGAGGGAAAAAAAATTATAAAAATTAAATAATATGGTTGCATAAATATGCACACCCTTAAACTAATACTTTGTTGAAGCACCTTTTGATTTTATTACAGCACTCAGTCTTTTGGGGTATGAGTTTATCAGCATGGCACATTTTGACTTTGCAAGATTTGCCCACTCTTCTTTGCAAAAACACTCCAAATCTGTCTGATTGTGAGGGCATCTCCTGTGCACAGCCCTCTTCAGATCACCCCACAGATTTTCAATCGGATTCAGGTCTGGGCTCTGGCTGGGCCATTCCAAAACTTTAATCTTCTTCTGGTGAACCCATTCCTTTGTTGATTTGGATGTATGCTTTGGGTCGTTGTCATGCTGAAAGATGAAGTTCCTCTTCATGTTCAGCTTTCTAGCAGAAGCCTGAAGGTTTTGTGCCAATATTGACTGGTATTTGGAACTGTTCATAATTCCCTCTATCTTAACTAAGGCCCCAGTTCCAGCTGAAGAAAAACAGCCCCAAAGCATGATGCTGCCACCACCATTCTTCACTGTGGGTATGGTGTTCTTTTGGTGATGTGCAGTGTAGTTTTTGCGCCAAACATATCTTTTGGAATTATGGCCAAAAAGTTCAACCTTGGTTTCATCAGACCATAACACCTTTTCCCACATGCTTTTGGGAGACTTCAGATATGTTTTTGCAAAATGTAGCCTGGCTTGGATGTTTTTCTTCATAAGAAAAGGCTTTCGTCTTGCCACTCTACCCCGTAGCCCAGACATATGAAGAATACGGGAGATTGTTGTCACATGTACCACACAGCCAGTACTTGCCAGATATTCCTGCAGCTCCTTTAATGTTGCTGTAGGCCTCTTGGTAGCTTCCCAGACCAGTTTTCCTCTTGTCTTTTCATCAATTTTGGAGGGAGCTCAAGTTCTTGGTAAAGTCGCTGTTGTGCCATATTTTCTCCACTTGATGATGACTGTCTTCACTGTGTTCCATGGTATATCTAATGCCTTGGAAATTATTTTGTACCCTTCTCCTGACTGATACCTTTTAACAATGAGATCCCTCTGATGCTTTGGAAGCACTCTGTGGACCATAGCTTTTGCTGTGGGATGCTACTAAGAAAATTTCAGGAAAGACCAACTAGAGCAGCTGAACTTTATTTGGGGTTAATCAGAGGCACTTTAAATGATGGCAGGAGTATGCTGACTCCTATTTAACACAATTTGGAATGTGATTGCTTAATTCTGAACACAGCTACATCCCCAGTTATAAGAGGGTGTGCAGAGTTATGCAACCACATTAATTTTTTTTCTTTTTTTTTCTTCCCTCCACCTAAAAGATTTCAGTTTGTTTTTCAATTGAGTTGTACAGTTTATAGGTCACATTAAAGGTGGAAAAGTTCTGGAATTATTTATTTTTGTCTCATTTTTTTTACAGCACAGAAACCTGACTTTTTAACAGGGGTGTGTAGACTTTTTATATCCACTGTATATATTCCAGTAATTATTAGTATATTTAGTAATGAGTATTGCAGTTTGTTGTGACAACTTTTGTATTGGATAAACACCTTATTTATATGTATTTACCTCATGATGTCAGATGCTGTCTCACTCTCTCTGTATCTGTTATTTTATTCACGCTGAGGGTTCCATCTCATGCCTGTATTGCTTCAGACAAAACAGAGAGGTCACACCTTTAGAAAGCTTGCCAACATAAATAAGGTGTTTTGTCCAATACAAAAGGAATCGCAGTATACTGCAATACTCACTATTAAAAAATAACTAAAAAAATATTTATATATATATATATATATATATAATGTGTGTGCTCATTTGCTAACACAGTCAAACTGCTAGAAGCAATTATGCATTCATAATGGTTTTAAAATTCTGCCAGGACAGATCCCTGGGGTGGCGAGAAGCACGTCTGTTAAAGTCCAGGACACTGAACTTCAAATACAGAACTGTTGATAACAGGGTAAGATTAAAATTGACACCACACCCCTTCCACCTCATTGGTCCATAAGCAAGAAGTTGCATCAATAGATGAAATTGTGATGGAGCTACTACCAGTGCAGGGTGTGCCGGTGCTCTAATCTGGGGGCCAATGCTTATTTATTTAGATTTTGTATGTAAATTGTTTTTTTCTGTAGTGTAGGAAGCTCCCACCCTGGTCCATCCTGCCACAGCCTACATAGATATATGTACTGAAGTGTAAACGTCTGTCTCCAACACGTACTCACATAACTTCCATCAAGCATTTCAGAGACCAGCAAAGGCATCAAAATGTATTTCTTTCAATGTAAAAACTAGCCATATGACATTTTGTCAGTTTGTTTTTAAAAGTTTTCAGACATATATTTTTTTCATTTAACAGTGGTCCTTTAAGCCAATAAAAACACTGTGTGTTCTTTAATTCTGTGTCAGTTTAGTAATTTTCTTTTCTTGATGTCTCCTTTTAGGGAATTAAAACTGTAATAGATAAATATGATTTGGAACTGTAATGGGTTTTCCAGGTACGATCATCCACTTCAAAGGCTATTTCATGACAAAAGTATTCACATCCCTTGACCTTTTACCTATTTTGTTACATCACAGCCTTAAATTCAATGTTTTGCTAATCTGAATTTTATGTGATGGATCAGAACACAATAGTCTAAGTTGGTGAAGTGAAATGATAAAAATATATACATAAAACTATTGTTTAGAAATAGAAAACCGAAAATTGGCATGTGTGTATGTATTCACCCCCTATGTTATGAAGCCCAAAAAAGGGTGCAACCAATTACCTTCAGAAGTCACATAATTAATGAAATGATGTACACCTGTGTGCAATCTATGTGTCACATGATCTGTCATTACATGTACACCTTTTTTGAAAGGCCCCAGAGGCTACAACACCTAAGCAAGAGGCATCACTAATCAAACACTGCCATGAAGACCAAGGAACTCTCCAAACAAGTAAGGGACAATGTTGTTGAGAAGTACAAGTCAGGGTTAGGTATAAAAAAAAATATCCAAATCTGTGATGATCCTCAGGAGCACCATCAAATCTATCATAACCAAATGGAAAGAACATGGCACAACAGCAAACCTGCCAAGAGACGGCCGCCCACCAAAACTCACGGACCAGGCAAGGAGTGCATTAATCAGAGAGGCAGCACAGAGAACTAAGGTAACCCTGGAGAAGATGCAGAGTTACACAGCAGAGACTGGAATATCTGTACATAGGATGACAATAAGCCGTACGCTCCATAGAGTTGGGCTTTATGGCAGAGTGGCCAGAAGAAAGCCATTACTTTCAGCCAAAAACAAAATGGCACGTTTTGGGTCTGCGAAAAGGCATATGGGAGACTCACAAAATGTATGGAGGAAGGTGCTCTGGTCTGATGAGACTTAAATTGAACTTTTAAGCCATAAAAGAAAACGCTATATCTCGCGCAATCCCAACACTTCACATCACCCAAAGAACACCATACCCACAGTGAAACATGGTGGTGGCAGCATCATGCTGTGGAGATGTTATTCAGCAGCCGGGACTGGGACAGAGTTGAGGGAAAGATGGATGGTGCTAAATACAGGGATATTCTTGAGCAAATCCTGTACCACTCTGTGTGTGATTTGAGGCTAGGACGGAGGTTCACATTCCAGCAGGACAATGACCCCAAACACACTGCTAAAGAAACACCTGAGTGGTTTAAGGGGAAACATGTAAATGTGTTGGAATGGCCTAGTCAAACCCCAGACCTCAATCCAATAGAAAATCTGTGGTCAGACTTAAAGATTGCTGTTCACAAGCTAAAGCCATCCAACTCGAAGGAGCTGGAGCAGTTTTGCAAGTAGAAATGGGCAAAAACCCCAATGGTAAGATGTGGCAAGCTCATACAGACTTATTCAAAGCAACTTGGAGCTGTGATTGCCGCAAAAGGTGCCTCTACAAAGTATTAGGGGGTTGAATAGTTATGCACATCGTCTTTTTCTGTTTTTTTTAATCCTATTTGTTGTTTGCTTTACAATATAAAAAAAAAAAAAAAAACATCTTCAAAGTTGTGGTCATGTACTGTAAATTAAATGATGCAAATCCTCAAACAATCCATGCTAATTCCAGGTTGTGAGGCAACAGAAAAATGCCAAGGTTTGAATACTTTTGCAAGACATTCTATATATGAATATATATACATTACTTTGACAGGTTTTGGTATAGGAAGTGGAATTGTGTGAAGACCCCTGCATCTCATAGATTAAGCACTAGATGGTGCTACTACACAAGCAATGAGTACCCCACTCTCACCATCTTGGTTGTGGCTAAACTTTGTACACGCTGAGCTATTTAAAGCACCAGACTCAAGCTTCTTTCATTTGCATGTAACCACAAAAGCTAACTTCAATATTGTGTAGACAGTAGCTCAAGTTTTGTAGATAAATCAACTGACATGAGATGCAGTATCCTTGGCACGAGAGTTCAGTTTTGCAACCAATGACCACTTGTTAAATCACTAATATAAAGGGGTAGTATACACACAAACACTGGAAGATATGGTATTTTTGCCTTAGAAGGGCTTGGCAAGGAGCAATGAATAGAGCTTGGTTTACGTTTGAGGTGCCCCTACCCAAAAAATTAGTACAAAGTACAAACTGTGTCTATGCCATGAAAAGTTTGTATATATATCTGTAGGTAGCTAGGAATATATAAATAGATAAGGGTGGGCAAAATATATTAAGATTAAGCTAGCCAATTAAGGCCATTGATAGAGTAATTGCATACAGATAAATTATCTTTCTAGAGAATATTAAGGATCCAGAGTGTCACAATCTACTGCTTGCTTGGGCTTGAAAAGATCCTACATCAGTCCTACCCAGTGGAATTGTGAGGTTTGTTGTATCCCTGGTAGCAGGATATGGACCATTACCAGGGAAATGACCACTAGGAGCACCAACAATACCACAGGTAGGCAGAAGCTGTAGAAGTTATTGGTTGTAACTATTTACCCAGACAGAATCAGGAACACATGCCCAGAAGGCCCCCCTGAACTTTTTACACGATGGACTGGCATGAGGAGTTTAATATTGGCTACACAATAATGGGAGTTGTTTTGCTGTCAGCCAGACTGTGTGTGAGACAGGTTATACTTGTATGTATGGATGGTACCGCGCCATTTGGCTCTAACCAAGGGAGATAACAATAGGTGCTAAATCACCTCCTGGGAAAGTATAAACAGGATAAGGACATGTTAATTAACTCTTCCTAATTAACGAGATATCAAAGGGCAGGAGGGAAGACAAATTGTGAAACCTTAGACATTCAGGCCCTCATTCAATTGCAATTTGGCCAATTGAATAGGGCCCTAAATAAGCACATAGCATATTTTTATTAAAGACGTTTTTAGTTAGCAAGCATCTATCCAAAAGCAAGGTTTTCACTAACTAAAAACGTCTTTAATAAAAATATGCTATGTGCTTATTTAGGGCAATATTCAATTGGCCAAATCGCAATTGAATGAGGGCCTCAGTGTCCTAAGCTCAATGGGAGGTTGCTACCCGTAGTTACATGGTGGGGGGTGGGTGAAGCCTAATGGTATCTTTATTGTTTTGGTTTAAAAATGTATCTGAAGCAAGAATAAACTCTGAGGCCCTCATTCAATTGCGATTTGGCCAATTGAATAGGGCTCTAAATAAGCACATAACATATCTTTTTTAAAGAAGTTTTTAGTTAGTAAACATCTACCAAAAGCAAGGTTTTCACTAACTAAAAACTTCTTTAAAAAAAATATGCTATGTGCTTATTTAGAGCCCTATTCAATTGGCCAAATCGCAATTGAATGAGGCCCTCAGTCTGCAACTACACTAACTAAAGATGTTGTTGGTTCTGTTTCTCCATGAATGATGGTCTGATCTGAAATGCTGGGTGCCGGGATGCGTATAAAAGTCACAACCTGCAGATTGCTCCTATAAGCTACAGTAGGAGAATTAGGGGTGTAAGGAGCCCCAAAATCTGGGTCGTGACATTTTGGTTGGCAGTGGTGGGATATCTTGGTGTGGTAACCAGCAGTAGGATGTCTACCTACAAGGACGTGATGGAGGAACTAAGGCCAGAGGATGAGCCCTGGAGAGGGGAGGAAAACCTGGAGGTAGGTGATAAAGTTGTGCAGGTAACTGCAACTCCAATCCCTAGGCCCAGGCTACCTGCAGCTGAGAAGGACAAGGTGTCCAGGAGGTTTCAGACATGGAAGGCTGCTATTCCAGGTCTAAACACGGATCAGTTGGAGACCCTCTGGGCAGAAATGGTGTGGGAGATCCAGTGGGAGAAGAGAAAGGGACTTAATACCTTTCTCCAGTTTATGTGAATGTAGAATCTCTATCCACATGGGATGTACAAATGGCAGAGGAGTCTGAATCCCAGACAGTAATCGCAGGCCAGGTGGACCCAGTGACAAAGGATCCTGATGGAGCTGAGCACTATGCCCAGATGGTGGAAGACAAGGAAGGAGAATGTGAGGCACTGATCCAGCTGTCATCCCAGGAAGTGGAGCTTCCAGTCCAGGCCACCATAATTGATACTGATGTCAGGATCAGACTGGTACGTTCCTCCTTGGAGGTACTTTTTTTGGGGCTCTAAACGTGTTTTCCCTAAGACATGGGGAGGAGGAGGGCACTTGCCCCAGCTTTTGGGTGGTGGGTCAGCCATGGCACCTTGGGAACTGTCACCTAGACTGAGTACCCCCAGTGGCGTAGCTAGAGCTTTTGCCGCATGGGGCTGTCCCTGTGATAGCCACCCCCCTTGAGAACATTATATATATATATATATATATATATATATATATATATATATATATATATATATATATATATATATATATATATATATAGATAGATAAAATCACCTTCTCACACTCTCATTCTCTCTCCCCTTCCTTTTCTGCCTCTCCCTCTCTTTACCTCTTTCTCAGTCTCCCCCTCTCTCTCCCTCTTTCTCTCTCCTTCTCCGCTCTTTCCCCCCTCTTTATGTCCTTCTCCCTCTGTCTATCATCCTTCTCTCTCTCCCCCTCTCTCTCCATCTCCCCTTTCTTTCTTTCTTTCTTTCTTTCTTTCTTTCTTTCTTTCTTTCTTTCTTTCTTTCTTTCTTTCTCTCTCTCTCTCCTCCCCCTCCCTCTTTCTCTCTCTTCAACTATCTCCCTCCTCTCTCTTTCCCTCCCTCCCTCTTTCTCTCCCTCTCCTCCTCGTTCTCTCTCCCCCTCTCACTGTCTTCCTCTCCCCTTTTTCTCTCTCTCTCTTTCTATAGCTCCCCTCCACCTCTATCTCTACCTCTTTTTCAGTGTCTCTCACACCCACTCTCTTTCTCTGTCTCTCTCTCCTCCTCTAACTCTCAATCTCTGACCCATCTCTCTCTCCTCTATTTGCCTCCCTCTCCATCTCTTTATCTTCCTTTCCCTCGCTCCCCTCTCTTTCTTTCTCTCCCTCTCTCTCCTTTTCTATTTCCGCCTCTTTCTCTCTCCCTCTCCTTCTTTCTGTCTCTCCATACTTTTTGTCTCCCTGTCTATCTCTCCCTCTTTCTCACTCCCCTCCCCCTCTCTTTGTCATCCTCTCTCTTTGTTTCTCTCCCTCTTTCTCTGTCTCTCTGTCTTACCCACTCTCTCTCTCTACCCTCTCTTTCTCTCCCTCTCTGATGCTCTCCCTCTCCCCCCCCCCCCCTCTCTCTCTCTCTTTCTCTCTCCCCCTCTCACTCTATACCTCTCTCTCTATTTCCCTCTCCCATCTTCTTATCCCCCACTCCTTCTGCCCTCTTTCTCTCTCCCTCTCTTTTTGTCTCTCTCTTCTCCCTCTTTCTGTCTCTCTTCCCCCTCTTTCTGTCTCTCTTCCCACTCTTTGTCTCCCTCTTCCTTTCTCTCACCCCTCCTCTCTCTCTCTCTCTCCCTTTTTCTCTCTATTTCTCTCTATTCCCTCCACTCTCTCCCTCGCTTTCACATCCACTCTTTCTCTCTCTCCCCTCTCTTTGTCTCTCTTCCTTTCTCCTTCTCTTTCTCTCTCCCTTTTTCCCTTTTCCCTCTCTCCCCACCCTTTGTCTCCCTCTCCCTGTCCTCCTTTTTCACTCCCCACTCATTCTCCCTCTGCCCTCTTTCTTCATCTCTCCCCCAATTTCTCTCTCTTCCCACTCTTTGTCTCCCTCTCCCTGTCCTCCTTTTTCACTCCCACTCATTCTCCCTCTGCCCTCTTTCTTCATCTCTCCCCCTATTTCTCTCTCTTCCCACTCTTTGTCTCCCTCTCTTTCTCTCTCCCACCCTCTTTGTCTCCCTCTTCATTTCTCTCACCCCTTCTCTTTCTCTCTCTCTTCCTCTCCCTTTCTCTCTCTATTTCTCTCTCTCCCCCTCTCTCCCTCTCTTTCACACCCACTCTTTCTCGCTCTCCCTTTGACACTCTCTCTTCCTTTCCCCACCTCTTTCTTTCTCCATTTTTCTTCTCTCCCCTCTCTTTCTCTCTCTCCCCTTTCTTTGTCTCCCTCTCCTTATCCTCCCCACTCACTCTCCCTCTGCCCTCTTTCTTCCTCTTTCCCCCTCTTTCTCTCTCTCTTCTCCCTCTTTCTTTCTCTCTTCCCACTCCTCTCTTTCTCTCTCTCCCCTCTCTTTGTCTCCCTCTGCCTTCCTTTCTCTCTCCCTCTCTCTTTCTCTGTGTCACATCCACTTTTTCTCTCCCCTCTCCCTTTCTCTCTGCTCCTTTCTCCCCTTTCTCTCTCCCTCTCCCCATCTTTCTCTCTTCTCACTCTTTGTCTCCCTCCCCCTCACTTTTTCTCTCCCTCTCTCTGCCTCTTTCTCTCTCTATTTCACACCCACTCTCTTTCTCTCTCTTTACTCTCTACACCCTCTCTTTCTCTCTCTTTCCCTCTCTTTGTCTCCCTCTCCCTTTCTCTCTCCTCCTCTTTCTCTCCCTCTTTCTGTCTCTCTCACCTTCTCTATCTCCCCTCTCACTCTTCCCCTCCATCTCTCTCCCTTTTTCTCTCTAATCCCCTTTCTTTCTCTCTCTCTCCCCCTCACTCTCCCTCTCTCTTCCTACTCTTTCTCTCCTTCTTTCAGTCTATCTCTCTTTCTCTCGCTCACCCTTTCTCCCCAGTCTCTCTCACGCTCCCTCTCTCCTACCCCCTTTTTTTCTCTCTTCATCGCTCTACCTCCTCTCTTTCCCTCTTTCTGGCTCTCCCCTCTCCCCCTCTTTCCTTCTTTCCTTCATCTATTTGTCTTCCTCTACTCGTCTCTCTGTCTTTTTCTCTCTCTCTCCCCTCTCTTTATCCCCTCACTTTCTCTTCCCATCTCCTCTCTTTCCTCCTCTCTCTTTTTTCTGTACCCCTCTTTCTTTCTCTCTCCCAACTCTTTCTACCCTTTTCTCTCTTCTCCTCTTTTGAGCTCTCTTCCCCTCTCTCTGTCTCTCTCTCCCGCCTTTCTCTCTCTGTTCTCCCTCTTTCTGTCTCTCTTCCCATCTTTGTCCCCCTCCCTTTCTCTCTCCCCCTCTTTCTGTCTCACTCTCTCTTTTTCTCTCTCACACCACTCTCTTGTCTCTGCCCCCTCTCTTTCTCTCTCTCTCCCCTCTTTGTCTCCCTCTTTCTCCTTATTTATCTCTATCTCCCCTCTCTTTCTCCCCCTCTCCCTCTTTCTCTCTCTCTCTCTCTCTCTCTCTCCCTCTTCCTGTATCTCTTCTCGCACTTTGTCTCCCTCACTAGCACTTTCCCTTTTTCTTCCTCTATCCCTTTCTCTCTCTCCCTCCTTGTTCTCTCTCTCACCCTTTCTCCCCCTCTCTCTCCCACTCTCTGCCCCCTCTTTCTCTCTCCGCTCCTCTCTCTCCTTCTTTTCCCCCTTTTTCTGCATCTCCCTCTCTTTTTCTATCTTTCCCCTCTCTTTGTCTCCCTCTACCTGTCTATCCCTCTTTTTCTCCCTCTCCCTCTCTACATCTCTCTCCCCTCTTTGTCTCCCTCTCCCTTTCTCTGTCCATCTCCTCTCTCCCTTTACCTCTCTCTCCCTCTTTCTCTACCTCCCCCTCTTTCGGACCCCCTCTCTCTGCCCCTCTCTTTCTTTCTCTCCCCCTCTTCCTCTTGCTGTCTCTCTCCCTTTCTTCCTCTCCATGTCTCTCTCTCCCTTTCTGTCTCTTATGTCTCTCACTCCTTTCATAATCCCCCCATCCACTTCCCTTACTTGAGTGCCCACGTGGTCCAGAAGCTCCTCCCACGGGCGGCTCCCCCTCTCCTCCACCGGACTGAAAGCATAGGCTGTGAAGGAGGAGGGAGCCAGGGGGAGGTGCAGGTGGAGGGAGACAGGAGGATGGTTGGCAATTGGGGGCTTTTTTACCTCCCCAGGGGGGGGGGGGGCCACCCATCCGCCCCTGGCACCCCCCCCCCCCCCCCACCTTCGCTACTGGGTACCTCCCTGGAAATATTGGAATTGAGCGAGCAAAAAGAACCAATGGACACCACTTAACTCAGAAATTGATCAATCGCCATCATAAGGGAGATTAGTGTGGCTGGGAAGTCATCCAACGGGATCAATTCCCAGTCCACACTAAAATAGGGGAAAATAAGTTGTCATGCCCAGAAAGCCCCCTTGAACTTTTTTTTTTTCTCAATAATTTTTTTTATTAGGCACACAGCAATTCAAATACAACTGCAAGATGTGAGCTTAATACAGTGAGTACATCGTTTTATGATATGTAATTACAAGATATACATAGTAAGACATGGTCTCAACATTAGCTAGGCAACATAGGAAAAAGTAATAATAACATAATTGCTGAGTACCTTTCGAAAGATTGTTCTGTCACCCAAAAATGTGGACAGGGTAAGGGGGCACAGCAAACCATGCCAAAGCCGTTATGAAGCCTTTTACCTCCAAACATTCCAAGCAAGAAAAAGTAAACCTACCACCGTCCAGAAGGCATCTAAGTCCAAGTGAGATATCCCCGATCCTGCCTTCTCCGCTGGTCACCAAACAAGCTAGGACCGACTAGGTTTCATACTTTTTAAGCTAAAAGGCGATAGGAGCCAGGGGCTCCAATTATCTAAAAATTTAGATAGGGAGTCCCTTAATATGTGTGAAAGTCTTTTGTTGATCGGAATATAATTACATCTGTTAATGACTGCCTGTAGACTAAGTATATCAGTTTTCCACTGCCTCGCTATATGACTTTGTTGCGAGCATCAAAAATTGCAGTAGTTTCTTTTGTGAGGTTGAAAGGGAGCTGCATGGTGAGCCCAATAAGGCTACTTCTACATCAGCTGTTAGTGGAGAGTAAACTATCGAGCATGCTAAATCAAAGACCTCTTTCCATAGATGCTGTATTAAAGGGTAAGCCCACCATATATGGTAGAACGAACGCACTTCTGAGCACTCCATGAAACACGCTGGGTTTACATTGGTTTTCCATTTGTGTAATCTTTCAGGCGTAATATACGTCCTATGTAACAATTTAATAGCTGTCTCCAAGATGCTATAATTATAAGACCCCTCTCTCTCTCTCACATGGCCCAGATCTTCATCCCAATTTACCATATACTTATCTTTTTGATATGGGGATCCAGCTTTAAATACGTTACATAGCAGACTTATTTTTAGAATAACGGAGCGACTCGCATAACTTTAGAAACCAATTCACCCTCGGAGGGTCAATATCTTTTTTTTACCATAATCACATGATGAAATAGTTTACAAAAGTAATTCCTGGGGGGAGAAATTAAATCTGTCAGTTTCAGGAAGCCATTAGTTTTACACCAAAAAAGGGAATCCGAAGAAAGAGTTGAGATAAAATTGGGGTGGGGAATCAATGCGGTAAGTGTAGAAGGTGCAGGGGATATAGCGTGTTTTGAAGTGGACCAAAACCATATGTCTAGTGTCAGTTTGATGAAGGGATTTTCTGTCTTTCCCATAGGTATTTTATGCTTGGGGAGCCACACCAAATTCTCCCAAGAATAAGGGAGCATCCACAAAGGTTGGTATTGAGTTGAGTGGGCTATAGAAATAAAAGATAAATTGAGTAGCTTTAAATTATATTTTCAAGTTTGGGTACGGTAGCAACCCCTTCAGCCTGTGTTTACACATCTCTTGTTTAGAAATTCTGTGGTGCTTATTATATCAGATAAATTAGAAAATCTGCCGTTGGCAAGTTTCCAGATTTTGTGACTTTATAGATATGGGAAGTGTACGAAATAAATATAGTAATCAAGGTAAAATTTTCATCTTGACCACATTGATTTGTGCCAGCCAAGAGATTCTACCTTTTGATAAGACCTGAATATCTTTATATAGCTCTTGAAATAATGGGGGATAATTAGCTTTATAAATGCCTGAGACAGAGTGAGTGATGATTACCCCTAAGTACCTAATATGCAAAGAAAAGCAATATCTTTGTTGAAGAAGACTCAAGTCCTGCTCTGCCAGGGAAATGCTTAAAGCTTCAGACGTTTCCATATTGAATTTTAAACCTGAGACCTTGCTAAAGTCAACTAGGACTTGAAGCAGGGCTGGGACAGAGACAAACGGGTCAGTCAGCGAGCACAGTACGTCGTCTGTAAAAAAGCAGCATTTCAGGTGGTGAAGGCCAATCGTCATGCCTTTGATGTCTGGAGTAAACCTAATTGTTTGGGCCAATGGCTTAATTGCTAGTGCAAAAATGGAGTAATACAGCTTCTGGAAGAAGTCTAAGAAAACCTAATAAATATGGGATGGACTGGTGGTTGGTACACCTGAGGTCTGTTTTATCTTAAATACTTTTGATTGATTTGATTTTTTCTTTAATTTCCTGGCTAATAGTGTATCAGGATTGTTAGCGTTGGCATAATACAGATGGTTGGTCCACCTCATTGCTTTTTCTGTCTGGTCCGAAACAACTATGTCTAGTTCCAATTTGGTCTTATCTATTCTCACACGCAGCTCCTCGGATTGAAATTATGATTTTTCCTTAAGAGGCTTTCCCTGGCTTTTTGGGTTTTCTTATATGATGTAGCTAGTTTTATGCAGGAGCCTCTGACAAATGCATTGTGCGCTACCCACACCCATCCCGCATCCGATTCCGGTATAGAATTTGCCAAAAGTAAAGTTCAATGTCTTTAGCTATTTGCTCTTTAAATTGAGAGGTCAATAGGAGCATATTATTTAGGCGCCAGGTATATGGTGAACTAAAGGCCATCTCCATGTCAAGAGTACAACTAACCAGAGAATGATCTGACCAAGAGCACGTATGGATTCTCAACTCAGTAATACAATCATAAAGCGCAGAGTCAACTAGAAAGGTATCAATTCTAGAATAAGTCTTATGTACTGCCGAATAAAATGTATACTCCCTATCATTTGAATGTATTGTTCTCCAGGTGTCAACCAGGTGGAGCTCATCCAACAGGGCTAACATTTGCATTTGCCTACTATTGAGCCGATTGTCCTGCCCCAACCCCGATCTGTCAAGTACTGACAAGACAAGATTCAGGTCTCCCCCAAGTATAACTCTCCCCAGGTCATGGGATTTTATGTAGTTCAATAGCTTAAGTAAGATCTTATGGGGCATTTGTGTAGGGGAGTATATAGAGATTATAGAAAGTTTGTTCCCAAATAGGAATCCGGTCAGGACCACAAAATGGCCATCAGTATCTATTTTGTTTTTGTTCAATTATAAAGGGAAAATCCTTATGCAAAAGAATTGCTGTACCAGCTCTCTTGGTAGAGTGACTGATGGCAAAAAAGGTGGGGTAGTATTTGGAGAGATATTTAGGTATCTTATTCCATACAAAATGCGTTTCTTGAAGAAGAATGGCCGAAGGGCATAAAGGCTTGTAAGTAAGAAAGGCCTTTCACCTTTTAAATTGCAAGTCGAACCCTCTGACATTATGAGTTATAAAAGTAATTTCTGTATCGGTTATATTGATCTGTCAAAGTATTTTGTGGGATGTCAATAGTAATGTACTTACCACGGTGAGGAGGCAGGACTGGGAACACAGTCCATTTATAGTATGGTATAGCTCTAAAGCTCTGGAGGATGGGACAGGGAACATAAAATAAATGCATTAATAATCTAAACGCACAGTATGATGTCATAGATATTAGATGTCATAGATATTAAACCTCCTAAACAGACATTAGGCACTCATCAGGAAGTTTACGACAATAGAAATGTAAATACCAACGTAGTAGATGGTCAAACTTGGAGTTGTAACACAAGCCTAGTAGTCAGGAAAATATTTAGTTAGCTACTCCGCCACCTTAATTTATTTTACAAATTGTTAAACTAAAAAATAACTAGTGTACTCTCAACCCTGTGGTCTATTTGGTCAATGGTCATCCTAGGTGACCATTTGAACACCATTACCTGCTTTAATACATAGTACTAGCTGCATAGAACCCTTGCCACTCCAAATAAAAGCGGAACTACGATCCATTAATTACTTAATGTGTCAAGAGGGGCCAATAAGGCTTGACATTTAACTTTTAATTGTACATATCAATCGCCCTTAGCTAGCACAATTACCTTTCTAATCTTGGGCCACTATGTTTAGCCAGAGCCTACTGTACTTTTAGAAAGCCCTACCTGACCCAATAAAAGTCACAGAGTCCAGCATGAGTAATCTATGAATACTGCACAGGTCAGTTGTCTCAGTCAAACGAAGAGCTGGATTCAATAGCTGGAGGAAGAGTATCTCTTCCTGAACGTTGACGTCTCTGACGCTTGGGTAAAGGAACCTTTATCCATTCCTTATTCGGCCTTTGAGAGGACAGGCCGGCCTGTTCAACTGGTAGCTCCCCCTCTTGTAGAAGACCCAATCATTGCAGGATCATGCAACACTCTTCTAATGTGTGGACAGTATATGAGTTTGAAGCATGCTGAAAAGATAGGGAAAAAGGAAAACCCCATCTATACTTGATAGGCTTTTTTGTCAGAATCAGAGAGGCAGGTTTCAGCTGCTTGCGCTTAAATAAAGTAGATGGAGCCAAATCGGCAAAAACTTGGAGAGGAGCCCCATATGTGCCTGTGATGACTGTGTTTCTTGGAATGAAAGTAACAGTACTTCATAGTAGACAATGTTTTTGGTAAAAATGCGTCCATCCTCTAATAAATCACATTGACTTTCATTGTTTTCAATGTAACCTTTAATGGCCTGTGGATTTTTGCACCTTGAGAAGGCAACATACAATTGGCCATTTGCAAATACTGGTTGTTCTAAGAATATACCCACAGATTTGAAAGTTTGTCCTTGTGATTTATTAATGGTCATGGCAAATGCCATGATGATGGGAAATTGTCTTCTTTGAAGTACAAAAGGGAGGCTACTTTCACTTGGTGCCAAATCTATTCTTGGTATGAAAACTTTCTCTCCTTTATGGGCACCAGTTAGAATTTCAGCATCTATGAAATGGTCCTTTAATTGCTGAACAATTAATCTTGTCCCATTGCATAGGACTTTTTTTGGGTTCATATTTTGCAGTAACATGACAATTGCACCTTTCTTTAGCTGCAAAATATGTGGTGGCATTCCAGAAGGAGTTAATGAGTTTATGAATTCAGTGTAAAAGTTTGCCTGACTTTCTTTGTCATCAGCAAGTACAGAATCAACACTGTGATAATTTTTTTGTGTTGCATTAATTTTTTTAAATATTTCATTATTGAAAAGCAATGCATCCTTATTTTTGCATGTTAGTATAACTTTGTTGGCAATTTCCGAATAGTCCTCGTTATTTTTCGTAGTTTCGAATATAGCCGATATAAGATCTTGTTTGCAAATCATATGAGCTGGGATGTGCACAGTGTCCTCAGATAAATTTCGGATTTGTTCTGTTTTTTCTTCTCCAATTGTAATAAGCCAATCATTGAAATAATTTTCTCCTTCTGATCTCATATATTGTTGTAATCGAAGATGGGTAAAATGTTTCCATAGTGTACTTGACTTTATACATGTTTCGATAATGTTGGTTCGATTTCCATGTACAACGACAAGTAATGTTTGTCTAAAATCGCCACCTAACAACATTACCTTTCCACCAAATGATAAAGTATTATCCATGACTTCACGAAGCAAACAGTCAATACATTGTAGGGCATAGCATGACATAATTGTAGCCTCATCTATTATAATTAATTAACTTTTTTTAATTTTTTGGGCTTGTAATGATGTCATTCGAATATCCGACACTGATGTTTCTAAAATAGGCACTGGCAGTTTAAATCCACTATGCACAGTCCTACCGCCTCCTTACAAAAGTGCGGCAATTCCAGTGGTTGCAAACGCCAGTGCTATTTGACCTTGTGAGTTTGACAAAACTCATCAATAAATTATATAGATAAGTTTTTCCTGATCCGCCAGGTCCATCAAGATAGAAATAATGCTCTTTGACCATGTCATCATCTAGGGCATTTTTGATCAAATTAAATGCTTGTGATTGTAATGTATTTAAAGTTGCAAGTCTTTCTTCTGTTCTTTCTGTCTGTAGTTGAATGTCATAGTCTTCAAAGTTGATGTCGTCTATAAGACCTGGATCTGGCAGATTAAAACTTCCACAACCTTATCTATGAGTTAAAAAGACCTCTTGGATTTCCATTAATGCTTTTAATTGGGCAATCAGCTCATTGTATCGTTGCATAAAGTCTTCAGCCATATTAGTTTTAAATTTGTCCCACAAGCTACTGCATTTGGAGCATTTGAGAAGATACAAATGAATGCAAATTGTTCCCTCATCTGGCGTGGCATTTGACATAGTGCTGCTTCTTCTAGACATCTTTCCCATTCTGTATCATCAGCTAGGTAGTTTATATGTCGTGCACCTAAATGAAATGATTCATATACTATGTCATTAACAGTTCTTAAGTGTTCAAAACTTTGTGCACCAGGAACATTTAAAAGTAGTAGTCATAAGCAGAAACGTTCATGGTCTCTTGGACTGACAGTGTAAATTCTTGGTATTATTTTATTTCCCCGGCTTTTTCTTTGTCGCCATAAATGGAATGTCAATATATAACAATTCCCTTGCCTGTAAATCGGTTGAATTTAATTGAAACCATGCAGTTAGTGTAGTGTGGCGATGCTCACTTTGTGCCAATGCATTTGTTTCATTTCCAGCCTGGAAATACACTAAATGTCTTTGTGGCAAATGTACAGCTAAGCTATATACTGCATGTGATCGATCGTGCATTTCAAATTTTAGAAGACGCCACATAGCTTCTGGAGCACTCACATAGCGAGCATCTACATGAGATGTAAGTTCATCATGTACTAACTCAGTGCTTTCGGTATTTTCAGCACTTTTGATGCTACAGTAGCTGCATCATAGCCTTTGTAAATATATTTGTAGACATATTTAATGGATTTTATAGAAATAGAGGGTTCTACATTAATGTGTGCATTATACTTCATGAGTAAATGTGGATTGTATGGTACCACATATCTATTGTCGACGTTTTTGCCACGAATAATGGCAGTTTGTCCCTCTCTTCTTCTATATAATGGATACCCATCACAATTGGCATAAGTTTTGTCTCTATAATCTTTTGGAAATTATTTTGTACATTTCCTTTTTTCCATACATGGTGACTGTGGATTAATATCTCCACAGGGTCCTTGAATTATAGGATGAGTTACAATCTCATATAGTCTACCATGTAGTTCTGGATCTGGTAGTTCAGCAATAATGACTGAATCCACTTTGTCACCAGTATCTGACTTATCTTTTTCTTGAAGGATTATAAGAATATGTGCAGTCCTCTTTTTTGAAATTCAATAGTATAAACATAAGCCAGACATTTGCCAAATAACTGAGTTATGGTTATGTCACATATTAATTAAATTAATTTTATTTTGAAAACTCTGGCCACTAAATCTGGTCCATCGGAAGCAGTTTGGCCAATTAGTAAATTTTGTGTAATCTCTGGCCATTGGGGATTACATGTAAATGTAATAAATAAATCAGGTTTCCCAAATTTGGTGACAATAGCCATGGCATCATTGTATCTTTCTCGCATTTTGCGAGGAGATCCCTGGAAAGAAGATGGTAAAATGATGGCTTTGGCAGCTGTCATGTCTCTGCTTGTAGCAACCTCAGCGACATAATCCATCAATCCACAATACTGTTCTACACGTAGTTTATCTTGTTGATATTTTATGAAGTTTAAATTATTGGCCTCAACTTGTAAATAGGAATCAATAATCCATTGTTGTGTTAGTTTTCCACCACATAAAATTGGATTGAATGTATTTCGAATGGCAATTTGAGCTACTTTAAATTCAAGCATGGAAATATTATTTCGCAGTCGTACTTTAGAATTTGGGTAACCCGGAAGGGTTAACTGTGGTTGCCAACCTGCTTCTCCGTGTGGAAAAAATATTGGATATGTCATTGGATCTAAATTTGTACTTAAGATACTTTTATTAATGAAAGGTTGCTCCTCATTTCTGGGATATATTCTAATGTCTCTCTGAAATGGTGGTTCTCCTTCATCATTTTGAAACACCACTGCAACCTAATTTTATATTGGCAAATTATAACAGCGTTTATCAGTATGTCTATCTCTTTTAAGCACCATATTGACCTTTGGGATTGGCAGTTGATGTATTTCTGCATGAAGTGGTTGTTCCTTTTCTACTTCTGCCAATCGTTTATAAGCTTGAGTGTAGGGGTTATTGGCCATAATTTTATCTAGCTCTATAATAACACTGGGTAAGCATTTTTTATTTTCTTGAAGCTGCATACGTTGATCAACAGCTTCCATTGTATCTAGGACATATAGTTGAGCACATTTTCTTTGCTCTCCTTCCTCTGGATGTAAATGTGAAGTACGATGGTAAATTTGGCCTTGCACTTTAAAGCTGTAAGGGCCATGATCTGGCACATTAGCAGCTAATGTTGCCCCCATAGATGCAAAGGATATGGCACTATTGTATGATCTTATGTATGTTTTGAAATTTTTGTAGTTGGTAAAGTATGCTCAGTCATAATGCTTTGTAAATATGGTGGGAATTGTTGTATTTCTGGAAGTTTGACCTTGCCTTTTTGACAGCAACTAATGAACTGGCCATCTCTGGGTCTACCCTGTTTAAAATGATAAGCCTCACAAAACTGACAGAGAATATTCATGTCACCAGAATTATGAACCTCTACTGCTAAAGACTTAAGTAAAGGACAATTTGAAGAGCGTATATCAGTCTGAGTTTGTAAGTCATCATTGGAAATGTTATCTGATTGTTCAGGATCAGGTTCTAAATGCTTTTGTTTTTTTGCTGCCTTCTTAGTAGTAGATTTATTTTTTTCAGCTGATAGTCTTTTGCTTGCAAGTCTTTTTCGTTTTTTTTCTCGCCCAATTTCCTTCTGCTCCGGCGTCTGCTGGTTTGCCCATCTTTTTTGTCGTTCTCTAGTTTGGCGTCTTATCTTTTCCTGTTTCTTGTCAGTATCAGCCATATTAATTTGTAAATAAAAAGTATGTATTATTAGTTTAGTTTGTGATTGTAATTTGTTTTGTAAGTTCTTATTTGTGTTTTTTGGTACTACAGTGTTTTGTGTGCAACAGTGTTGTCATTATAGATTTCGGTTGTGTGTATGGGATTATAGGTTATTGTAGATGAACTTGCTTTATAGTGTTAAATGAGTATATGTCGTTTTTTTTTGTGGACGCTACTTTTGAGATTCTAGGTTTCTAGGTTTGGCTTATAGGCATAGCACAGGCAAGGGAATTGTGGAGTAAATTTTGTAAATGGTACCAATATTTGGATTATTTTGTTGTTTTCTGTAGGCGATTGTTGTAATTGTAGGATTATCTTTTACTTTTAGGCTTATAGGGTGTGGGTCAGAAAAGAGGCTTTATTGTGTTTTTTTGTAGGTGTTACTAATATTTGTTGTAGTATCCTATTTTCTGTGTCTGTTTAGGTTGTGGTTTTAATGTTGTAAGTTAGAGCCCAGAGAAGAGGATTTATTGTTGGATTTGTTATGTGTAGATAGATTTCACTTATGGGTTAGTGTTAGAGGTTGGTGTAGCTAAAACAGGATTCCTTTTTACATTTGAAATGTGTCAACAATATTTGTTGATGGATCGTGCTTTGTGTGCCTTATTATTGTTGCTCGTTGCTTCTCATTTTATTTTTCATGTTGACATTGCTGCACAGCAAACATGCTTTGCTTTTTTCTCCTTTTTTACTTGTTGTACTATACCTTGTTAGAAGTCTTATTTGGGGATGAATATCACTGGATCCAGTGCTGCAAATCTTCGTGCGACAGTCTTCAGGCAGTGTCTGTTGTAAACGAGAAATGTTCTTTTATTGTAATTTATTTTGGAATAACAGCATCTTTTATTTTTTTGCAAAGCAATGTCTTAGCATTTTGGATTTGTTTGTTGTGTGTAAAATCCTGGCGTTCTAAGAGTGTGTGTGAAACCATGCAGCGCTGGAAATAATTTTGTAGTATCCTGTTTTGTATACACCACTGGTGTAATTGGATTATTGTTTTACTGTAGTAGTTTGTGGGCAATAAAACAGAATTATTATTTTTTGAATTGTGTATGTGTTATCAGTATTTCTTATAGTATACTGTTTTTTGTGCGCCACTTTTGGACTGATATATTTTGTTTCTGGGTTAGGGTTAGAGTTTCTTGAAGACTAAACAGTAATGTTTGTTCCATTTTCTATATGTTAGCAATGTTTGTTCCACTATCCTGTTTTGTCTCCACCACTTTTGGGATGCATCTTTTGGATTATGGGTCAGGGTTAGAGGTGTTTGCAGACTAAACAGGAATTCTCTGTTCATTTTCTATATGGTATAGTATCCTGTTTTGTGTCTGCCACTTAGATTTTAGTTATGGTTTCTGCTCAGAGCTTTTTGGCTAGTAAACAGTCTTTATTGTTGTATTTTATATGTCTTAGCAATATTTCTTCAAGTGTGGTGTTTTGTGTTTACTGTAATTTGTATTGAGGCTTCTTATTTGTTCTTATTTTCATTTTAATATTGGCGGGCAGCAAACAGGCTATTATTATTATTTGTTTGTACTTGTTATACTATACCTAGTATTTTTGCTGTATGAATGACAGAGAGTCCCCTACTGCCAATGTTGATCCGCCAGTCTTCAAGCAGTGTCTGTTTCCAAAGAGAAAGAGAAATTGTTAATTTGAGTTTTTTTTTTTTTTTTGGAAGAGCATGGTCTTTTTCTGAATGTAATGTATTTTTGTATGTTACCTCTTCTTTTTTTTGATCACCTTTCACAGTCCACGCTGCAAATTCTTTTTTTTTTTTTTTTTTTAAAGTTTTATTGAAGGGAAAATGCAATATTCCAACATAATAAAGCAAAAAATTACATTTACATTCAAATTTTTCAACCAAATTAAATGCCTTATGTTTTGAGCTCTAGCATACCCCTTCAGTTTTATCTTTTCTGTTATTATGAAACTACAATAACTTTAAAACAAAACAAAAGAAACACAAACAATAACAACAAAATTAAATATATTGAGATTAGAGATTTAAATATATATATATATATATATATATATATATATATATATATAAATAACTAGGGAGATAGAAAAAAGCTAAGGGACAGAGGCATATCTGAATATTTATACCTAGGTGGTTCCTTAACAGAGCCAGATTTCTATACTTAGCGGCATTTCAACATAGATTAATTACTTTTCAGTTATGTCAAGTTAAGTATTTTAAATTAGGTTACTTAGCTAATCTATTACAACAGTATACTGAAATATAGTCACCTCCTGTTCAACATCTCCCAAGAACCAGAGTTTCCAGGGCCCCCTCTCAAACCTCCCCCGCTCCAGGTCCTCCTTTAGCTCAGTTTTGACAGCTTTGCAATCTCAATTAGGTCACAATTAAGTCAGGTCAATTCAGGAGCGTGTTAAAAGACGACTCCAGCCGGGGATTCCAAATTTTGTAAAATTGTGGCATAGTGTCTAATATAGCACTCGTTAGCTTCTCATTTATTGTTATATAGTTAACTTTCCTAACAACCTCCTGTAGATCTAAAGTTCCCGACTTCCACTGACTGGCAATGTGTGTTTTGGCCGCAGCTGTCATTATCTAGAACAACTTGTTCTGGCTCAATGATAAATTTGGGAGTTTAATCCCCAACAAGCAGGATTCCATGGTTGCCAAAACAGTAGTCCCAAACAATGACGTAGCCAGTAATGTTAAGTCTTCCCACAACCTATGTACTACCTGGCATTGCCACCAGGTGTGTATATGATCCCCTATCTTTTGGCAGCCCCTAAAACAATTGCTGCTTACTCTAGGGTCATACTTGTGAAGTTTGTCGGGGGTACAATATATCCTGTGTAGGACCTTGACAAATGTTTCTAGATGTGAAAAATTACTGGTTGATTTCTGCCATATTCTCCATTCCCACTCCCTTCCAAGCTCTTTCTCCCATTTACATATGTATGCTGGTTTCTCTATATTTTTTGATTTTGAAAATTTGTCATACAGCGAACCAATTACTCCTCTAGCCAATGGAATGTTTTTGCATATAACCGAGAACCAGGAAGTTTTCGGAGGCCCAAATCTTTTACGCATCTCGCTGACCCAGATCCTTATCCTCAAATAATTGTAAAACTCTTCAGTAGGGAGGGCATATTTTTCTTTAAACTGCTCAAAAGTCACCAAGTGATCCCCCCTATACCAGATACCTAACTTATCTAATCCCCTAGAGGCCCACCAATGTTTTGATGTCATACTCAGGGTTGCCCAAATTTCCGGGAAGGAGAGAACCGACATTAGGGGGGATATACCTACATCTAACCTATTCTTGGACCTGGCCCACCCCCAAGATGTTATAGTCAGATTTATTATGGGGTTTTGATGGGATTTAATCGGGCGCAGTCCTTCAGGCATCCATAATAGCGTTTCCCAACTATGAGGTTGCATTTGTTGTTGTTCTAAAAACACCCAGCCTAGTTGGTGCTTGACTGAGTGTGTTTGGGCAGTTGAGCGAGTCTAACCGCTTTAAAATAGTCCCGTAAATTGGGGCATGATAGCCCCCCCTCCTCCCTGTGTCTGAACATTATTTTCCTGGATATGTGAGATTTCTTATTATTCCAGATGTATCTGAAAATACTGGCTTGAAACTGATCTAGTTCCTTCAGGGATATTGGCATGTGGAGTGTCCTAAAGAGATATAAGATCTTTGGTAGTGTGTTCATTTTAATTGCCGCTATTCGGCCAGTCCATGAAAGTGGATAATTCCTCCATCTCAACAAGTCATCATTTAATTTTTTTTACATAGGGGGATAATTTGCCTTGTACAGGTCGGATAATTTGGGTGTAATATTAACCCCTAGGTACAGTATTTTATATGTCTGGCCGGCCATGAGAAGGTATATAGAGATTTCAGAAGTTCTATGTCATTCTGATTCATACCCAGGCTTAGAGCCTCTGATTTCCCCAGATTTAGTCTAAGTCCTGACACTTTGCTAAACACATCAAGAGACGACATCAATGCTGGTATGGAAGTCCCGGGATTTGTGCATAAGATGTCGTCTGCAAAAAATTTGCATTTTTAGTGTTGTAACCCCACTTGTAACCCCTGAATTTCTTTGTTTGCTCTAATGAGTTGTGCTAACAGTTCAATGGCCAGGGTGAATAAGAGGGTCGAAAGTGGGCATCCCTGTCTCGTACCTCTATGTATGCAGATCTGGGCTCTATGTTTCCCCTGGTAGCCTTCGGTTAGCTGTCGGGGACTCATAATATGTTCGGAGTAGGCTAGTAAAGCGTCCCTTGATACCAAACCTATCCAGCACCTTAAACAAATATGGCCACTCAACCGTATCGAAGGCTTTCTCAATGTCTAGGGCCAGCAGGCACATAGGGAAGCCTGCTTTGTGTGCCAAGTATTGAAGATTGAGGATACGTCTGACATTGTCCCCCGCCTGCCTATGAGGTACAAACCCTGCTTGATCCTTATGAATAATTTCTGGTAGGAACCTGGAGATCCTTACTGCCATGATTTTAGCTAGTAGTTTAACGTCCCCATTCAATAGAGATATGGGTCGATAATTCCTCACCTCAAGATCATCCCTTCCTTCTTTCGGGAACACTACCAAATCCGCCTGATTTAATTCTTGGGGCATACTTTCCCCCTTCAGAATGGCATTAAAGAGGGACGTAAGATAAGGGTTTTTATAGGATTTCAAACTTCTTAAAATATAAATTAGTAAAACTATCCGGTCCCGGAGATTTGCCTATTTTGAGGTTCTTAATCCCTACCCTCACTTCTTCCGGTGTAATGTCTTGATTCAAATTAGTTAGTTGTTGCTCATTTATTGAGGGGAGATCTATGGTACTTAAAAAGGAGTCAATGTCCAGCCCTTCAGTCTGCGTTCTTGATGAATATATCTGCTGATAGAAGGACTGAAACTCTTTCTGTATGTCCCTTGGGCTACAGGAAATTTTACCATCCGACCTCCTAATCTGGGTTACCCTGGTTCGGACTTCCTTAGATTTCAGTCTCCTGGCTAGCATTCCATCTGGTTTGTTCGCTTTCCAGTAGTATAAGTGCTTTGTTTTTCTCATAGCCTTCTCCGTATGATAAGATAAAACCCCATCTAGATCTGACCTGACTTTGTTAATTTGACTACGGAGCTTCCGGGTAGGGCGCTGCTGATTAAGCTTTTCTAGGTTATTGAGGATAGCCGTGAGCTCCTCCTCCTTTCGCCTGAGCGACTTACGGTGTTGAGCAGTGAGCTTAATACAGCAGCCCCTTATAAATGCCTTATGGGCTACCCAGAGCCAACCCACCCCCGTCTCCGGAGAATCATTCCATTCAAAATATTGCTTAATATCCTCTGCCAGAATTCTTAAGCCATTGGGATCAGACAGTAAGTGTTCGTCAATCTTCCAGCTCCTGGGTGGAGATAAGCTGGGCCCCAGAGTTATTCTAATGACCAAGGGCAGGGGACAATGTCAGATTCTCGGAAGCTATAAAAAAGTATGGAGTCTGTGAGAAACGTATCAATCCTCGAATATGAGCCATGCGTGGGCGAATAGAATGTGTATTCCCGGTCTATATGTAGGCCCCTCCAAGCATCTACCAGACTAATTTTCGCCATTAGATGCTTAATTTGACCAAGTTTTTCGAAAAATGTAGTATCCCGGACGTCTCCTGATCTATCCATTGTCGGGTCCAAAGTCAAATTAAAGTCCCCCCCCAATCACCAGCCTACCTAGTTCCAGCGATTCTAATTCTCTCAATAGTTTAATCAGGGTTTTTTGGGGTGAGCTTGTGGGAGAGTATAGGGATATGAGTGAGATTCTGTGGCCCGAGACAACCCTGGTAACCAGGACGTAGTGTCCATCTTTGTCTACCCTGCTGTGTTCTAAGTTAAATGGAAAATCTTTATGTATCAAAATAGCTGCCCCTGCCTTCTTCTTTGAGTGGCCATATACATTGTCGGGTAATCCTTATGGCCAAATTTTGGTTTGCCTTCATGTGAAAACTGAGTTTCCTGCATGAAGACAACTGAGGGCCTGAGTTGTCTATAGTACCTGAAGGCTTTCCTCCTCTTGAAGGGCGAGTTAAAACCCTTAACATTGTGAGCTATAAACGTATATTCTGACCCACTCATCCTAATTTAGAATCTACGTGTGCGTGCCTTCCCTGACTACCTGCTGTTTCTCGCCCTTCGCCATTTCCAGTGAGTCCAAGGGTGACCGGAGGCCCGGAGGGAGTCTGCTGATGCTGGAAACTCTGGTCGCTGTCGAACCAAAGGAAAACAGAAAAACATAATATTAGTGATACAGTTTGTAGAATTATACCTTTAGCCCAAAACGCTATAATAGTTATTGCTGTCTGATAACTGGTCTGTTGCTCTAGCAAGCTTAGCTCTCTCCTTCTTCCATAACAGTTCGTATAAAAACGAAATAACATAACAACTAGTTAAAGTGAACCTGAGAATTTTTATATCTGTCACAAGTGTCTACTTCTAACTGTCCCTACATCTAAGACTTTGACTATCCCATATTTAAACTCTGTTGATCTAAGCTAGTTCTTTTTCATCCGAAGTATAGCAAATAGTCCAGACTTGAAATAAAGTCTCAATGTCACTTCCAGGTACTAGGCCGGCTTTCACTCAGACCGTGCTATTGCCAAGCTTTCAGTAGTAAGATCCTGGTCTCCTCTACGTTGAGGGCTGTAGATATTTTGGCTTTTGCGGTCAAGTTCCTGTCTCTGGGATTTCTGGGAGGGAGCAAATCCTCCTTTTGAAGATGCGGGCCTACTAGAGTCCATTGCTTTTTCGGGATAGGAGGAGGAGGGAGGCTATGCTCTTCAACCGGCAAGTCCGCCTGGCAGAGGCAAAGTTGGCGCAGCACCGCCAGGCAGTCCTCTAGAGTACGAGTGGTGTGCGCAGTGCCCTGATAGTTGAAGGTTAGAGCAAAAGGAAAGTTCCACCTGTATTGCAGCTCTTGCTGATTGAGGATCGCCATCTGCCTCCTCCTGTCTAGCGTGTTGGGGGACAGGTCCACGTAGACTTGCAGGTTAGACTTATCAGGCCCTTTAACAGTCTGCATCTTCCTCGTCTCCGCCAGCAACAGATCCCTGGCCTGTTGCCTGAGAAAGCGCACAATTACGTCTTTCAGGGCTTCTGGGTTTCTCGCCCCTCCCAGAGCTCTGTGAACTCGTTCCATCTCAAGGACCGTCTCTGCTTGGTCGGGGAGTATTGCCGCAAACGTCTCCTTCTAGTATGCCGTCAGGTCCTGTGTAGCTCTTGGGACCCCTCTTATTCTCACGTTATGACGGCGTGACCGGTTCTCTAAGTCCTCAATTTTGTTTCTCAATTCCATAATATTGTAATAATTTTGATCTATGGCCGATCATGCTGTTGCGCCTCTCCGATTTGGTCCACTATCTCAGGGTCCTTTGTCCCAGCTCTTTCAGGTCATTTCGCAGCGGTTCTATTGCTTTGGTCAGGAGCTGCTCGATCGTGGCAAAAGATCTGGGAGAGAGGTCTATGTGTTGGTTCTCTTTTTTAGAAGTGTCTTCCTAATCCGACAAATCCGATCCTTCAGAAGCTTAATCTATGTGAGACGTGGGTTTGGCCACCCTTGGCGGGAAGTGTTCTTGGAATGCCCTTGGCTGAGGGGCCCCTCTTGCCTTTCTTCATATTGCAGAGTAGTGTTTCACGTACTCCAATTAATCTGTGGCTTCCTCCTCCTATCCCGGTTGCTTGCAAGTAAGTTGGAAAATTATAATTGCAGTTGTTGCTTCACATCTAGCAGGTAAGCTCCCTAGTTATGATTCAGCAGTAGATAATTATTGTGTACTAGGATAGTCATAGCGTCCCGTTGGGTAGCTTTTACATCTCTTGGGTCAGTGGTCTTTGCTTGTAGAATGCCAGTATCACCCTATCCAGGACCCACTGCATGTTTGAGAGTCCCAGATGACTTAATTCAGTCCAGTTTAGATGCAGGTTCTTGTTCCCTTATTAGAGGTATAAAGAGCGGCTGAGCAACCCCTTCTCCAGTGTCTCGGCAATTCCACCGACAGTCCTGTAGGATTCAGTTAGGATAGCTCCCTTTTTTTTGCACGTCGGGTGTAGTTCCACTAAGTGGCCACAGGATGGCAGTTAGGAGCTTCAGGGGCTCTGTTAGCTTTGTATAATATTCTGTTGCAAGACTAGCTTGGTTTTTAAAACAGGAAAAGGCTGATCTACAGGTTAGTGTCACTGAGTCCAGTATATTATCAAGCCTTGTTAAAGTTGCAATGTTCCCAGTCAGGATGTGGGTCCACAACCCCTGAGTCTGGTGTAGTCAGGGTAAAACAGTGTCCTGGTAGGGCTTGTGGGGGGTGGAGGGTTCCAGTGGTACAGTCTTTCTGGCCCAGTGTTTGCTCCCCAGAGGTATCTTCCAGCTTTTGCAAGATATAGGGATATTTATTATGATTCTGGGCAGGTGAGGGTGTTGAATCTAGTGAGGCTTGTGGAGACAGCTCCCTTTTTATTGAGCTGCTTTAGTTTGTGATGGGGATGGTGCTGTGTGCTTCTAGGCCTCAGGCCTGCCTCGTGTGGATCCAAAATGGCGGCTGCCCGTTTTCCACTGGGATTTCCTGCCTCCCTGGTGGCTTCTGATGCAGGCTACTGGCTTCATATGCTTCAGCCTGTCCCTCCAGCTGTCCCTCTGCCCATGTCTCACCTCCACCTGCGCCCTGGGGTAGATGGGCCTTCTCCCCACGTGGTCCAAGATGGCGGCCTCCTCCTCTCTTCTATGGCCCCCACGTCTGCCTCTCCTACCTCCTCCGTCGGGGATCCAGGCGCCTGGAGCCTCTGGTCTCGGTCCTCTGGCCTCCTGTGCCTCCTCTGTGGCTGTAGAACCCCCGCCTGGCATTGTCTTGTCTTTTGGGGGAGCTCCCCATTTAGGAGCTATGTGCACCCCCTTTTCTCCTGACTCCGAGGGTTGCTCCCCCAATCTACCCTGAGGTATTTGTTTTTTTTTTGGCCCTGAGGGTGTATTTTGGGCCAAATTCAGCAGCCTGCAGCAGGAGCTTGTACTAAACACGTCCGGTGGCTGTGGACGTTGGCTCCGCCTCCACCCACGCTGCAAATTCTTGAGTGACCCTGTTGATGCAGAGTCTGTTGGAAATGTACAAACAAGGAAAATATTGAGCTGCAGGCTAAAAATTTATGTGTGTCAATGTATTTTTGTGACATTATTTTGTGTAAATGGATGTCACTTTAATATTTTTTTTTATTTGTTTCAGTTAAGATGAGCTTCTTGTAGGGCCCATACACATATGTGTGTATTTGAAATGTTACTATACATGAATCCAGTGGTTCATGTTAATCTTTGAAATACCCTTTTTTAAAATTATTTTTGTGGTATTTCTTAATAAATTAAATATATTATAGCTTACCTCTTTGTTGTAATTTGCAGATTGTGAAGTTATAAATTGGTAAGGAATTCTCTTCTGAAGTAACGGCAGCAGTGAACTGTCCAGTCACACTGTTCATCACCTGAGGAGGAATTTTCTGGAAAGTGTGCAGTATTTATAAACTTTGAGGTGCTTCAAACCGTTAGAACACAATACGCATGCACTATTTGCGTTCCACGCTTGAATTTGCGTTCACTCAGCCGCCATTTTGCATGTAATAGTTATGTGATTGATGTAAAATGGTGGCGAATTTCACTGTGGTACGAGCCGCATAGTGTGTGTTACGTGCCGCCTGAACTGTTCTTGAGTGTTCGTTCCATTTTGCGAGTGAGTGTAGTAATTTTGCGTCCTTAGCCTCGTTTTGCTTAGTGGATTTTCGTGTCTGTAAACTCTTAAATTTGTAGCTAAATTGAGGTGTAACTTCACTTGCAGAGGTGCTGTGTGCCCCCCCTTGCTGTGGGTAAGCTTTTTATGTGTTTGTTGTGTGTATTAATTGTGTTTTTAATGTTTTCATGTGCGCAGGGTTCAGGGGCTATGGTCGTATTTTTGCGCGTTATATATATACTATACTATATATATATATATATATAGTAGTACAAATAAGGAATAGTACATAAGTGACTCTATTTGAATGTCTAGAAATAGGTTGATGAAAACTTATTTCCTGCTCAAATTTCTCAAAAATACAGTATATGCACTGAAGTGGGAAACCTGGGTGGGACATGCAAATGAGGCCACATAATGCACCATCACTCTGTCATATGTGAAACAATTGCTGTATAGAACTACTCTCTACAACAATCACCACACAAACCAGACACTCACACCATACTGAGGATCGGCAGTAACCGTGAAACAGTACTGTATGTGGTTAAGTGGCCTGGTTTGTGAAAAATCCATTCGTTGCTATGCCTAAAACTGTGAAATACAGTAAGCATATGCTTAAAAGGAGCCATGTTTAAAATTGTTTGGATTGACAGAGTGATGGTGCATTATGTGGCCTCATTTGCATGTCCCGCCCAGTTTTCCCAGACTCCAGTGCATATACTGTATTTCTGAGAAATTTGAGCAGGAAACAAGTTTTCATCAACTTATTTCTAGACATTCAAATAGATTCACTAATGTACTATTCCTTATTTGTACTACTGTACTTTTTACAGTGAAGGGCTTCTATCTCTTAGCCCACCATATGTGAAACAATTGATATATATATATATATATATATATATATATATATATATATATATATATATATATCATTTTTTATTATATTGAGGTGGGCAGGGGCATTGGGAATTTAAACAAATAATAAATAAGTAAAAAAAAGTTTTTGAGGGGCACTGCAGCAATGTGGCCCCTAAGAGCAGGGCCCCAGTGCATTGCATCAAATTCATCGACAGTAGATCCGCCCCTGCTTTCTGTCCTGGGAGTAGAGCTGAATCCCCCCCCAGATTTGTTTGTGCTCCTAAACCCATGCTTCTGGACCTATTCTCTAGGTCCTCCAGCTTTGTTTCGAGGTTCAGGATTTGGGTTGAATTGGCCGAGATCTATACCCTGTCTTGGGTTTGCGTATCAATGATCTGATTCGCAACAGACTCTAAAGCTTGCGTTCGATGACCTAAGTCTATGAGATCTTGCTTTAGTTCTTTAAAGGTATAGGCAAGTTAGCTGGGTTATTAATGCATCTAATAGAGGAGCATTTATAGTGTCTTAATAAAATAGTGCACATTAAAAAAAATCCAAAGTAAACATTTAAACTGTTAGCATGAAGTTTGTTGAATTTCTTGCATTTGCAAATAATTTTCTCTCAATGTTGACACCCCCTGAAATTCCCAGGGCATATTAGTATACATTGTACATTGTATTGTTTTGGCCTGGGATTGTGCAGATATGCTCAGTTAGCAACTGAAGTCTGCCCTACTGTGGCAAGTCACATGATTTTATGCACTTTCCTTTAGCCAATCAGCAGCTTTTATATCGGGTAAAAAAAATGATATTCGATATGCGCAGTGCCATTGCTTGTGGTGTCTACATCACTTTTTTGCAAAAACTGTTTGCATTTCTTCATGGACAGTTCGCCCGAGGACTATTCCCGGCGATTTTGGCATGTTCGCGTTCTCAGCGGACGGCGAACACATGCGCTTTTCGGTTCGCCCCCTATACTTTATCCTTGAGGAAACTTTGACCCTGCACCTCACAGTCAGCATACACTCCCTTCCAGAGCCTTCCATCTGTATGACAGCCTCCATTTTAGAATCATTCTGTAGCTGCATTCGTGGAGAGAGGAAATATATTCTACCTGCTCTTGATTTAATAGGGAAATAGATAGCCAGGCTGTGTATTTAGCTTTAACTACACACCCGAAGGACTCCTTTGATATCTGCTGCAAGGACAGCAACCCAAAAAGCCCTTTTTAGGGCTAGAACATCATTTATTTTATTTTATAATTTTTTTCTGCTGATTTAATAGGGAAATAGATAGCCAGGCTGTGTATTTAGCTTCCATTACAGACCTGAAGGACTCATCTGATATCTGCTGCAAGGACAGCAACCCAAAAAGCCCTTTTTAGGGCTAGAACATCATTTATTTTATTTTATCATTTTTTTCTGTGTAATCTAATTGCATATGCCTTCCTGCCAGCGTGTGTGTGTGACAGGCTAACACCTAACAGCTTATATTATGCTTATTTTCACTACTCATACCCGGTGGTGTACCATATATTGAAAACATCCATTTTTTTCCTGTAATCTAATTTCAGTTGCCTGCCTGTGTCAGGCTCACAGCTTATATTGTGCTCAGTGAAATAAAACAACACTTTTTTGGCTGTAATAGATTGAATAGCAATTGCCTGCCTACAGGCGTGTGTGTGAAGTCTATTGCATCTACTCTGCCAACTTTTGCCAGTGCACAGTGATACGTCATATCTGGTGCAACCGTAGTGTACAGTGACATAAAACAACACTTTTTTGACTGTAATTGATTGAATATCAGTTGCCTGCCTACAAGCGTGTGTGTGAGGCCTACAGCGCCTACTCTGCCAACTTTTGCCAGTGCACAGTGACACTGCTATCTGGTGGCACCTTAGATTGCATGCACAGTGCCCCAAATTTGAAGTGGGAGGACCGACCAAGCATCTTTTTCCATCTCCCGCTTCCAAAAATCCATGCCATATACACGTCCCCTGATAGGTGACGTAACAGGTAATAAACTGATAGGAATAAATAGTACAACTGAACACACCACTCCTATCTGGTGGCACCTTAGATTGCACGTGCAGTGCCCCAAATTTGAAGTGGGAGGACCGACCAAGCATCTTTTTCCATCTCCCGCTTACAAAAATCCATGCCATATACACGTCCCCTAATAGTGGACGTAACAGGGATTAAACCGATAGGAATAGTACTAGTTAACAGTACACACCTTATAATAACGCAGACAGAGGCAACGCAGAGAGAGGAGTCTGAAGAAGAGGAGTCAGAGGAGGAAGGTGGCTTTGAGGAGGTGGAAGACCAAACACAGCAGGCGTCCCAGGGGGCTTGTTGTCACCTTTCGGGGACCCTTGGTGGCTGGGTGGAGGAAGAGACCTTCAATGACATCAGTGAGGACAAGGAACGGGACATGGCTAGCTTGGTATCCAACCTTGTGCAAATGGGGAGTTTGCGGTTGTGCAAAGGGACTGTTTGCGGTTGTTTGCGGTGCATTAAACAGGGAGATTGGTCTGTTACTGTGAAACGGGTGTAACCCTTACACTACCTGATCGATACAACATCATACCTGATGTTTTAAAGCATGTTATTCCAAACAATTTAGGAATGTTAGGTGATTTATGCCCTTTATGGCTTAAAACCAGACTCTGCATCAACTATGTAATTTTCCGTGGGAGTTTTGCCATGGATCCCCCTCCGGCATGCCACAGTCCAGGTGTTAGTTCCCTTGAAACAACTTTCCCATCACTAATGTGGCCAGAAAGAGTCCCTGTGGGTTTTGAAATTCGCCTGCTGATTGAAGACTATGGTGGTTCGCCGGGTTCGCCCATTTGTGAACATTTGATGGAAGTTCGCGTCCGCTGTTCGCGAACCGAAAATTTGATGTTCGCAACATCACTAATTCTACAGGATGCATTCATAACTGACCTCACTTGCATATTCCTTTAATAGACAGAGAAAGGCGGGATTGCATCAATTGGTCAAATTTAGCCAGTGAAAGGTCTGATAGATTTACATTGGGATATGATTTCACTGAGTCCAATTTCCCCTCGGATTCTGATGGGGAGTCCGGCATATTTTCCTGCCGGGGGTAGGGGCGGATTAGGAGTTTGTTTAGGGAAGTGATCTGTTATACTCACTATGGTCCTGGGAGAAATGTTATACCTTTACCACTGTCGCACATTTTCCTCGGATAACCGAGACAACTCCACTTTAACTAATATTTAATGATAGCTCATTATGAAGGTGGTTAAGAACCCCGACATTAACTCCTGTTAGCTCAATTGCTTACATGACAATGAATCCAGTAATTTGTCACCATGAAGTGAGCATATACAATGTGGCCAGCAGAGTGCAGTATACTCTTATTATAGCTTATAGTCAATCCCAAAATGACTTTATCCCACTCAATAAAGTATGAAAGCGTCAGCTTGCCGGGTAGAAGTATAAAATATAGACACTGTAATTAAGCCAGGAAACAAGTCAGATCAGACCAAAGCAGCCTGCAGAGGCCTTCGGGGGCTGAGTCATTAGAGCTTCACTTCAGAAGTGCTGGGACCTGCAATATGTTGCAAAATTCATAAAAAATTGTATTCAATAGTTAAATCATTCTCCCTGTCTCCTGTCTGTGTTATCCTGTGTGTTGGTACTTTAATAATTGCAAGCACTGCATATGAGTTGCTTAGACAAGACACTAAGATGGGAGCTGTATGTGGGGAGCCTAAAATGGCCGCTGCTTAGTTGGCGGGAAACCCCTGTTGAGAGAGAGCAGATAATGTCCCTTCACCCCTTGATAAGCCCTCAAGGACGCAAAGGAGCAAGGCTTCCTGATTTCCTCCACTGCAGCTCAAGCCTGACACTTCCAGAGAAGCTCTCTTATCCCCTGCAGACTCCCCGCTGTGTCAGGCCTCCAAAGAGAAGCTCCGCCACATGGGGCAAGATGGCCGCCACTTTTTGGCTCTCAGCAGCCTCAGGGCTTCACACTAAGGGGAACGTTCTCCATGAATGATGGTGTGATGTGAAATGGTGGGTGCATATAAAAGTCACAACCTGCAGATTGCTCCTATAAGCTACAGTAGGAAAATTAGGGGTGTACGGAGCCCCAAAATCTGGGTTGTGACACCAAGCAAGGATTAACTTTCTCCCAGAATGACACTCACACATAGATTATGTAAGTTGAAACTGAAAACTGATTTATTGGTCACAGTACAAGTTTATTCATAACATCATCCAATCATAACAAGCCCTAACCTTCAGTAAACATTACTCTAGCACACTCTCTTGGACTCTTTATCTGCCTTTTTTAATATATGGAATCCCTGGATAGAATCTTCACATGGTATTGCACATGGTATTGCAATAGTTTAATCGGACTTGATATTGACTTATTTATTCGCACATTCTCTGAGCCGGGTCAGCCTCCACTACGTAATTGGAGATTAGACATAAGTATGAAACATTTCCTTGTAACATATGCATTAGAAATGATTGCGACACTGTATTTAGTTAACATTTTGTTTATTTATTGTTTATGTTATTATCTAATTAATAAAGAGAAAAAAAATGGGTAAAGATACCATACTATTTAATATAACAGACACTTTCAAATGAAGACAAAGTTGTAATGGAAGGTATATTACTCTTTGATACTATATTTGACAACCATGTTTTGTTTATCATACCAACCTGCTCTTTTGCCTCTTAGTTAATTTCTCATAATCAAGTTCTTGTAATCTTGGTTTCTTTATCTACTAATAAAATTGATTGGAAAAAAAAATCATTACTCTTGCCAATCCCCAAAGTTTATACCATTGATCATGTGGGTGACCTGTCAATCAAATGATGCCATCCTCCCTAATCACCCCTTGTAGACCAGGAGCTTAATTGATTGATTAGTCTAAACCCTTCTTTGTTCCTTGGGGCCATCCAGTTAGAACAATAGGGGAGACACCATGTCTGACTGCCTACGTCACACTCACCCCTACTCAGACATGTCCCTTTTAAGATTGTAGAAAAATTCCCCATCTTTCTGGCCCCAGCTTCCCAATACTGGGACCTAGCGCCCCCTTCCCCGGGGAACCCAAACATCACCATGTGCAACTCTAATTAATACACACATAAAGAATATATTAAATAGTACTATAACATAACATTGAACCTAACTATCCATCCCATGCCATCGAGGCTGTTACAGTCGCAACTTCCATGTGGCCATGACATCATCCTTGAAAAAGGGGAAGAATTATGCAGTATTAACCATTGCCATCCCGGGGCCCATAACATTTTAACGGTTCCAAAAATCCAGGTGTCCCCCTGGTCATAGCACAGAGTACTTGGGAATTTTCTCAGGTAAATTATATATAGAATAAGAGCTGTATGAGCTGGAAGACCAATGAGGAAGTTTATTGTGTCCCCTCTAGGAAATATTGTCACTGACTGTAACGTCATCCTCCTTAGTGACCCAGCACTATATATGTGTGTTTTCACAGAAAGAGTAGTGAATAGTTTTGTGGATATTTTTATTGTTAGAAGCAAAACACAAATATTACATATTTACAAGTTTATGTATTTTTTTTTATTTGAAACATCAATAATACAAAAAGAGACATAAGAAATAAGATAGGTTAATAAGCAATGTTATCCCTTTCCAGAGTTTCAAATTCCCCTCTTTTATATACATACTAGCGACTTGCCTGTCAAAATGACGACAATAACATTTGAAGCCTGTCAATGCTGTTTGACACACAATGCGAGGCTCTCCCCCCTCTAACTTGCAGGCCTCTCCCACGTCGCCTTTGGAGCTCATCGCGAGGCCCACAATGAGCGCCTTTGACGCTCATTGCAACCCCAATTAAACCTGTGACTTTCAGTCCTCACGATGAGCGACAAAGGCGCTCATTGCGAGGCCCGCAAAAACTCCCTCTGCACTCATTGCGCATACACAAGCCCAGATCTTTTAACATTGCGTGATGACAACTCGCAATTACCACAACTATTATATGTGATACCACATTTGGATCCTCTGCTTTGCTTAGTATCAGTCAGCCAGTAATGTGAAGGTACCCAGGAGGTTGTGCTATCAGTGGAATTACCTTTCTCCCAACATGGCGGCTACATGTCTCACTGCAGCTCTCTTTGTCCTCATTGGTCTCTCTCGTTCCCATTCTCTCAGAGCGCTCATTAAAAACTCCCTGTCACAGAAATCTAGAAATCTGACCGCTTGCATCCAGATGGAAAAATAGAGCCAACTATAGCATGAAAATAATACCTTTTCCAAATAATTCTATATATTCAAGACTTGAAAAGGTTTTCCTGGTGGACTTGGCAACCTGTGACTTTACAGTAGGTAAAACTGTACAGATGTGATAATGGGAGTTAAATAGTTTAATTAGCCATTAATCATTAATGGAATCTATATGTAATCATTTAGAAAAAAAAATACAAATCTTACTTTCAAACACTAACTTATAAGCTTCCAGTTGGGTTTTCTTTACTTCACCCATTAGGAGGACATCAAGTGGGGGAGCAACTCTGTCCTAAATGGTCACACAGCCTCTGTTCCTCCCAAATAAATCAATATAACACATTTCCAGCCAGTGAAGAACATGTACTCCTGCCCATAAATAATCTTGTGTATGACCATTTAGGATTGCCTTCCAGTCAGAGTTGCTGCCCCCAATATGATGACCTCATAAAGAATAGACACAAAAGGCTTAATGACAACTTGTCCAGTAAGCACATTTCACTGGTTTATATAGGAAATGCCCCAATTAGTATGGTAGAAATAAATTGTACTTATATATATAAATACAATTGTGGCTGGTTGTTATTAAATACCTTGAGTGGAAGCATTAGGTAACTGAGTTTAAATGACAGTTTAAATTACATATATCTTTTTGTGCAGCCGATAGGGCAGAAAACAATTCCTCAGGGGCTACTCATTAAATGTAATAAACTCTCAATAAGATGACATTTCAACTTCTTATTTGTGGGTGGGTTAAAAAGGCTGACTAACAAAATGGCATACTTCAATCTTATTGTACTGTGGGAAAATGCATTTAAAAAAATAATGTTGATAAAGTACTTGTTATTAGCTATATATATATTATAACATGTGGAACCTCTTTGGTGTTATTGTGTTTCTATAAAGTCTCTTACCTGCTGGGTATAATTGGTGGATACTGACCTGCCTTGTACAGACACTTAAATGTATCAATTGCCCTTCTTACTCTTTTATATTCTAATAGAGAGGTTACGTTCTTCTTTAATGAATTCCCATTTTAGATATCAGTATTGGTCTGTCTATGTATCTATATATCTGTCTGTCTTTCTATCTATATATGTCTGTCTATGTATCTGTCAGTTGTCTACATAGCAATATCTGTCTATCTATATATTTGTCACTATTATATAAATGCCTGTCTCTAGCTAATTAAAACAAGTAAATAAATCTAAATGTATATTATAAATTATAATATAAATAGAATAAAATGAAAAATCTCATAAAATTCAATCACAAATATCTGTCCTCACTCCTTCTAGTCACTGATCAATGTGGTAAACTGTCATGCTGGTTTATATTTAAACTAGCGACTTGCCCGCCAAAAAATGACGGTCAATAAACTTTTAAAGCTGGGAATGCCGTTTGTGACACAATGTGATTATCTAAGCCTCTTAACTTTTTTTTTTATCTACAAAGAAGTACCAAAATGTAGAATAAACTTTTTTTTTTTAAACAATGAACTGTTGAGCCATATCAAACTTTAGAATTTTCATGTATGCAGTAATAATGGAACAATATATGAATTTTGTATGAATATGTATTGTGAACCATGACATAAAGGTTTCTAACATGCAAGTTATATTGTAAACAGTGTTGACTGAATTATTTTTAACAATACTAACATCAATAGGTCAACTTTGTATAAATGAGTATTTTAAACCATTACAGAATGCTTCTTAACATGCAACTTGCAGTTTAACTACTGTTAAAGCACATAGGTATTGAATCCAGAGGAAGGCAAACAGTAAAAACCCCCATTGAAACTTAGCCAATTGTATCAAAGGGGAAAACAATTAATTCCTTCCTGACCCCAGTAACTGGCGATCGGATTACTCCCTGGATGAATCCTGTCTATTTAATTATACATTTGAATTTTTAACAAATGATTATGCTGCTACTGACATAAATCCTTAATAACATTCTTGAAATTAACTTTTCAAACCTTATAAAATACAATATTAACAATGCAAACATTAACGTACGTTAATAACATTTAGAATGAAATTATTTAAAAATATAGTGATCTTAAATATTGAATCCAGAGGAAGGCAAACCCCCCCAAAAAACAGTGAATTCCTCACCCCATTAATCCTTCCTGACCCCATTAACTGGCGATTGGATTAGTCCCTGGATTAATACTATCTATGAAACATTTACATTTTGCAAAAAATGATGGTCCTGCTACTAACATTAAACTTTAATTACATAGAATGAAACAACTTTTCAGTCCTTTGAAAATAGAATTTTAACATTACAAACATGAACTTAAAGTATTAAAATGGCAACCCTAAAGGTAAAAAAAATGCAAGGTAGATGTTTTGTGGGGCCAATCCTGCCAAAAGTCACTTCCAAGACATTCCATTTTTTTTGTTTTGTCTGTCAAAGTGGTTCCCTTTAAAAGAGCCCAGCAGACTTGTAATTTTGTCTATGGGATATAACCACGGTTTATTGTTGTTTTTTCTTCTTTTTTTTTTAATTGCTGTATTTGTTAAAAATGGCACATAGAGTTTCCTAACTGAAATAGTGGTCCTCTTAAAAGAGACCGCCAGACATCAAAGTTCGTCCGTGGGGTATAACCACTGTTCTCTATGTTTTTTTGCCATTTTGTAGAAATTCCTTAGCGAAATAGTGGTCCTCTAAAAAGAGCCAGAGTGACATAAAATTGCGTCCTCAAAATAAAAGCACTGTTCTCTATATTTGTTGTGAATTTGACGTAGATATAAGAGCACTGTTGCTTATTGAATTGGGTTATTTGTGGCTTAGTTGCAATTTGGTTTTGTTTGTAATTGAATTTACAGTACTTCATAGTAGACAATGTTTTTTGTAAAAATTCGTCCATCATCTAATAAATCACCCTGACTTTGTTTGTTTTCAATATAAACTTTTATTTCCTCTGGATTCTTGCATCTTGAAAATGTAACATAAAGATTCCAACGGATTTAAAAGTTTGTCCTTGGGATTTATTAATGGTCATGGCAAATGCCATGATGATGGGAAATTGTCTTCTCTGAAGTACAAAAGGCAAGCTACTTTCACTTGGTGCCAAATCTATTCTTGGTATGAAAACTCTTTCACCTTTATGGGTACAGTTGAGAATGTCTGCATTTATGAAATGATCTTTTAGTTCTTGGACAATTAATCTGGTCCCATTACATAGTCCTTTTTTGGGTTCACATTTCGCAGTAACATGACAATTGCACCTTTTTTTAGCTGCAAAATATGTGGTGGCATTCCAGATGGGGTTAATAAATTAATAAATTCAGTTGAAAAGTTTCTTTGTCATCACCAAGTAAAAACACTAAGTCAGAGGCACTCATCAGAGAACGAACCAACCTTAATAGATTCGTTCTGTGACCATGATATGCCACTCTGAGAGCAACCTCTTTTAGCTCACTTGTGCCCTTCACAGGGAGAAATATCCTGTAGTATATCAGTCTGGTCGCACTCAGAAGAGTGACCCAGCCCCGAAATACCAGGCAATTCTACCCTGAACAGGAGAAACAGCAAACCCCAGACGCGTTTCGGCCTTTATGGGCCTCGTCAGTGAGGTGCAGCTGAACTCCCTAAGGCACAGTGAGCAAGGGGTCCACGTCTGGATTCCCCTATTACCCTTAGGGAGACAATCTGCACTGTGATCATTTTTTTGCAGTGCAGCTATTAATCTTAATATTTCATTATTCAGAAGCAATGTATCTTTATTTTTTTACGTTAATATTACTTTTGTTGCAAGCTCTGCATAGTCGTCGTTACTTATTGTATTTTGAAATATAGCCGATATAATGTCCTGTTTGCAAATCATATGAGATCTACACGGTATCATCGGGTAAATTCTGAATTTGTTCTGATTTCCTTCTCCAATTTTGATGAGCCACTCATTGAATTAATTTTGTCCTAATTTGAGGTGAGTAAAGAGTTTCCATAGTGTACTTGACTTAATACATGTTTCTACAATGTCTGTGCGATTTCCATGGACAACAACAGATAATGTTTGTCTAAAATCTCCACCCAACAACATGACCTTTCCACCAAAAGGCAAATCATTATCCATGACTTCACGCAACAAATGGTCAATACATTGTAGAGCATAGCATGACATCATTGTAGCTTCATCAATGATAATTAATTTACTTTTCTTCATTTTTTTTGCTTGTAAAGATGTCATTCTTATATCCGACACTGATGTTTCCAGACTAGGAACTGACAGTTTAAACCCACTATGCACAATTCTTCAACCTTCTAACAAAAGAGCAGCAATTCCAGTTGTTGCAAATGGCAGTGCTATTTCACCTTGTGAGCGAACAAAACTCATCAATAAATTATAGCGATACGTTTTTCCCGATCCACCAGGTCCATCTAGATGGAAATAACTCTCTTTGAGCAAGTCATGCTCTAGTGTACTTTTTATGGCGTTAAATGCTTGCAATTGTAAGGTATTTAAAGTTGCAAGTCTTTCTTGTGTTATTTGGTTTTGAAGCTGAATATCATAGTTTTCAAAGTTTATTTCATCTGGATCTGGCAGATTAAAATCTGCACAATTTAATCCATAAGAGAGAAAGACCTCTTGAATTTCAATTAATGCTTTTAATTCTGCAATAGGATCATTGTATCATTGCAAAAAGTCTTCAGACATATTTGTTTTAAATTTGAGGTAATGCATTTGGAGCATTTGAGAAGATGCAAATGAATGCAAATTGTTCTCTCATCTGCCGTGGCATTTGACACAGTGCTGCTTCTTCTAGACATCTTTCCCATTCTGTATGAATCAGCCAGGAAGTTTCTGTGTAGGGCAGCTAAATGAAATGTGGCATAAAATGTGTCATTAACAGTTCTCAACTGTTCAAAACTTTGTGCACCAGGAACATTTAAAAGGAGTAAACGTAATCAGAAACGTTCAAGGTCTCTTGGACTTACAGTGTATATTCTATTTATAATTTTATTTCCACAGCTTATTCTTTTTCGTCATAATCCATTAACAAAAACATAATGGTAGGGAATGTCAATATACAACAATTCCCTTGCCTCCAAGTCAGTACAATTTAATTGAAACCACGCAGTTAGTATAGTTTGCCGATGCTCACTTTGTGCCAAAGCATTTTTTTCATTTCCAACATTGAAATAAACTAAGTGTCTTTGGGGCAAATGTACAGCTAATCGATATACTGCATGTGCGCGATCATGCATTTCAAATTTGAGAAGATGCCACATTGCTTCTGGCGCACTTACATAGTGAGCATCTACATGAGATGCAAGTTCTTCATGTATTAACTCATTTTTTTCTGGATTTTCTGCACTTTTTACCACTACAGCATCTGCATCATAGACTTTGTAAATATATTTGTAGACATATTTAATGGATTTTATAGAAGTGCCAGCTTCCATATTAATGTGTGCATTATACGTCATCAATAAATGTGGATTGTATGGCACCACATATCTGCTGTCCACTTTTTTGCCACGAATAATGGCCTTCTCTTCTTCTATATGATGGATAGCCATCACAATTGGCATACGTTTTATCTCTATAATCTTTTTTAAATTCTTTAGTGCATTTTTTATTTTCCATACATGGTGATTGTGGATTAATATCTCCACATTATTACATAGTTACATAGTTGCATAGTAATTTAGGTTGAAAAAAAAACTTTAGTCCATCAAATTCAACCTTTTTAGATCTCCTCAAATCTGCAATACACAGATTTATTGTTAATTGATCCAGAGGAAGGCAAATAGAAAAAATATATATATATCCATTGAATCTGCTGTCACCACCACCTTTGGTAGAGAATTCCACAGATTATCCACCTTTACTCTGAAGAACCCTTTTCTTTCTTTAAGGTGAAATCTTTTTACTTCTAATCTCAAAGGATGTCCCCTTGTCAGTTTAAAACCTCTTGGCACAAAAAGTTCCCTTGACAAAGCCCTTGACCCTGGATATATTTATATAAGGTAATTATATCCCCTCTTAGACGCCTTTTTTCTAGAGTAAATACGTTTAATTTCGTTAGTCTTTCTTCATAACTTAGTCCCTCCATTCCCTTTATTAGCTTTGTTGCCCTTCTCTGTACTTTTTCCAGCTCTAAAATGTCCTTTTTATGTAGTGGTGTCCAAAATTGTACTCCATATTCCAAATGAGGGTGTACTAGGGATTTGTATAGTGGGAGAATTATATTTGCTTCCCTTGCTTCTATACCCTTCTCTTAATACATGATAATATTTTACTTACTTTTGCAGATGCTGCTTGGCATTGAGCACTGTTACCAAGGAGGTTGTCCACAAGTACTCCCAAATCCCTTTCAATATCTGATACCCCTAGATTTGCTCCATTAAGATTATAGATTGCATGGCTATTTATCCTTCCCAGATCCATAACTTTACATTTATTCATATTAAATCTCATCTGCCACTTAGATGCCCATTCCTCTAATTTATGCAAATCTCTTTGGAGGGAAAGTATATCATTTTCTGATTTAATTACCTTGCACAACTTTGTGTCATCATCAAAAATTGAGACACCACACTCCAATCCCACTTCCAAGTCATTAATAAATATGTTAAAAAGGGGGGGACCTAATACTGAGCCCTGAGCCCACTTACCACTTTAGCCCAATTGGAGTATGTTCCATTTACAACAACCCTTTGCTTCCTGTCTTTTAGCAAGCTATAAATCCATAAGCAAAATTTACGGCAATTCCTGTATCACTTAGTTTGCTCAATAGTCTCCCACATGGCACGATATCAAAAGCCTTTGCCAGTTGCCTTGATCCAAGTTCCTACTAACCTCCTCATAGAAACTAATTAGGTTTGTTTGACATGACCTATCCTTTCATAAATCCATGTTGGCTCTTACTTATAATCCTGTTTGAATAGACATATTATTATTAACCCTTCTAAAAGCTTTCCCACTACCGAAGTGAGATTTACTGGTCTATTCCCCGGATTTGCTCTTGCTCCCTTCTTAAATATAGGTATCACCTCTGCCTTTCTCCAGTCATCTGGTAGAGACACTGTGTTGAGTGAATCCTGAAAAATTAGATATAATGGTTTGGCTATTACTAAACCCAGTTCCCTCAGTAGCCTTGGATGTATTCCATCAGGACCTGGGGCTTTATTAACATTTATTTTTTCCAACCTCTTTTGGATTTCTTCCTGCGATAACCAGTTATTTGGTGAAGGTAGTGTAGCCCCATTATGTTTCAGTGACCCAACCACTGGTACCTCCCTTGTGTATACAGAAGAAAAGAACCTATTTAGCTCATCTGCCTTTTCCTGGTCGCTAATTATCAGATGGCCTGTGTCACATTGTAATGCTCCTATAGCTTCCTTCCTGGCCTTCTTCCCATTAATATATTTAAAAAATATTTTAAGGTTAGCCTTACTCTCCTTTGCAACTAACTTTTCATTTTCTATTTTAGCCAGTCTAATAGCCCTTTTGCAAGCCTTGTTGACTTCCTTGTACTTGCATAAAGCAGTCTCTGTCCCATCTTGTTGTTATAATTTACACACTTGTTTTTTACTCATCATCTTCATCTTTAATTCATTGCTAAGCCACATGGGTTGTGATTTACTCTACTTCTACTTTTATTTCCACATGGTATATGGTGATAAGTATGTTTATTTAGTAAGGATTTGAATGTTGTCCATTTATGTTCAGTATTTTTACCTGTCAGTTCTCTGTCCCAGTCTATACTTTGTATCACTGCACTTAGACTGTTAAAATCTGCCCTTTTAAAATTAAGAGTTTTCGTTAGCCCCTTACAGTTATGTTTTTTTAATTCAATCTCAAATGAGACTGTGTTGTGATCACTGTTTCCCAAAGGTTGCTCTATTTCCACATTTAATACTGTATCAATATTCTTTGTATAACTAAATCTAATTTTTAGTAGACTCTTGTATAACCTGGGCCAGATAATGATCTTTGAGTGTACTCAAGAACCTGCTCCCCTTAGCTAAACTGCTGGTCTCATTTATCCAGTTTATTTCAGGGTAATTAAAGTCTCCCATTATTAGAACTTGCCCATGCTTAGCAGCATTTCCAGTCTGTAACAATAATTGCATTTCCTCACTTTAAATTATATTTTGGGGTTTATACCATACTCTTACTAATATTCTTTTAGAATTTGCTCCTCCGCTATTTAACACTATCCACAAACATTCAACATTGTCGCTATTTCCAGCATAAATATCTTCTCTGACTATAGGTTTAAATTCAGGCTTAACATACAGACACATCTCTCCTCCTCTTTTACCATTGCCTCTATCCTTCCTAAATAGGTTATAACCATCCAGATTAACAGTCCAGTCATGAGATTTCATTTCACATTTCAGTAATGCCTATTAAATCCCATTTCTCATTATGTTCTGTATGTCTGTAGTTCTGAAGTGCCTGCCACTGTACTTGAGTTACTTAGCAATATCTCCTTATTGACTGTACTCACCCTCCCTCCATCTCCTCCCCCATGACTAGTTAATATGTTCCTTGCCCCCTCCACACTTACTACCCCATTACTTCTATATCATCCCTCCCCCCACAACTACTAGTTTAAAAACTCCCCCAGCCATTTTACCATCCTATCAACCTAGCACAAAAGCTCCCTCATCATTAAGGTACAATCCATACCTGCTATAGAGTGTACCCAAGTGAGAAGTCAGCCCAGTGTTCTAAAAACCCAACCCCCTCCTTAATGCACCACATTTTTAGCTATGCATTAACCTCCCTAAGCTCCTTCTGCCTCCCTGGGCTAGCACGTGGTACCAGTAGTATCTCATAAAATACTACCTTGGAGGCACTTGCCTTCAGCTTATTACCTAGTTCTATAAAATCACTCTTTAGGACACTCCATCTTCCACTAACTTTGTCATTGGTACAATATGTACCAAGACCGCCGGTTCATTTCTACCCCCTCCCACTAATTTGTCTACCCGATCCACAACATGCCGAACCCGAGCACCCGGGAGACAGCAAACTGTTTAATTGCTGGGATCTGGGTGACAAATCACCATGTCTACCTTCCTAATAATAGAGTCCCCAACCACCAGAACCTGCCTGTTGCTCTTCCTATTCTCCCCTCCCTCTCCTCCAGGAGGGAAGCTCTACCTAGGTTTGCCATTCCTGAATGGACATCCCCAACCGTTTCACTCAATCTGGCAAATCTGTTGGTGCTTGCCAACTCAGAACTGGCCTCCCTCCTGCTCCTGTTCCCCCTGCTTCCCCTTGTAACTGTAACCCAACTACCTCCCTGGACATCCTCAATAGCCCCAGCTCCTTTTTCTATGCCAGGCCCAGCTAAAATGTGCTCCGTGAGCACCAACCCCCTTTCCAGTGGAGCAATATCACTAAGTGCTGCAATTCTCCTCACCGGTTCTCCAATCTGAGCTTCCAGAGAGGTAACATGCTCACACCTGTCACAGAAGTATGGACCCTGGAACATACATATGACAGGATGTACACTGAGTGAGGTTGCCACTGGACTGACTCATAATTACAGTGGGTAAAAACAAATGTATAAAGCACTACAATGTTCTCCCCCTTTGCACTCCTTCCTTATATTTAAACTCCTACACTTATACTAGAACTGCCCTTATGCTAGAAGTGTTCTTACCTTCCTCTGTTTTTATTAGGTTCTTATTACTCACCTGCCCCACTACTCACTGCACAAGTACACAACACACTTACTGTTCAGGAGAAATCACAGAGCAGATGCAAATGGTCCATGAATCATGCGATGAGTTACAATCTCATATAGTCTACCATGTATTTCTGGATCTGGGAGTTCAGCAATGATGACTGAATCCACTTTATCACCAGTATCCAATTTATATTTCTCTTGAAGCATTATAAGCATATGTGCATGTGGAAGGCCTCTTTTGTGAAATTCTACGGTATAAACATAAGCCAGACATTTGCCAAATAACTCTGTTATAGTTATGTCACATATTAATTCAGTTAATTTTATTTTGAAGACTCTTGCCACCAAATCAGTTCTATTGGAAGCAGTTTGTCCAATTAGCAGATTCTCTACAATCTCTGGCCATTGTGGATTACATGTAAATGTAATAGATAAATCTGGTTTTCCAAATTTAGTTACAGTAGCCATAGCATCATTGTATCTTTCTTGCATATTGCGAGGAGATCCTTGGATAGAAGAAGGTAAAATGATGGCTTTGCCAGCTGGCAGCTCTCAGTTTGTAGCTGCCTCAGCTACATAATCCATCAGTCCAGAATACTGTTCTACATGTAGTTTATCTTGTTGATATTTTATAAAATTTCAATGATTTGCCTCAACTTGCAAATATGAATCAATGATCCATTGTTGTGTCAGTTTTCCACCACATAAAATGGGAATAAATCCATCTCGAATGGCAGTTTGAGCCACTTTAAATTCAAGCATGGAAATGATATTTCTAACACGTACTTTTGAATTTGGGTAACTGTCAAGTGTTCATTTGGGTTGCGATCCGGCTTCCCCATTTGGGAAAAATATTGGATATGTCATTGGATCTAAATTGGTACTTAAGTTACTTATGTTGATAAAAGGTTGCTCCTCATTTCTGGGATATATTCTAATATCCCTTTGAAATGGTGGTTCTCCCTCATCATTTTGAAAGACCATTGCAACCTCATTTGATGTTGGTAAGTTGTAACAGCGTTTATTAGTATGGCGATTTCTTTTAAGAACCATATTGACTTTTGGGATTGGTAACTGATGCAACTGTGCATGAATTATTTGTTCTTGTTCTATTTCTGACAATTTTTTATAAGCCTTAGTGTACGGGTTTTGGGCCATAATTTTATCAAGCTCTATAAAAACAATGGGTAAGCATTTTTTATTTTCTGGAAGCTGCATACATTGTTCAACAGCTTCCATAGTATCTAGGACATATAGTTGAGCAGATTTTCTTTGCTCCCCTTCTTCTGGATGTAAATGAGAAGTACGATGGTAAATTTGTCCTTGTACTTTAAAACAGTAAGGGCCATGTCCTGGCACATTAGCAGCTAATGTTGCCCCCATAGATGCAAAGGATATGGAACTCTTATGGGATCTTATGTTTGTTTTAAAATGTTGGTAGTTAGGGAAAGAAGGCTGTGTCATAATACTTTTTAAATATTTTGGGAATTGTTGTCTTTGTGGAAGTCTTACCTTGCCTTTTTTTTTTTTGTTTCAAAGATTTTTTTATTCAACAGCGTTTATGTTACATAACAAACAATTACATTGCAAACATCTGTTAACTGAAATTATTGAGATAATTGTGTCTATTGTTATTAAAATATAGTATTCATATCAATAAACAATCATTCAGCTAGATATCTCACATTTTTTTCCTTTTTTGGTGATGGTTTTAAGTAAATACACAATTAAAGTTCCACTCCTAAATGTTCCTCACTACATCCATTCCTATGATCTCCCGTGCCACCCTCAGTACCTTTTGTCGTCTAGATGAGTTGCCTCTCCGCTTCCCAGCTCTACCCGTTCCAGTCCGCTCCACACTCCGCTCCCCGGACAAGCCACCGCTGTTAGCCAAAGTGTAATGCTCTTTCCTGTCCAGACCTTACAATGTGCTATCTAGAGACTGAATCCAAGGTCCCCAAATTTCTAGGTAAATTTGGTGAGTGTCCAACAAAGTGTGAGTCATTCTTTCGTTAATGCAAAGATAATTTATTTTGTTTATGACTTCCTGAAATTGGATATGACTGCTTTTCCATCTTCTGGCAATTATATTTTTGGCGGCTAAAAAAATCATTTGGGCCAATTTGTTCCCCTTATTACCCAGCCCCTGGTAATGAATTCTCAACAGACAAGTCGAGATTGATGGTTCTAGGGGAGATTTAAGAATCCGTGAAGCTAATTTGGTAGCTTCAATCCAAATAATAGCCACTCTAGGACATTTCCACCACGTATGAATAAAGTCTCCCCTTCCCTGGCATCCTCTAAAGCACCTATCTGAAGTTGTTGGAGATAGCTTATTTAGCCTGGCAGGAGTCATGTATGCCCGCTGTAAGATTTTCAACGAGGTTTCTAGCAAGCTATAGTTATATGAGCCTTTAGATAGGCTCCCAGTTTTGTTGCATGTCTATCTCCCATTTCAATGTGTAAGCAGGCTTCCACAAAGCCTTTGGGGCATTAAACATAGTGTACAGTGAGCCTAAGGTTCCTCTAGTTAAGTTTGTGTTTTTACATATTATTGACATCCACGATTCTTTGGGCGGGCCATGAATCCTATGTATCTCCTCAACCCAATGTCTAATTTTGATGTAGTTAAACATTTCTTGGTGTGGTATCCCTATTTTCCTGTTCATTTCTGCCCAAGAAATAATTCTGTCGCCCTCAAACCATGCCTCAAGTTTGTCTAAATTGTGTGTGGTCCAGAATGCTTTGGAGTCAGCTGTGAGGGTGGTCGCTAGAGAGGTTGATGTAAAGATTGAAGTAAGAGGTGATACGGGGTGAATCAGTTTATGTTCCTTCCTAGCCCATTTCCATATTTTCAGCGTAAATTTAGTTATAGGGTTATGGATTAGGGAGTCAAACGTGTGGGAACTCGGAGCCCATAAAATGATTTCCCATTTTAATGGGGCCATTTGTAGCTCTTCAATAAAAACCCAATTGGGCTGTAGGGTGGTAGAATGTATTAACGGTATAGAGGCAATTTGAGCTGCCTTAAAGTAGGTACTGAAATTAGGGCAGGATAATCCTCCTCTAGACTTATGTTTATACATAGTATGTCTGGCGATCCTAGGAGGTCTATTCCTCCAAACAAATCTAAAGACCGGGGCTTGAAACTGTGCCAATTCCCTGTTATTAATTTGGATCGGCAGAGTCCTGGCCAGATAAAGCAGCCTCAGCAAGATGTTCATCTTGACCGTGGCTATTCGGCCCGTCCACGAAATCTGCCTTTTTGTCCAGCTGTCTAAGTCCCTTCGAAGAGTCTTAAATAGGGGTGGGTAATTGGTTTTATAAATATCCGCTAGTGAGTTAGTCAACTTTATCCCTAAATAGTTAATGTAAGAGGCAGGCCATAGAAAGTTGTGTACCCTTTTCAGTTGGTCCAAGATGTCCCCAGGAATGCCCACACTTAAGGCTTCTGTCTTGCTATGATTCAATCTCAGTCCAGAGAGAGTGCTATATTCATTGATTGTGCCCAGTAGGGCGTCTATGGAGGAGCCAGGATTCGAGAGGGTGCACAGTAGGTCATCAGCAAACAAAGAACATTTTAGATGCTGATGTCCCACCCGCACCCCCTCTATAGAGGAGTTTGCTCTTATCGCCTGGGCCAAGGGCTCTATGGCCAAAGCAAAGAGCAGCGGGGACAGAGGGCACCCCTGTCTCGTGCCTCTCTCTATATTAATACTAGCCGTCTGGGAGCCTGGTAATTTTAAAGTGGCCTTGGGTAGCGTGTAGTAAGTGTGTAATAAGTTTAAGAAGTTGCCTTCAAACCCAAACTTTGCTAACGTGGCAAATAGAAAGGGCCACTCTAAGGTGTCAAACGCTTTCTCTATGTCCAATGCAAGCAGGCAGACCGGGGACCCCCTAGACCTAGCCAAATGGATGACATTTAGAGTTCTCCTGATGTTGTCGCCAGTTTGTCTATGCGGGATGAACCCTGACTGGTCTTTGTGAATCAAGGAGGGAAGGAATATTGAGATCCTTTGAGAGAAGATCTTGGCAAGCAAATTGACATCCCCATTAAGCAGTGAGATAGGTCTCTAGTTCTTGGCATCTCTCTGATCTCTACCCTCTTTAGGGAATATTGTTAAGTCAGCATAGTTTAGTTCTGGGGGGGTAATCTCCCCTCTCAGTATGGAGTTAAAGAGATTACATAGATGAGGAGCCAGAAGTGTTGAGAATTTCTTATAGTAGATATTGGTGAACCCATCCGGGCCCGGGGATTTTCCTAGTTTTAGTTCCTTAATCGCTTCTAGAACTTCCTTGATAGTAACTTCCTTATTTAGAGAGTGTAAGTCAGTGGGCAAAATCTGAGGAAGGTCCAGTGAGTTTAAGTAAGAAGCAATGTTATTTTCCATGGCCACCTGTTTAGTAGAGTATATATTTTGGTAATATTCCCTAAAAACTTTTTGTATTTGATTTTGGCTATATATGAGGTCGCCCTCTTTATTCCTGATTTGGGAAATCCTGGATTGGGCGTACTTTGCTCTCAGGCTTCTGGCTAACAATTTATCCGGTTTATTCGCTTTATTGTAAAACAAATGCTGCGTCCGTCTCAGTGCCTTGTCCGTTTTTATGGACAATACGCTATCTAGCTCCAGCCTCGTCTTGTCTATCTCTGTTCTCAGGGAGGAGGAGGGGGAGAGCTGATTTCGAAGCTCCAGTCGTGCCAATTTGCTCGCAAGATCTCTCTCCCTTTGTAGATTCTGTTTTTTGAACTGAGAAGCCAATTTGATGCACACTCCTCTTATAAAGGCTTTATGTGCCATCCAAACCCATCCCGCTCCCGTCTCCCTGCCCGCATTGGACCCAAAGAAGTCTAGCAACTCTCTCTCTATCTGCTCCTGAGTTGAAGGCAGTGAGATTTGGTATTCATTCAGCCTCCAGGTGTAAGGCATGCTGAATTGACTTCCCAGGTCCACTTCCAATAAAACTGCTGAATGGTCGGACCAAGTGCAAGGCACTATAGTCGCTCTGTGTGAGCTGTCAAGAAGTGAGCTGCTAATGTAAATAGTGTCAATGCGCGAGTAGGAGCCATGTGTGGGTGAATAAAAAGTAAACTCTTTCCCTCTCGGGTGAAGTCCCCTCCAGGCATCTACCAGGCTAACAGAGTGCAGGAGTTTCTTAATTTGTCTAATTTTGTTGGAGAATCGGTCACTCACTGGAGCCCTAGATTTGTCCGCCTTTGGGTCTAAGACTAAATTGAAATCCCCTCCTACCACTAAGTTCCCCCAGTCCCCCCCTTCCAGTGCCCTTAAAAATCTTATTAGGGCCTTATGTGGTGCCGTTGTGGGGGCATAAAAGGAAGCCAGAGAAATCGTGTTTCCCAAGATTGTACCTTTTATAATGATAAAGTACCCTTCACGGTCTACCAGTTTGGATGTTAACTGGAATTGGAGGTTCCTATGTAGCAATATTGCTACTCCCTCTTTTTTTGAAGTGTGGGTGGAATGGAAGAATTGAGGGTAATCTTTATTAAGATATGTAGGGGTCTTATGCCTAGCGAAGTGGGTCTCCTGTAGGAATATTACAGATGGTTTGTAAGTCTTATAGTATAAAAAGGCCTTCCTCCGCTTGAAAGGAGAGTTAAAGCCCTTCACGTTGTGAGTGAGTACTGTTATGGGCATGGGTAAATTAATAAGGTGTCTGTCAGATATGCTGAATTAGCTTTACCTTTCCGGCGAGCTGTCGAGGAGGGAGTGAGGAGCGGCTCCTCCTTCTGGAGGTGTGGAAGTGGCTGAGCCCTGGGTGAGCGAGTTTTAGCAGGCTTGATTCTAGTTAGAATATAAAAGCAAAAGTGCGTGAGTTTAGATGCCACCCCCTGGTGCCTTATCATAAAAAACAGTTGGCTTAATTTTGGCTCGGATAATGTAATTATGAATGGGATTAGATTGTGCCCGTTGACCTGCAAACAGGCAGCCACTAGAGCCTCCACCAAATAAGGATCATTACGCTTATGCCCTGAGACCCCGGGAATGCTAAAGGGGCGCAGGGGGCGAGTAGGCAAAGGATGTGAGTAGTTTAAATTATTTGGATGGTGCTTGACATTAGGAGGTCGGGTAAGCAGCGTAATTAGCTGATCCCAGCTTATATATACTCTAAAAATGTATGCTTTGGCAGGGACACAGTAATCAGAGAGTGAATTGCTTAGTTCTGAACCCAGTAGAGGGTGGTTGAGCACCGGTTATTAAGTAAATGGTAGGTGAGCACAAATACCGAAAGTTGTGAGAAGAACAAATAGAGTGGTTATTGAAAAATCAAGCATTCTTAGGACCTCTAGCCCTAACCTATTCCTGTCAATCCGTTAAAGTACTAGCAGGTTCCGCTTCAGGTCCTGCCGGCAAGGACAATTATAAATAAGATAAAAAGGAGTGTTACCGTAATAGAGCAGCCAGATCTATAAATAATTTGTGCTAACATTAATAACAAAACTCTTTACATAAATTATAAACAGTAGAAACAGCTAAACCTAGACCAGCCAGAGGGGTCTCGCCAGGCTAAGTATTATTCCCTCAATTAGCAACAGTAGGTGTTTCTTTAACAATCTACTACAACCTGCTAGGTAGGAAGGAAAAGCAAAGCATGGGTTAATAACAGTTCAAAAGTCTTTTGTCAACTGGGTACAACTCGTAGCAAAAGTCCTGAGTTCCTCCGGGAGCCAGCCCAAAAGGCAAGAAGTAGGGGGGAAAGGTAGTACAGAACAGTTAGCTCAGTTCTGAGCAACCTTCCTGAGAGTCTCCCCTAGGTAGCAGCAAAAAAGCAAACAAAAAAAGCAAAAAGGAAACAGGAGTTTTTGATAGTATGGTGCCTCTTTAGTCGAACCCTCGTTTTGAACAGTCCTGAGGATAAAGACAATTGTGCTAGTGTGTCAGCGTGTCCATGTTTTGGCTGGGGCGTCTGTTGGCAGTTTTTGAGACGTGATCAGCAGGCCTCTTTTGTCTGGTCACTTCAGACCATTGTCTCTTTGGAAGAGGCAAAGTTGCTGAAGCAGATGCCACAGGGGCTGGGTCCCCCCCATTAAGTTCTAGACGCTTAAGAAGCTCTTGGCAGTCATCTAGGGAGCGTGTTGTATATTGGATACCTCCCACAGAAAAGATCAGGGCAAAGGGGAATCCCCAGCGATATCTGATGCCATGGCGTAGTAGCACTTCCAGGGCCGGCTTCATCAGCCTCCGTCTTTGTAGCGTAGTTGGAGAAAGATCCGCAAAAAACTGGAGCTTAGCCCCATCAGGACCACTGATTGAGGTCTTGTTGCGGGTAGCTGCAAGGATCAGGTCTCTGGATTGTTGGCGCAGAAGCCTGACAATGATGTCTTTAGGGAAGTCTTGATTGCGGCTCACCCCAAGGGCTCTGTGCGCTCGCTCTACCTCCCACTCGTGGTCCGGGTATCCTGAGAGGATCTCATCTATCGTGCCCTTAAGGTAGCGTGGTAGATCGACTATAGCCGTGGGGACGCCTCTAATCCTCAAATTAAATCTTCTGGATCTATTCTCCAAGTCCTCCAACTTATCTTCTATATCCGAGATACGGGAGGAATTGCCAGCAATGTTGGCCCTGTCCTTCTCCTGCGCCTCTACCACTTGGTCCATGGTTTCCTCAAGTTGATGGGTCCTCTGTCTGATCTCTTGTATGTCTTTTTGCAGTGCCGTGACTGCTCCGCTAATATGGGAGGCAAGGAGCGCTTCAATTCTTGCCATTGAGGCACTATTGATGGATACCTCCGGCTGTAAGTTTACCTCCTGAGAGTCTAAATCTGAGATGTCCGATTGCTCTGAGGTGAGGTCTTGTGCCGGTGTTTCCAATGCTTCCAGAGGTTTAAAATGCTCGTCAATTTTTTTTGTCGGTAAGGATTTTTTATTTTTCCCCATTTCTGCGCTGCTGATTGTCTCCGAGTTGGCTGTTGGATGCCTAGGCATTTAGCCAGTTGCTCTGATGAGAACCCTACGCTTCAGCTATATCCTCTCAGGTAATTAGATCTGCTGTGTTTGGTGCTGTCGGGATACACCCAGTTCCTGTAATGTTGTCTTGGTGTTTTTTTTGGTCCTTGCCGGCTAGAGCCATGTAGGGCCGCTGTAGTTACATCTCAATGTATTGCTGAGCTCTGTCAATCATGTGCTCTCAGTAGGCCCAAGCTGCTTTCATCAATGTCCCACTAGATGGCATCAATGCTCTGTCTGGTGCGGGTGATGTATCTTGTTGAGTGCTGGACTGCACTATTTTCTGAGCACCAGTAGGTGGCAGTGCTGCTCCCTCCAGTGATAATAGGATGTTTAGTTTGATGTTGTACCAATACTGAGCACAGGCCACGGCTGAAGCAGTTATATAAGGAAAGGAAAATCTTGTTACTATTAGTAATGAGGCAGTAGTAATGAAGATGAAAATAAAGAGGTTGTATGCCCCCTTCTGCAGTCTTATAAGCAGTGCAAAGTCTTTGTCCCCTTAGGGTCAGTATCTAGGCCTTAGAATCTTAAAGTCCTGAGCAAGCCCTTATATTACTTGAGTCAGGGAGCAGTGAGGTCACCCTTTAGTGTCCCTTTGGAGTGTTTTTAACTGTACAGGTCCCTGTGCTTTTGGGAGCCAAGAGTATTAAAGTCTCCCTTTAGTGCCTCTACAGCCTTGCTGCTACTAAAAACACTGCAAACCTAATCTTTTCTGGGCCTCTCACACAGTCTCTTCTTGTTAGGGTGCAACTTGCAGCTTCTGGATCCCAAAACTTGATTTTTAAAACCAGCTGGGTCCTCCTGTGCACAATCCTGGTCATATATATCAATTTGGTGATAGATAAGTCACTTTATATATTGTCTTAAATGTTTTTTTCAGCAGAAACACACATCCTCTTTCATATATTATAGCTGTGAGAGATAAGCTGCTGGGTCTTCTTCTCTTAAAAAGTAATACAGTTTATTGTGTACCATATCTTTAGATTATTACACAGACTAGATCTCCAGTAGTATAAGGCAAAGAATTGTATAGGTTTGAAACAAACAGGCAATATGAGTCATTACCAACCTTAAGTAGGCATATTGTTTATCAGTGTTTCAGAGACTCCTTTGTTCTGGTTCAGCTGCAAATCTCAGGAAAAAAGTTGCCAAACTTGATTTTTAAAGCCAGCTGGGTCCTCCTGTGTGCAAATTTGTTGATTTGGTGATAGAGAAGGTACTTTATATATAATTTTCATGCTTTTTAAAGCCTTATTGCTGGGAGCTGGTTGTTTTGCTTCCTCTCTGTTTGCTGCTAGCCACACCCTCTCTTACCTTGCCTTTTTGACAGCAGCTAACAAACTGGCCATCTCTGGGTCTTTCCTGTTGGAAATGATAAGCCCCACAAAACTGACAGACAATATTCATATTACCAGAATTATGAACCTCTACTGCTAAAGATTTAAGTAAAGGACAATTGTGAGAAGATATATCAATGTGACTGTCTAAATCCTCATTAGAATTCTTATCTGATTGTTGATCCACATTTTCTAAATGCTTTTGTTTTTTAGTAACCTTCTTGGGCTTGGATGTTAGTTTGTCAGCTGCTAACCTTTTGTTTGCATGTTCCCCCCGTTCTTTTTGTCGTTGAATTTCCTTCTGCTCCGGCGTCTGATGATCTGCCCATGTTCTTTGACGTTCTCTAGTTTGGCGTCTTTTGTTTTCATGTTTCTTGTCAGTATCTGCCATATTAATCTGTAAATAAAAGTAGTCCATTAGTACTTTTGCTCCTTTCTTTATTGCATTGTTTTAATGTTGAATTTCTCATATCCTGTTTTGTGTGCACCACTGTTTGCATTATGAGGTTAGGTTTGTGAGGTTAGACTTATCAGATTAGTTAGGTTACAGTCTATGTTGTGAAAGGCGCACAGCAAATATGATAGTTCCTTCTATTATGTATGTGAGAACAGCATTTCTTGTGTTATCGTGTTTTGTGTGTGGCAGTGTTGTCATTATGTGTTTAGTTGGGTTTTTTGTGCGCTTCTGTTGTCATTAGGTGTTTAGGGTATGCAGATGGGCTTAGATGGTTTTGCACAAGAAATATGATATATCCTTCCATTATGTATATATTAAGAGCATTGTTGTTTTCTGTTTTGTGTGCACCACTGTTGTCATTAGGGTTTAGGGTAGGGCTTTTTTTGTTTTTTCTTCCTATCCTGTTTTGCATGTGCCAATGTTGTTAATGGGGGTTTACAATTATGGGGTTTTGTTAGAGTGTTTGTAACGTTTGTACAAAGGCAGAAACAAAACAGGATAGGTACTTCCATTTGATATGTGTAAACAGCAGTGTTTTTTTTTACTTGTAATACTGTACCTCTTTTCTTCAAATGTGTTGTGTTGAAATTGCTGTCGAGATGATGAGAGTCTTCAGGCAGTGTCTGTTGAGAATTAAAGAGACAGATGGAAATGTTAAAATAACATGTATTTTTTTTTTTTTTTTTAAGTAAGAGCATATAAAATAAGATATATTCCTCAATTTTGTATGGCTTATCGGGTTAGCCTTATAGAGTGGTGCATATAAAACAGGATATATCCTTGCATTTATTCTGTTTTCATAACATTTGTTGTATTATTCTGGTTTGTGTGCACCACTGTTGTCATTATAGGTTTAGGTTATGGTGTTAGGCTTAGAGGTTGGTGCACCCAAAACAGGAGGTATTGTTTGATTTAGTATGTGTTAACAACATGTGTTGTATTATCCTGTTTTGTGTGCATTTCAGTTGATATTAGAGGTTTAGGTTATTAGGTTAGGCTTAGAGGTTGGTTCACAGAAAAGCGTATTTATTGTTCGATTTTATATGTGTTAACAATATTTGTAACAGTATACAGTTTTGTGCGCAGGTTTAGGTTATGGGGTTAGTGTTTGAGTTTGTTGCACAGAAAACAGGATATATCCTATTTTATATGTGTTAACAATATTTGTTGTAGTATCCTGTTTTGTGTATGCCACTGTTGAGATGATGTGTTATGGTTTTGGGGTTAGGCTTATAGGTTGTGGCATAGAACACATTAAATATTTTTCATTTTATATCTGTTACCAAAATTTGTTGTAGTATCCTGTTTTGTGTGTGCCACTATTGTCATTATGGATTAAACATTTTTGTTTTGTGATATTCTCATTTGTATGTGTGAGTGTTAGCATTAGGGTTGTAGGTTCTGATGTTACGCTTAGAGGGTTATTTATATTGCAGTGCTTTTTGACATTGGCGCACACCAAACAAGATAGATTTTTTTTGTTGTTTTTACTTGTTATACTGTACCTGTTCTGTAGAATTATTAGTTGTGTATAAATGACAGTGGGTCTCCTGCTGCCAATGTTCCTTGGACCCTTTTAAGGCAGTGTCTGTTGAAAAAGATAGACAGAAATGCAAATGTTGAAATATGACAATATTCATAGTAGTATACTGTTTTGTGTTCTCATTACAGGTTTAGGTTATGGGTTTATGCTTTGAGTTTGGTGCACAGAAAACAGGATGTATTCTTGTATATTATATGTGTTAACAACATTTGTTGTAGTATCCTGTTTTGTGTGTGCCACTATTGGCATTATAGAGTTAATTTTTTTTTTTTTTTTATTTGTGATATTCTGTTTTGGGTGCGTCACTGTTAGCATTAGGGTTGTAGGTTATTGGGTTAGGCTTAGAGGGTTAGTTATGTTGCAGTCCCGTATTAAGTTTTATTGAGTTTGTGTAAGTGTTCCGAGTAGGTGTTGTAATTTTACATGCTTAGCCTCGTTTTTTTTTTGTCCGACAATTTTTCTCTCGCTTAGGCGATTTTTCAATCTCGAAATTGATCACATCCAAGTTAAATTTGAAACCAACCACACTGACAGACGTCCTGCCTTTCCCCCCGTGGTGTGTGTGATATTTTTATTTTATAATCTTTATCAGAAGGCATACAAAAAAAACATATTGATCAGTGGAATTTGTCAGTCAAGTTGTGTACATTTTCACAATAAAACATTAACAAGTGATTAACTGACTAGACCTTCTTATTTTACATTTTCAGTTATTGAAGTATTATGTATCATATCTTAAGATTTCAATATAAGTAGAATTTAATGTGGGACAGTCTCTTTAATTATAATGAGTTTAAATTCTCATGCAGACAAATTTGTTGCATTTGTGGCATCCTGGTTAAGAACTGACATATATTGCACATAGAGACCAGGTAAATCACCTGGTTAAGATCAGACATATTGCACATAGAGAGAGTCTCTATTGTTGGACTAGATCTATAGTGTATGAAAAGAGAGACTTTATTTACCATGGTTTGCTAGCCCCGTTAATGGAATTTAATGTGGGACAGTTTCTTTAATTATAGTGAGTTTGAATCCTCATTCAGACAAATTTTGTGGCAGCCAAAGTTTGGGAACTAAGCAATTTAAGAACAAAGGAACTTATATGATACTAAAAGACAGGATGAATGGAGACAACATTCAAAAAGCTGGTAGCTGTGTATAAATAAGTGACACACACAACTACTGTGGGAGAGAGAAAATTACCCCTCTCTATATAAGAGATATAGAGAAACATCAGGTGGTAATAGATCTCACAAAATTAGCTTATTTTTAATTATTCATGTTCTAATCTGGGATTTTTTATTGTTTTTAAATTCGCCGTTGTGACCCAAAATTAATAAAAATTCTGTTAATATGTGACCATTTTATCCCAATATGTTATTTACTTACTAAGTAGAACATAACACATAATAAAACAAACAACTAAAAATAATGAAAGAAAGAAAAGAACAGACATTGGATTGATTAGCTAAACCATAATACTGTTAACCAAATATATAAAACAGATTAAGCTAAAATGACCCCCACTAAGTTGGCCCAGAACAGACCTCAACGGGATACCACAATTTTCAGCTCGTGATATTTACCTTCATAGTGCAGCCGAAGGATTTCCAGGGCTCCCTTATTTCATGCTCCCCCCCATTATCGTTACAGCAAGATATAGGTGTTATATTAGAGGGGCACTAAATGAGGACGCTACCTAAGGATCCCAAATTGCCTGAAATTGGGGTACGCTGTCCAGAATAATGTGGGTTAATCTCTCATTGATACGCAGTTAATTGATCTTTCTAATTACCTCCTGAAAGTTTAGAGTCAACATTTTCCATCTGCTAGCTATGTGTATCTTGGAAGCCAACACCATTAATTGAAATCATTTATTCTGAGATTGAGATAGATTCTTAATATGAACCCCCAACAGGCATGACTCCGTAGAGGGTTAAACTACCTTTTGAAAGAGTGTGGAGGCTAATTGAGCTAGTTGTTTCCATATTTTCTGGGTAATTGGGCATGCCCACCAGATGTGAATGTGATCCCCCACTTGTTGGCAGCCCCTAAAGCATTTATTGCTCTCATGTGGCTTAAATTTCTGCAATTTGTCGGGCGTACAATAAGCTCTGTGCAATACCTTGATAGATGTCTCTAAAAGAGCTGAGTTAAGGGAACCTCTGGAGAGATTGGAACAAGATTCTGTCCACTTGTCCCAGACCCACTCTACCCCCAGATCCTTTTCCCATTGTATCATAAATTTGGGTTTCTAGCTGCTGGTAGAATCAAGAAAGGTGTCATACAATGAACCCAGAACAACTTTAGTAAGGGGGAGATTTTTACATATAACAGACAACCAGGAAGCCCTGGGAGGTCCCAATTCTCTCAAAGTCTTACTGGACCAACTTCTGATTTTAAATAGTTATACAATTCCATAACTGGTAAATCATAAGTCGTGCAGAACTGGTCATAGGTCAACAGTTTATCATTGAGGACCCAGTTCCCTATACGGTCAAGGTTTCTAGAGGTCCACCAAAATTTAGAGATGGGATTCGTGTCCGCTAGAATTTGTGGAAAAGACATAACTGACATTAGGGAAGACAAACCTGAGCTAAGTCGAAGCCTGGAGTTGGCCCACGCCCAAGTATGAAGAGTTAGAGAGATCATAGGGTTTTGATGAGTCGTGAAAGGGATTAATTCTTTGGGAATCCAAATCAACTTATTCCAACTGTGCAGGGACATTTGCTGGTTTTCTATGAATACCCAGGATGGTTGGTGGGTGACAGAGTGTGACCTGGGCAAATGGGCCAGTTGGGCAGCCCTAAGATAAAGCCTCAAATTTGGACACGCTAGTCCGCCTCTTTTTTTATGCCTAACCTTCACCTGTCTGGAGATATGAGGACATTTATTACCCCATATAAACCGAAATATGCTGTTCTGTAATTTATCCAGGTGCTTAAGTGACATTGGGATGGGGAGAGTCCTAAAAAGATATAAAAGTTTAGGCAGAATACTCATTTTTACAGCAGCTATACGGCCCGTCCATAAGATTTGAAAGCTCGCCCACTTCTGCATATCTTCAGTCAAAGATTTGTACAAGGGAGGAACATTTGCCTTGTACAAGTCAGCAAAATTGGAAGTGAGCTTTACACCCAGGTATATTATAAACTGTGTGGGCCAGCTGAAATTATAATCAGATTTGAGATTGTCAATCTCAGTTTGCAACATACCCATCCCCAATGCTTCCATTTTCTCTACATTTAGATTGAGGCCAGAAATCTTGCTAAACTCCTTTTATAGTTAACATAAGTGCTGGTATAGAATAAGAGGGCCTGGTCAGGGTGCATAATAGATCATCTGCAAAAAGTGAGCATTTAAGATGCTGGTGACCTACTTGAACCCCCTGAATGTCTGGGTTAGTTCTAACTGCTTGCGCTAAAGGTTTCATGGCAAGTGTGAATAACAATGGTGAAAGTGGGCACCCTTGCCTAGTCTCTCTTTTAATTCGGATATTAGCTTTACGTACTCCTGGCAATTTTAAATGAGCTATTGGGGACTCGTAGTATCTCCTAAGCAGGTTAATAAAGTGTCCCCTGAATCCAAACTTGTCTAGTATTTTATACAGATATGGCCATTCAACAGTGTCAAAAGCTTTCTCTATGTTTAGAGCTAAGAAGCATAATGGAGTGTTAGATTTCTGAGCTAGATACTGAATATTTAAAACCCTCCTGACATTGTCCCCAGCCTCTCTGAGGGGGATAAACCCTGTTTGGTCCTTATGAATTAAGTCCGGCAAAAATTTAGAAATGCAATTGGCCATAATTTTGGCCAAAATCTTAACATCTCCATTGATCAAAGAAATGGGGCGATAGTTTTTGACCTCTAAATTATCCCTGCCCTCTTTTAAAAAGACTACCAAAGCTGCCTGGTTTAATTCGGGGGGCATGGATTTCCCATTTAAAATTGCATTAAATTAGGATGTTAGATAGGGGGTAAGCGGGGGCTTACATTTTTGGTAATACAAATGAGTGAAACCATCTGACCCTGGGGATTTGCCCAATTTAAGACCCCAAATGGCCGATTTTCCTTCCTCTTGGGATACATCCAAGTTCAAGTTATCTAAGTGGTAGTCTGGCACTCTGGGGAGGTCATGCAAACTAAGAAAGGAGTCAATGTCTGATTCGCTACAATGGGATTGTGAAGAATATATGGTTTGGTAAAAATTCTGGAACGTTTTTTGGATGTCGTTGGGGCTAAAGGAAATTTAGCCATCTGACCTTCTAATATGGGTGGTTCTATGTTGGGAAAGTTTATTATTAAGTCTTCTAGCTAGCATAGTATCAGGTTTGTTTGCCTTCCAATAGTATAAATGTTTCATCTTTCTCATCTCCCGTTCAGTGCGATGAGATAATATGTCATCTAATTCGAGCCTTGTCTTATCTATTAACTTGCGTCCCTTAAGGGAAGGGTTCTGTTGATTCACTTCTTCTAGCCTCTTTAGTGTCCTTGTAAGGTCTGCCTCATTTTGCCTAAGCTTTTTTCTTAGGGTTGAAGCCAGCTTGATACCCGTGATAAAGACCTTCTAGGCAACCCAGAGCCAGCCGGCTCCGGTTTCAGGAGAGGCATTAGTCTCAAAAAATAGTTTTATGTCCTTGTCAATTGATTCCAAGCTACTCAGGTTAGACAATAAAAATTTGTTTATTTTACAAGTGTAGGAGGGTTGTAAATTAGAACCCAGCTCTAGCTCAGTGAGTACCAGGGCATGGTCTGACCGGAGCAGGGAACAATCTCAGATTTCAAAATAGAATCATATAGGGAGCAGCCAACAAGGAGAGTATCAATCCTGGAATATGTCAAGTTAGTCAGGGAATAGAATGTATATTCTCTCCTGTCCGGGTGCATACGCCTCCAGGCATCGACCAGCCCCAGTCTATCAAGCAGAGATTCAATCTGTTTGGTTTTGTTGTTAGAGGGTTTCCCCGATCTATCCGGAGTCGGATCTAAAGTAAGGTTTAGGCCCCCCCCCCCCCCCCCCCCGATTATCAGTCTTCCTAAATCCAGAGGTTAAATTATTTTCAACAAGCCAATTAAAAATGTGTAAGGAGAGTTAGTACGGGAGTATAGGGAGACTAATGTCGTTCTAACCCCCCCAATAGTTCCAGTCACCATGACATAGTTACCCTCTTTGTCAACAAGGGTATTCTCTAACTGAAACGGGAAATTTTTATGTAATTGAATTGCACAGTCAGCTCTCTTTGTGGGGAGGGTAGCCAGGAAATAGGTGGGATTATCCTTATGCAGAAATTTGGGTTTATTATTGTGGGAGAAGTGGGTTTCCTGCATGAAAATAACTGAGGGTTTATGTTTATTATAAAATGGGAAAGCTCTCCGCCTTTTAAAAGGAGAGTTGAAACCCTTCACATTGTGAGTTATTGGGGTGTAGTTAGAGGGAGCCATTTAAAGCTTGGTGTAAAACCCTAGATGTGTGAGCTGGTCTCATGGGGAGGGAGACAAGGGGGAGCCCCGAAAGCCAACAGCTGCACTTCCAGATGGTCCTCGAATGACGACCTAATCTTCCTGCTTTCAAGAGGAAAGAGAAGAGTGTAAAAAAAGAGCATTAGCTGTACTTCAGTCAAGTAGAGACATTTGAGTAAACTAAAGAGTGGTATCAAATTAGCCATTAGCCTTTCTCTTATAATGCAACTACGAAAAATAAAAAATAAGTACATTGAACATTCAGCTTTCAAAAGTAACCTTCGGCGATTTCTCCAAATAGTATAGAGAAATCCGGTCCACATAAAGTGGGGAAAAAAAACTGGCAAACTATAGTAATACTAACAGATTGTGTCTGAAATTATTCTATTAATATAGATCAGAGCCCTACGTTTGAGCAGGTGAGCCCCAAACATTGTACTAAGCAATGATCATAGCTCTGCCAGAGTCTAGTTGAGAGAGAAACTTATCAGGTCAGGAGCCCGACTTGACTTCGGCAATAAGACCAGTATTTTCTATGCGAGTCTTGTGCTTATTGTGTAAACCATTTGCACTGTCCAGCAGATTGCTTGATCCCCCGGAAGTGGAGGCTTGTTTGCCCTGGACTTGAGCTGTCACCTGTGTCCACTGCCTCTTGGGGATGGGCGGAGAAGGCTGTTCTTGCCTTAATCCCATTGTAGCCTCAGAACAAAAATGTAAGCGCTTCAGCACTGATACGCAGTCCTCTAGTGTGCGGGTGGTATAGGTTGTGACTTGAAAAGTGAAAGAGAGGGCAAATGGAAAATTCTAGCGATATTGGATCTTATGCTGGAGAAGGATAGCAATAGCCAGTTTCATTAGTCTCCGTTTGTTTACAGTTTCAGGGGACAGGTCAGTATAAAACTGTAAGGGTGAGTCATCAAGCCCCTTGACCATGTGTAGCTTCCTGGTTGCCGAGAGCAGAAGGTCCCAAGCCTGCTGCCTCAAGAATTTGACAATTACATCTTTAGGAGCGTCCGGACTCCTCCTGCCTCCCAAAGCTCTATGGACGCGTTTAATTTCCCACATAGTTTCAGTCTGATTGGGGAGGATTGCCTCAATAGTGTCTCTCAGATAATTGGATAGGTCTTGCATGGCCCTTGGAATGCCTCGGATGCAGACGTTATGGCGGCAAAACCGATTTTCCAGGTCCTCTATCTTGTCTGTGAGGTGGAACCTGTTTTGAGCTATAGGGGACCTATCTCTTTCCTGGGCCTCCGCTATCTAATCTGTCATTTCCTCCAGAAGCTGAGTGCGCTGTCCCAGATCCTTCAGATCCTGTCGAAGGGGTTCAATCGCCTTCGCTAGAAGCCGCTCGATCGTGGCCACTGACCTGGCCAATAAATCCACGTGTTGGCGAGGCTCTTTGGAATTCTCTTCCTGGTCCGAGTATTCTGAGTGTTCAGAAATAGAATCCGCTGAAGACATGCGCCGGGCGGCTTTTGGTGGAAAATGCTCTTGTATACCCTTTGCTGAGGTTACACGTTTAGGTTTCGGCATCTTGGGAGGCAAAGTAAGGAAAACAGCGGAAGATCCGCCGTGAATTTGGTCCAATATGGTATGCAACGAGGAGATGCGTTTAGTGCTTTGCCTAATAATCTAATGCATCATTTTGTGTCAAAGCCCTTTATCAGAAGCTCTGAAGGTAGCTATAAAGACCAGTGCAATAATCACAGTCTCTCCAGTGCTGATAAGGCAAAGTGACCCAGGACGCTGCTTGCACCATAGGCCGACAGTTGTAACCGCTCAACATTAAATGAGAAGGGCGCCTCCAATATTCGTTATTCATATATATAAGAGTTTTCTGTTGGACTCCAGATGGCCGCACGATGGATAGAGATGTACCAGTGGTTTAACACAGTCCCTGTGCTGGCCTATGTAGACATGATGCTCTCATATAAGTATTTCACATAGTCTTGCGAAATTCTCAGGCACTGTTGAAGCAAGGTGGTACATAAGCTTGCAGATAAAATAGGTCAGCGTGTATCGCCACTCTATGATAGTTGTCAGTGGTGCATCCAGCAGTTTGTTATTCCTATATAGCCAACATTTTTCTGTGGTACTCTATGTGGCCACTGGATGGCAGTATAGATGTAGAAATGCAAGCTGCTCAACCTTGTCTATGTATTTGCCTATGGAGATAAGGTACTCTTACACCAAAGTTTCACAAAGTCTTGCCCAATGAGAAGCTGTATGTATATACTTGAATAAAAATAGAGATAATGTTTAATGGAGCATATGGATACAGTCTCAGTTGAAAAGTAGGCAGAGCAACTTTATCCCTCAGATAATTGTACACAATAGTGCCCCAAGTTCTTATATGAGTATCTGTTGAAAGATAATTATTGTGAAGTAATAGCTGTATGAAATGTTGTAGAGAAGTGTCCAGGTATTTGTCTGATATAGGGGATCCAAAAAGTTAGTTGGTCCTTTATATAAGATTATTACCACTATGTCAAAGAAGTCTAGGGCTTCAGAATGGTGGATCTCATAGACCCTCTGTAAGTCTTTTCCTGAAATCCACTGAAAGGGAGCCTCTCAACATTGTACCCTGGCTGGGGTAGGGATCAATATAGATTCTCCAAGAGTCTTTTCCTGTGCCAAAAATCCCTTATTACAGGGTTTATCTGCAGGCTTTCTCTCTCTGCCTGCTTTTCCCTCTAGTGGTGCTGTCTTCGCCCTGGTTGCTTCTGGACCTATCCGGTCGGAACCAGATGCCACCGGAGATCTCTTTAGGTCCTCCAGCGGTCCCCAGGGTACAGGGCTGCTGCGGGTAGGCTCCGGTGCAGGTCGTTGGCCTACTCCCCAGGCTTCACAAAATGGCGGCCGCCCCCATCAGGAGCCTCCTCCTCCCTCACCTCCCAGTCTCCTGGTCCGGATGCCCCAAGGACTCCCCCTTTAAGGTGCACCGCTATCAGGTGTCCTTCTTTAGCTCCAGGGCAGACCGTCAAGGCGAGTCTGCCTCTGTAGAGATGCTCCCCGACTGGGAATGCAGGTCTCTGACCTTTGGGTGTCTGGTAGGTGTCTAGTGGTAGGTGCTCTATATCAGAGTTTAGGTTCAGGGAGTCCCACGGCGGATCAGGATCGCCTCCCCTTCTATTCCCAGATGTTTTTGGGAAACTCCAATTACGCTGGGCCGAATATAAGCCCAAAACAGCAGCTTACCATAAGGAGCTCCAGCCAGACACATCCGTCTTGGTCGGACGCAAGCTACGCCCACCGTGTGTGGTATTTTTAAATGTTTTTTTTTGTGTTTTTGGATGTGCGCGGTTCGGCCGTTAAGTTCGTTAAGTTCGTTAGGTTCGCGGGTTGTATTTTTTTTCTAAGTGCTTGCTTTCCTTTCTAAAGTGTTACAGATCATAATTTTTAATTTTTTTTTCAAACTGCTATGGGTTCTTGCAATGTGAATTGGATAATTAATGTTTTTGTTAAACTGTTGTCCCGCGGCTCGTAGATTTATGTTTAACTGTAGTCCCGTGGGTCGAAGGGAAGAGCGCCTATGGCGCTCATCTCCACCAGTGCAGTGAGTACCTTTGGCAATCCACGCCTAAATTGTACAGGCTCAGAGGGATGAGCGCCTATGACGCTCATCTCCACCAGCGCAATGAGTGCCTTCGGCGCTCCCTGCCTAAGTCATACGGGAACGTAGAGATGAGCGACTATGGCGCTCATCTCCACCAGCACTTCGCGAGTGCCGCAGTTGCGGCGGGCTCGCATAAAGCGTTAGCAACAACCCGTATTGCTCACAACTATATATGTGATTGTATTTCCTCATAACACTGATAAGCTGCTGCATCACTAGATATTTCTGGATTTCTTATAGTTAAAGGGCCACTTAAATCAGGACAATTTGGAGCACATCACAGTCAATATCTCCTAAAAGCATGTTGAAATACTTTTTGGATTTTGAAATGCATGCCTTTTTTTCACTGAAATCAAATCAAATAAAATCTGTGTTTACATGTATAACAGACTGTCCACCTGCTACTGAATTACTGCAACCAGTCAGTACGCAGGAGTGTTTCATTAAAGTCAGTGATAAGTTTTCTGCTCTCTTGCCTCTACGGAATTTGAAGGCTAAGTACCCTCTGGTGCTCCTGTGCTCAGGATTCAGTGATTTCACCACTGCTGTATGCTGTGGCACACTGGAGAAGGAACTGGCAACTAACTCCAGGATCTCTGCCATGAATTCCAAGTCGGTCAGCATGACTGTTCATGATGTCACGACACAAGCACCCCCCCCCCCCCCTTCCTGCAGAGTATAGAGAAAAGTCAAGGTTATTTCCCCACCACCTTGTAGACTCTTCCCACTAGGGTGAAGTGAATAGTTCAAAAGGCAGGAAGGAAGACATCTGATTAACCCTTAGGCAAGTAGTTAATAATCCTGACATGACAGTAATTTGACCAGGTGAGAAGATTAATAAACCTCTTGTGTTAGGTCCCTTTATGCTATACATATACTGCATTGTGGTCCAATAAAAGTTGTTGTTGTTGTCAGTGTAAACAGGCATAATCAATGTGCTTTATTCTGAGGGAATAATATTTCTAAACATTGGAAGTATTCCCATGGACACTGCCTGAAATTTTTCATATTGTTTAAAAAAAAAAAAAAAAAACACACATAATGTACATGATCAGTAAACATAGTATTAGCATTAGACCCTCTCCCCTGGCTGCATAGCCACATTATTCTGTATCGTTCATAATCAGTTGCAAATATATATAGCAGTGGACCCAAAAAACATACTTGACAGACTCTAGATTTGATCTTAAATTGGATGACCAAAGGCATCATCATAGAATCGTGTAAGGATGGACTAAATATTAATTACAAGGTTTTTTATTCAATTCTGCCTTGATAATTTTAATCAGAACCTCATGTTTGTAGATCTTTAATTGCTATTTCTACTTCAGATTTATCTATTGGGGTAGCAAGAGTTCTTCCTGATCTAATTTAGGAACTATAACTGCTTCAGTGTACTTAGTAATTGAAGCCTGTACCTGCACTTTTTTACCAAATATTTTAGTAGAATCATTTTTCTCCTTTCCACTTTCAAGCTCTGAAATTACCTTTTTTTCTGTCTCCTTTCTTTGCAGCACTCAAATGGATCTGGATTATAAATCTTTGTAGAGGAATAATTATACTCCTACATCAAATAGCAAAATCAACAATACCCCAAGTTTCTCATTTCAGCTTTTACATTAGAAATGAGTTCATGTGGGACATTTGTATTTTTTTGAGCATCAGAAAATAATGTATGTAATTTATTGCTACAGGAGAGAGGGTAAATGTATGAGCATTACATCTGTGATTTGGTCAATTATTAGAGATAGTAGCATTGCCCATGTTTTATCATTCTCTATGAATCTGGAATGTAAAGGCATATCTAAGTTTCCTTCATTATAAATGCATCTGATAGAGGAGAATGAGTAGTGTATGAAACATTTTTTTGCATTAAAAAAACTCCATTAACAAAATTATCCGTGCTAATTCTCTTGAGTTTGCAAGCAGCAGCATTTGTGAGTTACCATTGCTGAAAATCCCTGCTAAAATTAGGCCAAGTTTTGTCCAATCACAGGCAGCTATTCATTTCAATACAATGCAACGATCAGTGATGGCAGTTAGTGCAGGAAGGAATCATGGGATGTGTAGGCCCCTTGCAGAAGGAAACAGAAAGGAGTCAGACCCTGAGCTGTAGATTTCTCCATTGAGCTGCTGCTGGATTGAAGGTTATGAAAGAGTCAAAATCCATATTTGAATGCATTGTTTCTGTGTAAACAGCTCTGGAGTGTGGAAAACAAGTTTTAACTTTAAATAAAATAAATCTGTAACTATATAGAATGACTCAATGCAATGTGTGCTTTTGATATAAGCAGCTTGTGTTTGATAAGAAAAAGGTAAAAACAGGGAAACTTAGATATATCTTTAACTTCCAGCTTCCAATTAATTTCCAGAGACAATTAATATTCAACAGCCTGTGGAACCAGTATTTGTCTCACTTGTATTTACACAGAGTGACAGCTCATAGTGTGTCTGGTGGGCCTGCAATAGAGGGTTGTGAAATATTGCTCTATAGTTAGATGGTTAGCAACAGGTTGTTTTTTTCTATAATTTATGAGATACAACTGAAAATTATTTAAACTTTTTATCCTTGGTTATGGGCAACTTATGGGTTGAGCATTTAATAGGCTTTAAAAATGAAGGGTAAGTCGAAAGACAGCAAACAGATTTATACAGAGGATACCTTTTAATGGATAACACAGTTACCTATTAATATGTATCATCTCCATCCAACTTTCTTATATTCTCTGTCCAACACAGTATCACCCCCCCCCCCCCCGTGTCTCTCTAACCCCCCTTGTGTCTCTCTACCCCCCATGTCTCTCTACCCCCCTTGTGTCTCTCTAACCCCCCCTTCTGTCTCTCTACCCCCCCGTGTCTCTTTCCCTCCCCCTCCTCATCCTCAATCAACCCCTCATTCTAAAAACCCCCGCATACTACCCCCCCCCTCTCTCCCCTCACTTACCTGCTCCGGCCTCCGCTCCTTCCGGGTCTTGATGTGACGCGCATGTGACGTCACATGCGCGCCACGTCATTAGCATATGCCGGCACGCGGTATATGCTAATGACGTGACTTCACACGATCGCCACGTCATTAGCATATACCGGGTGCCGGCAGGAGGGGGGGGTATTTAGAGGGGTAGGATGGGGGGGGGGGGGTTGGATTTAGAATGAGGGGGGGGTTGAGGATGAGGAGGGAGGTTGAGGAGGGGTTTGAGGTTGAGGATGGGGGATTGAGGAGGAGGGGGTTGAGGATGAGGGGGTTGAGGAGGGGGCTGAGGAGGGGGGTTGAGGATGGGGGGGTTGAGGTTGAGGAGGGGGTTGAGGATGAGGAGGAGGTTGAGGTTGAGGGGGTTGAGGAGGGGGTTGAGGAGGGGGTTGAGGATGAGGGAGTTGAGGAGGGAGGTTGAGGAGGGGGGTGGAGGATGGGGGGTTGAGGTTGAGGAGGGGGTTGTGGATGGGGGGTTGAGGAGGAGGGGGTTGAGGATGAGGGGGTTGATGAGGGGGGTTGAGGATGGGGGGGTTGAGGGTTGAGGAGGGTGTTGAGGATGGGGGGTTGAGGATGAGGATGAGGAGGGGGTTGAGGATGAGGAGGGGGTTGAGGATGAGCATGGGGGTTGAGGTTGAGGAGGGAGGTTGAGGAGGGGGTTGAGGATGAGGAGGGGAGTTGAGGTTGAGGAGGGGGTTGAGGATGGGGGGTTGAGGTTGAGGAGGGCGTTGAGGATGGGGGGTTGAGGATGGGGGGTTGAGGATGAGGGGGTTGAGGATGAGGGGGCTGAGGAGGGGGGCTGAGGAGGGGGGTTGTGGATGGGGGGGTTGAGGTTGAGGAGGGGGTTGAGGATGGGGGGGTTGAGGTTGAGGATGTGAAGGGAGGTTGAGGAGGGGGTTGAGGATGAGGAGGGGGTTGAGGTTGAGGAGGGGTTTGAGGTTGAGGATGGGGGGTTGAGGAGGAGGGGGTTGAGGATGAGGGGGTTGAGGATGAGGGGGGTTGAGGAGGGGGGTTGAGGGGGGGGGTTGAGGATGGGGGGGTTGAGGTTGAGGAGGGGGTTGAGGATGGGGGGGTTGAGGTTGAGGATGAGAAGGGAGGTTGAGGAGGGGGTTGAGGATGAGGAGGGGGTTGAGGTTGAGGGGGTTGAGGAGGGGGTTGAGGATGGGGGGTTGAGGTTGAGGAGGGGGTTGTGGATGGGGGTTGAGGATGAGGGGGGTTGAGGAGGGAGGATGAGGAGGGGATTGAGGATGAGGAGGGAGGTTGAGGATGAGGAGGGAGGTTGAGGAGGGGGTTGAGGATGAGGAGGGAGGTTGAGGATGATGAGGGAGGTTGAGGAGGGGGTTGAGGTTGAGGAGGGTGTTGAGGTTGAGGATGAGGAGGGGGTTGAGGATGAGGAGGGGGTTGAGGTTGAGGAGGGAGGTTGAGGAGGGGGTTGAGGATGAGGAGGGGAGTTGAGGTTGAGGAGGGGGTTGAGGATGGGGGGTTTAGGATGGGGGGTTGAGGTTGAGGAGGGTGTTGAGGATGGGGGGTTGAGGTTGGTGATGAGGAGGGGGTTGAGGATGAGGAGGGAGGATGAGGAGGGGAGTTGAGGTTGAGGAGGGGGTTGAGGATGGGGGGTTGAGGAGGAGGGGGTTGAGGATGAGGAGTGGGGTTGAGGAGGGAGGTTGAGAATGAGGAGGGGGGAAGAGACACAGGGAAGGGAGAGGGGGGGAAGAGACACAGGGAAGGAAGATGGGGGAAGAGACACAGGAAAGGGAGAGGGGAGGAGAGATACGGGAGAGAGAGGGGGACACAGAAGGCACAAAAGGGAGGGACACAGGGGACAGCACATTTCCCACCCTCGGCTTATACTCGAGTCACTCATTTTACTCAGTATTTTGTGGTAAAATAGGTGCCTCGGCTTATACTCGGGTCTGCTTATATTCGAGTATATACGGTATATATTTTTTTTTTATTTCTTTCACTTAAGTTCATTATCACTAGATTCAAAAATCAATGTTTTCATTATTTTATGTCTCATGAATGAAAAATAATTTGTAAGAATAGTGTTTTCATAAAAAGGGAAAATAGGGGTCTACTGTAAACAGTAATATCATGGATGATGTCATTTTTCATATTACAGTATCTCACAAAAGTGAGTACACCCCTCACATTTTTGTATATATTTTTTTTACATATTTTCATGTGACAACACTGATGAAATGACACTCTGCTACAATGTAAAGTAGTAAGTGTACAGCATGTATAACAGTGTAAATTTGCTGTCCCCTCAAAATAACTCAACACACAGCCATTACTGTCTAAAACGTTGGCAAGAAAAGTGAGTACACCCCTAAGTGGAAATGTCCAAACTGGCCCAATTAGCCATTTTCCTTCCCTGGTCTCATGTGACTAGCTAGTGTTACAAGGTCTCAGGTGTGAATGGGGAGCAGGTGTTAAATTTGGTGTTATCACTCTCACACTCTCTCATACTGGTCACTGGGAGTTCAGCATGGCACCTCATGGCAAAGAACTCTCTGAGCATCTGAAAAAAAGAATTATTGCTCTACATAAAGATGGCCTAGTCTCTAATAAGATTACTAAGACACTGAAACTGAGCTGCAGCACGGTGGGCAAGACCTTACAGCGGTTTCACAGGACAGGTTCCACTCAGAATGGTCAACTGAAGAAGGTGAGTGCACGTGCTTAGTGTCATATCCAGAGGTTGTCTTTGCTGCCAGCATTGCTGCAGATATTAGAGGGGTGGGGGGGGGGGGTTAAGCCTGTCAGTGCTCAGACCATACACCGCACACTGCATCAAATTGGTCTGAATGCACAAGAAAGCCTGCAAACAGTTCGCTGAAGACAAGCAAACTAAGGACATGGATTACTTGGAACCATGTCCTGTGGTCCGATAAGACCAAGATAAACTTATTTGGTTCAGATGGTGTCAAGCGTGTGTGGCGGCAACCAGGTGAGGAGTACAAAGACAAGTGTGTCTTGCCTACAGTCAAGCATAGTGGTGGGAGTGCATGGTCTGGGCCTGCGTGAGTGCTGCCGGCACTGGGGAGCTACAGTTCATTGAGGGAACCATGAATGCCAACATGTAATGTGACATACTGAAGCAGAGAATGATCCCCTCCCTCGGGAGACTGGGCCACAGGGCATTATTCCAACTTGATAATGACCCCAAACACACCTCCAAGACGACCACTGCCTTGCTAAAGAAGCTGAAGGTAAAGGTGATGGACTGGCCAAGCATGTCACCAGACCTAAACCCTATTGTGGAGCATCCTCAAATGGAAGGTTGGGGAGCGAAAGGTCTCTAACATACACCAGCTCTGTGATGCCATCATGGAGGGGAAGAGGACACCAGTGGCAACCTGTGAAGCTCTGCTGAACTCTATGGCCATGAGGGTTAAGGCAGTGCTGGAAAATAATGGTGGCCACACAAAATATTTACACTTTGGCCCCAATATGGACATTTCCACTTAGGGGTGTACTCACTTTTGTTGCCAACAGTTTAGACATTAATGGCTGTGTGTTGAGTTATTTTGAGGGGACAGCTGTTATACAGGCTGTACACTTACTACTTTACATTGTAGTCCTTTCTTCATTGTTGTCACATGAAAAGATATAATAAAATATTTACAAAAATGTGATGGGCGTACTCACTTTTGTGAGATACTGTATATGAAAGTAGGGGGAAACAGCTATGGGAACGGTTGTTGATAAGGGGTGCTGAAATGGGAAAGTATCTTAGGGAGGGGAGCTGTTATCAAAAGGAGCACTGAGTGAGTTGCCCAGCTCAAAATAACATTTACACTCCCAACCCCAGGTTTTTTTTTTTTTTTCATTCATGTTTTTTACTACTAGTTTCAAATATCAGTGTTTTCATTATTTTGTGTCTCTTAAATCAACTAATTGGTAAGAATAGTGTACCACATCATATGACAGTATAACAACAACGCCCACCAAAAGTGGATAGGGTCCTCATATAAGAGATGTTCATGCAGTGGAAGAGCTAGAGAATTGAGGGCCCTGGGTCAGGCAGAGGGGGGTTTTAAATTTTATTTTGCTCTAATTATTTATGCATAGTAAGCATGGCTGGCTACTAAAGAAAGGAAAATTACATGTGGAATTATTTTAAAAAAGGTCTCTCGTGAATGGTTGTTTTTGATGGGAAAAAGACCTGCACATTGAATAAGAGGAGTATGTGCAAATTATGCCCCAGCAGAACAACAGACGTGTTTCCTGTTTGCACTGGGACAATTCTAAAAGTTATCACAAAAGAGCTTCTTATGAGAATAATGACACACAAGGTAAACACTTCCCACTAATATATAGAGACGTGGCCTGCAGCCACAACATGACCCTAGATGCTTGTTGGGGGGCTAACTCCATCAGTGCTGTAACAGTGAATTTGTAGAATGTGCTGTCTGCATTTACATTTCCTGGGGAAGGAGCAGCACAAGATTCCTAGAAGAATATTATTTATAGTGATTTTGTTTACTGACAACAATATTTGTAGATATCAGTTTAAAATGAATGTTTCAGACCCACTCAGTGTAGATCAGCGGTTACCTAATAAAGCTCTAATTCTGGGATCTGTCCAAGTGCCCTTGTATAAAGGTGTACTGTGTAGTGTCAGTACAGGAACATGAGAGCTCACACTATGTGTATGAAAGAACAGTATCCAGATACTGTTTGTAGCGTTAGGAACAGCAGAGTTCACACAATGTGTATTTGAAGATGTAGTATGCAGATGCTGTGTGTAGTGTCAGAGCTCACACTATCCTAGCAATCCTACATAGCCAGAGACTCAGACTCTCTCTTTTTCTCTCTATAAAAGCAGGAAATAAGTTTAACTTATTTTAGACTTTTAGTTGTGAACACAAATGTACAATTTATTTACTCTGTACGGTGGAGGCTTCTATCACTCTGATGCCCACCGTAAGTTAAATGATGATGTGGTTGATAGCCTTTGCATAAATGGAGTTAGGTACCAGCACCACAGTGATGAGATTGATGCATATTCCATCCTATGCTATGAGATGCTTTAAAGCTGTGTAATACAGCAGGCACATGCTTAAAAGGAGCCATGTTTAAAATGGTATTGGATTAAAGAGTGAAAACATTGTGGGCAACTTTAACTAAGTCTAAAAAAGGTATGGAGGCTTAATAGATCACTATTACATTTCAAACTTTTACATAAAACCTTTCAGATAAATTTTTTTTACAAGTGAGAAGAAATTCTTATTGCAAAAATGTGTCATCCCCCCATCCCCCACCCCAAATTCAACATAAATCAACCTTTTTTGGGCAGGACAGAATTTAATGAAAATTGGCAAAAAAAATTAGACTCCCAATCTATCATAAAATGCAAACTTTCAAACAGATTTATCAAATCATCACAAAGTTACATGAAAAACGAGTCTATAATGGAACGTTCGAGAGAACCTTAACTATTAGAGCACGACTGTGTAAATATGTATTTTATCTATCACCTTTATTTGTACATGTTCAGTGTCCCTTTAACCAATAACTGCGTATGGTACCGCTCTGGAGTGCAAAGATGAATATGAGATATGTGACTGATACAGATTGTTCCCACAAATCACAGATTGCCAGGAGCTGGAATAGAATTTGGCTGCACATCCTGTCTGGGGCTGTCAGATATAAAGTTACACAGCAGAGCTTCCAAATATGGTGTCATTTAAAATCACAGCTACTTTATACTTTTTTTCCGAATGCTTCATCAATTACAAAAAAATGCATTTTTATACAATAACAATTTGCCTTTTTGAGTTGCATTTGATCTATTGTCTTCAGTGCGAGAGACATAACGTGCAAGTGACTGTACTGAAGACAATAAATCTGATGCCTCCTGGGATTATCAGTAATTCATGACAAATGTATGATACTTGGTCTGTGTGTGGATCAGCTAAAAATGTGAAACTTCAATGTTAGTTTACTTTAGGAAAATGCTATTTTTAATACCATTCAATTGATAACGTACTTACTTATAGATTAAACTATATCATATCTTTGGAACATTTGCTGTCTCACTTTAACCAGTTTGTTACAAGTAAAGGTGACCATGGGTTTGTTGGGGGGAGCCCATCTGGAGGTCCATCTGTCCTCTTTAGGAGGAGGCGGCACATAATCAGGTACAGCAGCATAACATGAAATGGATACGCTCTCCTGATGTATAAAAGAACATATGATTGTTTCTCTTCTGCTTTATCATGGAGTCCTTCCACAGCCTGTTATTATGTGTTCAGCTTGTTCCCTGTTCAGCGACTCCCTGATTTGTTCAATAAATAGACCTTATATACAGAAGTGCAGCTGGTAAAGATATAACAGAACATTTGTGCTATCTCACATCCGCTAAAAACTCTGTGGTCATCATGATTTTATTAAAGTTTCACATTTTTAAAGTGCATTTAAAACACATTTTGCTGTAATTAATTGTTTTATTGACATTTGTATAAAATGTTTACATGGGTGCGACCTGCCAACTAGGGTTGCCAAAAAGGCATGTGATGTACCATATTGCTTTGTTTTTGTGCATGCAAACTGTGCAATAAGTCTTCATGTTATCTTCCTCTCTTTCCCTCTCCCTTTCTTCTCTCATCCACTCTTTTTCTCTTTCTCTCTCTCTACCAGATAACATCAGGAGTGTCTCGCTCATCACAAATACGAAACAGTGCCAAAAACATTTCTTGTTGATGTTCAGTCCTTCAGTTGTATCCGACTCTCTGTGACCATATGGACGCAGCTTGGCTGACCCTACATGCTATAGCTCACAGCTTCAGTGAGGTACACAAGCTCCTTCACCACGACAAGGTAGCGATCCAGAAGGGATCCAAAAACAATCCCTGTTGATAATCTACAAGTCCAGCAAATCAAGTTGAGTGAAATGACTTCCCTAAAACATATCCTCTGGCTTGCTATCTAAAAGCGCTAAGTTACATTTAAAATATATATTTTCAGTGGCACTTTTTACTTTGCAGAATAGAGGTGATGGTATCACTTTAAGCTTCCTCTCCAGCTTTGAGATGTAACCATATTATACACATGGACGCTTGTTAATTCATTGTCTATTAATTATTTGCCAGGGCTAATGTATTGCTTTTACATTTATTATTCAGGATTGGGCAGATTGCACATTATACAAATTAGGGAGTTTACTCTGTGGAATGACTTATTTCTATGCATCAGCCACAGCTCAGGGCTCAATAATAGAATTATCTGGAGATATGATTCCCCTCGTCTGTTACTTGTAATCTGCGTATTCATCAGCAGAGGAAAGACCTTGCAACATATGGCAATGGAGATATGTTATTCTGAGCATACGCTTCCAACGTACATTGTATAATATTACATAATACATACTATGTATCTTTGGCTCAGTGACTGTAAATGGGTTAATTTACTAGCATTATGTATTAAAAGAACAATAACAGGTGGTTACATCAACTAATGCATTAATGTGTTAAATAGCAACAGGTGTATGTATCTGGAAAGCATTGTACGATAGGATTCTTACTTTCAGTTTTGTGGTACCCATGTTGTTTTTATATTCATCTGCTATAGTACAGCAGCGAGTACAGTTTTTTTTACTTGATTCAGTACAAATAATTGTCTAACATAAATTTAAAAGATTATATTTTAAAAATTACATTTTTTTGTATGTGAAATAATGATATGGTGGACACATTACATGGAATATAGACAGTGTGAAATTGTTTTCTCCTCCTCTGTCCTGATATGTTACAGTAAACAGAGTGGTAGTGAGCCTTATGAGAAATCTGTACTGCAACACATTGTGCTTTTGTTCTCATTGGTTTTAGTGTAGATCAGATAAGAAAACATAATTAACAAGGAGTCATTTTTTACACTTCCTTTTAATTTACTGGTAAAATACATTTTTAATCTGCTAGTCTTAATTTAACTCTGTTAATATAATTTATTTTCTATGTGGAAAAACTCCTTTAATGTATAAAACAGGCTTTTTTAAATGCATTGCAGAAAGATTTGGACAGCAGTGGCCCTGTAAACATCAAATGTGTGATGATCCCAGGGAGGGGGCACTATTCAGCTCCAGAAATTCCTGCCTTTGGTTACAGGAATCCCCCCTCTCAGTCTATCTTCTTAGAAAGAATAAGCCTCTCAGTTCCCAGCAGTCCTATCAGGATCACCAGCTTCGGCTCAGGAGCCCAGGGTCACTGGATCAACTAATCGGTATCATGATGAGGAAAAAGAAGTATGCATTTAAATTATACAAGAAGGAGGGAACAGAGGCATCTTTATGTGACTATAAGGAAATCAACAAGGCTTGCAAAAGGGCTATTAGACTGGCTAAAATAGAAAATGAGAAGTCAGTTGCAATGGAAAGTAAGACTAACCCTAAAATATTTTATAAATATATTAATGGGAAGAAGGCCAGGAAGGAATCGATAGGACCATTACAATGTGACACAGGCCATCTGATAATTAGTGACCAGGAAAAGGCAGATGAGCTAAATAGGTTCTTTTCTTCGGTTTACACAAGGGAGGTACCAGTGGTTGGGACACTGCAACATAATGGGGCTACACTACCTTCACTAAATAATTGGTTAACGCAGGAAGAAATACAAAAGAGGTTGGAGAAAATAAATGTTAATAAAGCCCCAGGTCCTGATGGAATACATCCAAGGGTACTGAGGGAGCTGGGTTCTGTAATAGCCAAACCATTATATCTAATCTTTAAAGACTCGCTCACTACAGGGTCTCTACCAGATGACTGGAGAAAAGCAGAGGTGATACCTATATTTAAGAAGGGATCTAGAGCAAATCCGGGGAATTATAGACCAGTGAGCCTCACTTCTGTAGTTGGGAAGCTTTTAGAAGGGTTAATAAGGGACAGAATACAAGAATATGTCTATTTGAACAGGATCATAGGTAGCAGTCAACATGGATTTATGAAGGAAAGGTCGTGTCAGACCAATCTAATTAGTTTTTATGAGGAGGTTAGTAGGAACTTGGATCAGGGCAACTCAGTGGATGTAGTCTTTTTAGATTTTTCAAAGGCATTTGATACAGTGCCACATGGAAGACTAGTGAGCAAACTAAGGGATACAGGAATTGCAGTAAATATCTGCTCATGGATCGAGAGCTGGCTAAAAGACAGGAAGCAAAGGGTTGTTGTAAATGGAACATACTCCGATTGGTCTAATGTGATAAGTGGGGTTCCTCAGGGCTCAGTATTGGGTCCTCTCCTTTTTAACATATTTATTAATGACATTGAAGTAGGACTCGAATGTAGTGTCTCCATTTTTGCTGATGACACTAAGTTGTGCAAGGTAATAAAATCAGATAATGATGTACTTTCCCTACAAAAGGATTTGCATAAATTAGAGAAATGGGCGGCTAAATGGCAGATGAGATTTAATACAAATAAATGTAAGGTTATGCATTTGGGAAGGAAAAATAGCCAAGCAATCTATAATCTTAATGGAGCAAATCTAGGGGTATCAGATATTGAAAGGGATTTGGGAGTACTAGTGGACAACCACCTAGGTAACAGCGCTCAAAGCCAAGCAGCGGCTGCAAAGGCAAATAAAATATTAGCATGTATTAGGAAGGGTATAGAAGCCAGGGAAGAAGATATAATTCTGCCACTATACAAATCTCTAGTACGCCCTCATTTGGAATATGGAGTACAATTTTGGGCACCACCTCACAAAAAAGACATCTTAGAGCTGGAAAAAGTACAGAGAAGGGCTACAAAACTAATAAGGGGAATGGAGGGGCTAAGTTATGAAGAAAGACTAGCAAAATTAAACTTATTTTCGCTAGAAAAAAGGCGTCTAAGAGGAGATATGATTACGTTATTTAAATACATCCAGGGTCCATATAAGGCTTTGTCAAGTGAGCTTTTTGTAGCAAGAGATTTTCAACTGACAAGAGGACATCCGTTGAGGTTAGAGGAAAAAAGATTTCACCTTAAACAAAGAAAAGGGTTCTTCACAGTTAGGGTGGTTAAACTGTGGAATTCTCTACCAAAGGAGGTGGTGACAGCGAATTCGATAGACAACTTCAAAAAGGGGTTAGATATATTTCTGAATAAAGAGGGCATTCAAGGCTATCCTAGATAACTAGCGAAGGAATATTGATCCAGGGAGAAATTTGATCGCCAGTTTCTGGGGTCAGGAAGGAATTTTGCTTTTTTTCCCCCTTATGAGACAATTGGCAAAGTTTCAATGGGGTTTTTTTTTATGTTTGCCTTCCTCTGGATCAATTAACAATAATTAACAATTAACAATAATAATAAATAGTCCAAATTAAAAAGATCAATAGAGATCTAAAAAGGTTGAACTTGATGGACTAACTCTTTATTCATTCTCCAATACTATACTATTAATAATTATTTAATCAATAATTTAATTAATAACTAATCCGCATATTGCAGATCAGAGGAGATCTTAACAGGTTGAACTTGATGGACTGAAAGTCTTTTTTCAACCTTAATTACTATGTAACTATGTAACTATCTGCTTCTTCAGTGGGCTTGAAAAGGCCAAGGAGACCAGTCCAACCTGGTATTCAATCCCTTCTCACATAGAGGAGTAGAGATTCAGGGCAGCAAAGTGATTTTAGCTCTCTAAATAAAGCTCACTATTGTCTATGGGCCTCATTCTATTAGCGGCCGTACATCGGCCGTAAGGCTGTGATTCCTTGCGGGGGTTCTGTTAACTCGCAATTCAATTATACGGCCGGCCGCATATCTTGGAACCGGCCGTAAGCTCAGAAATCTACAAAGTCAAAAATAAATTCAAGCCTGCACTGTACAGCTCTGTAAATGCTAGGGATCATATTGGGGTACATGAGGATTAAAAGTAACCCACTCTCAAGCTTGCACATCAGCCCAAACCCGAGTTTAAATTAACTGTTTATTTTCCGGCTGCGGCGTGGGCGGGTCTGAGGTGCTCCAAGCACTCTGGACTTTTTAGATGGATATTTGACATATATTAAAAAAATATATATTTTACGGATTTGAGTATAGGGGAAATTTGTGCTATTTTTTCTAACACCTTAAATCACTTTATAGTCTTCTCAAAGTGCAGGATGGCTTTATTTGAGCTATTTTATGTGCTTAATTGGTGCTAGCGGGACCTTTTTCCTGCAAGTAAGCTGCGGCTCGCTTTTAGCCTTGCAGAGAGGGTTCCCGGAGCAATAGAATAGCAACCAGGCTTTTCTTGAGGCCGAAACTCTTGAGGCCGTTTTAGATCAAAGGCTTTCCTCCGGCGCGTGCGGCATCAAGAGATAGCAAGGCGCCGGCCGCAAGCCTGCCGGAGTCCCCGGCCGGAGGGGAATAGAATAGCAGAATAGCTTGTGGCCGGTCCTTGCGGCCCCGCAGCGCCTACGGCCGCTAATAGAATGAGGCCCTATGTGTCCCAAGAAGAGCATGTTTATTTATGCTTACAGGCAGTGTATTTATACAAAAGATTACATGTTTATGGGCTGAACATATGCAAAAAGAACTAACCAATAAAAAATGTGCCTCTGGGGGTATGCAAGTGATTGGTCCATAAAGAGCCAATCAGGAGGCAGAGAAAACCATGGCCTTGACTTGCCTGCCCTGGGAGTGGATCTATGGGAGGCACCTAAAGACATAAAGAGTGGGAACACACAAACAAAGGAAAAATAATACACTTAAATGGCCACAAGATGTCACTGCAGAATAACAAATGGAACTGTCCATAGTTCAATAGTAAATTGGCTACATCATGTGAAAACTTGATGGCTTATTTTATACAACTGTTTTTAAAACCTGAAGTTATATTAGTTAAGTGAAAACAGATCTTCACACTGAGCCCACCCAAGAAATGGCATTTCAGAGCCAAAAACTTTTATGGACTCTGTTCTTGGTAACCATTTGGCCAGGGGCTTTACCAGGACTGTATGTGGGTATGTGGCCTTATTATTATAATGTTTATCACAACTTCCTGGACTAGAAGGCATTAATCCTCTGTTATGACACTTGTCGTCTGGTATTTCATATGGCCTCTTTGAATATTTTCTGATCAGGCTTTTAGCCCCCACAAGAGTCATTTATTACTTAAGATAAACAGGTGTTTGTAACCAGGACCCTCTTGGAATGTTTAATTTCTCTGAAGGGGGTAGCAGGATGAGGAATATGGGTTATATTGAGAAAAAAAAAATTCTAGTGTGCTAAGACAGAGTTCAATGGGGTCTTAAGGTATTTAATCTGTGTGTTTTATTAATTCTGTAAGTCATATGGTACACATATTGATTATAAGGGAACATAAGTTAGTTATACAATATGATATTTTACTATGTATTGTGAATACCACCCCCAGGATTCCAGGTGTGTGTGTGTCGGGGGGGTACAAGATGCTTTGTCTCTGAAAGATAGTCTTAAAGTTGATAAGCTTGACCAAATAGATAACTAACAGCACTCCTGACAGCAGATCAATGTGGGTTTATTTTTGGTTTTTAAATGTGTCTGGAAGAAGGAATAAAGATTAAACTTAGTCTGTCTCTACAGTAATCCAATGGTGTTGCTCTGGTGATTTCCTGAGAGATGCTCCTAATGTGAGAGTAAGAGTTGGGCGCTGAGATTAATCCCAAATTCACAACCTGGAGAGATTACTGTAGCAGAAGACAGGAGGTACTGGGGTGTACCTGACCCCCTCATCTCGTCATGACACTGACCTTTTGGCAGGTCTATACGTAATTGCTGTAGAAAATGTCTTCAATGTAACAGCACAAGTGAGTAAGAACTCAAAATACTGACCTCCAAGTGGGCACCATTCCACTGGCTACACTTCCCATTTCCAGGAGTGCATCTCAATGTTTATGTTCTTACTATTAAATCTACTCTCCATGTTATCTTATTTAATCAGGTTAAGGAACTTATTGATGTAAAATCTATTTTTTCGTTCGGGAGGATTGGGGCATTACAAGGGACACAGCAAAGATCACAGTTATTGCAGAAATGAAAAGTCCACGTATAAATTCACCTAGTGTTTGCATGTATCACCACCCATTGTGCCTCAATAAATCACCTCAAATACGTTTAGTAGCAGAGAGAGGGATCTTTTAGTCTATTATGCTTAAACTTTCAAGCTTATTTTTTAACACATGCACATACATACACACATACATTATATGTATTTTTATGTGTACTTCCCAGGCCTTCCATAATTTTCTGTGTCATTTTAATGTAATGTATAAGGACAAAAGTGGGAGTGAGACTTAATGGGCTAGCACCCCTCATATTCACTATACAACTTGTTACTTCAAAATGAACATTTCTGAGCAGGTACCTACATGTGAAGAGTTGGCATTACATTGCAGATGCTGGCACAGTGCTGTGTGTGGCATCAGGTAGTGCCCAGACTCCTCTGAGCTGTGAGCTGCAGGATATTGTTATGTTGGACAGGTCTAAACCTGTGAGATATCAGTATCTTCTTCTATATATCTACAGTGTGCGCATCTCAACTAATAAAGAAGGTACTGATTAGTCTGTGATCCGCAGTCATGCCTAGAAGGGTTACCTGGTGTGGGATGGGTGAAAGAGCTACCTGGAGGTGAAATTGAATGAGAGATAGATAATAGAGATATAGCAAAAGAACATTTGTCTAAAATGGATAATATTGAAGGAATCCCTCTTTACACAATAATCTTGGATGTAGCACTTTACATACATTTAACCCCATCATCTAACTAAATATATATGTTTAGATTACATGAGGGCAGTTGTATCCAAGGATTTGACAACTTGACAAGTGAATTGCTTTATTAGATAAAGGAACACTATTGTCTCATATTTATACTGCTTTGTAAAATTAGACTTGATAATGAGGAAAATGTTTTAGGAAATAAATTAAAGACTTTATTTATTTATTACTATAGTAGCACATAATATACAATAGTATGCAGGGTCCCTTTTAAAGTACAGTGTTTCTTACTGGTTCCTATACTATTCTATGCAGGAGAGGTCTCACATTATATGACACAGTGCTTGTAGTGCACTTCTCCGGCCACTATGTGTCACTGCAGCTCTGTTCACTCCACTGTTTGTTTTACTGCTCTATGGTTACATAATGCTTCATTTAAAGGAACACATAATTCACCATCAGATAGGGATCGGAAAAGCAGGTGTAAAAAGTACTTTTATATCTAAAAAAGCAAAATTAACTGTGCTATGAGCTTTCAGGTTGTTTCTGACATACTTCTGTTATATTTTTTTTTTTAACTCTGTGTTATATATCTTGTTCTTTTTCAAATATATGAATCAATTTTTAGTCGATTTAAGAAAACAGAACAGCCTTTTACCTGCTTATTGAGCAATATTTACTAACTCTGATGGGAGTATAGGGTTTTTTGATCTCTGGGAAGCTCATGCATCACAGACTATAAAACGAGAGCAATAAATATTTTTTCTCTTGTACTGAGGAGTTATTTTAAATATCACAAGGTGTGTTTATATATATATATATATATATATATATATATATATACAGTATATATATATATATATATATATATATATATATATATATATATATATATATATATATAACAAAAATTTTTAAGGCACAAATGGATAGTAGGCTATTTTATTTAATTTTGTACTTTAATAATTTTCTTTTTTCACCGGGACCCCCATGCACTCATTCCGCCACTGAATACTGACATGAGATGGCGCTTACAGTTTGAATGTAAACAGCAGATGCAGTGAGAGTGGAGACAGCATTGTACATAATTAGGTAAATACATATAGGGGGATTCAGCACTATAGCAACCATATATACACATACTATATACACCAATATATACATGAAAAACCAGAGTACTTCATTCAAAATATAAATATAAATAAATACAAATATATAAGTATCTGATCATCATATCTGTTTTTTTTGCCCCACAACTAAACAAGTGATGATGGTATCTGTTTATAGAAATTATAGAAACATATTTGTTTTGGGATGCCCACGTCTGGGAGTCCAACAGCCCTATAAAATTCCCTGAACGTGTAAAACCGTAGCCCGTAACATAACCTGCAAGACTTACAACTATTAAATTGGCCTCTCAAAGCTAGTTAAGGGTGAAAAAACCCTACAGGATGTCGAAATTTGAACTCCGCAGCCGCAATTCCTTTGTTCTGCCAAGCCTGTAACTTTTACGTTCCAATCACGCTATTGAATTGCAACCGATTTCCAAAGACGCCCAGGCGTTCAAGACTGTGACCCGCAAATGGAGGCAAAAACATTACGGCCTCCAAATAGGATGCGCAAAGGGTGTACAGACAATTTCTCAACACTGTAAAAGACAATATAAACAGACTAGTGGACTTTAAAATATGTGAAAAGCATAGAAAGGCGTTACAATTACATGCACAATAATCCCCAAATACAAAATAGGCATTAAAAAAAAATGTTTTCATCATATGTTGAAATGGTCATGCATATGCCAATATGAGTAAAGTAATTACAGACACACTACCTGATTAAATTGCAACACAAAAACAAGAAACTGATGCCATGTTAACCCTTCCTCACTCACAGAGGCTCTAATGTGTACCCTGGAATATATATATATATATATATATATATATATATATATATATATATATATATTTGCATATACATCTTGCTCATCACATCTACATTGGCAAAACAAATAGTGGCCAAATTACACCACCACATCACATAGATCAAGTACCAGGGGAGCATTTTATTAGTTGTTGTTCAGTTCTTCAGTTGTGTCCGATGTTTGGACTGCAGCACATTTAGCTAGGTCTCTGCCTGTGCTGTTCCACAAGGTTTGCATGCCAAAGATACTGGAGTGGGTTGCCAGTTGCTCCTCTAGTGGACTGTGATTTGTGTGACCTCTCTGCTATCACCTGCCCACCTACACTGTCCCTACATGCTATAGCTCACAGCTTTATTCAGGTACACAAGCCCCTTCACCACCACCACTTAGCAATCCACAAGGAGACCAGCAATCCACAAGGATACACAACAGTAATGCAAATTGATGAATAGCAAAACATGCATGTACAGTACAGGGCTAAATACTGTAACTGTAACAATAAACTAACTTACCTGATTTCCATTTGTAAGCATTACTAACTATTAGCTAGGTCTCTGGGAAATCAGCAATATGGGAAAATACCCATTAATACGGAGAGGACACAAAGGTCAGCAGCCAGATTCAATGTTACTTACATCAGACCCAAGGATCTGTTCTCAGACTGATATTGAGGTCAGGACCACATGCTTCACTAGTCCTCCGCTATAGCGGTATTTGACTACATTTCAGCTAACAACAATCATGTCTCAGATATCTGGCTATATGATAGCTATAAGATTGTGGGAGCTATGTGTTAAGGGGTGTCATTGAAGGTATGTCTACCTGAGAGGCGCTGTGAAAACCTTACACCTCATACATTTCCTTCACAATCTTTAAAGATGCAGAAGATGCCTTCAGGGACCTGAATTGTAACTGAAACAAAAATAAAGCATCTCTTCTCTACTGCGTTCCTCAGTGACTATCAATTGGTTACATGTTAAACAGAACAATACGTGTCCACAGAGAAGAGGATCATGGACCATGTGATGGGAGGTAGCCATCTGCATACAAAATATCACCATCACATAGGCCAAGATCCAAGACTCTGTAGCCAGGCTAGATAAGGTTAACATTGTGACCAATTTATGGTCACTGAGGAGTGCTGTTGAGAAGGCACAAACATATGTGCAGCTCCTATGTCCTCCTCCGCCTGGCCATAGGGTCCACATCCCCCGTGGCCAGCCGCCGTCTCTCTGCTGCTGGAGGTGGGTGGGGGGCAGGGAGAGGCAACGCCCTGGAAGGCAGTGGCACCTGCAGTGGCGGTGATGGAGGCATGGTGGGAGGCGAGGAGGGGCCGGCCTGCGGGTGGCTGTGGAATGTCTCCGGGGTGGAGGAGGCGGGGCTGAGAATCCAGCAATGGATTTTATGCATAAACACCTCCATTATCTTTGTAAATCTGCTTTGTTCCATTGTTTGCCATATCAAGTTAATCACGTCTGATATGTGCTAGAGACGGCTGGATGTGTATTGGAGGTTAAGCCTATTACTCTCAGGAAACTACTGTTAGACCCCATGTGAAGCTTATCTGTTGCGATTGTCTGCCGAACCCTTTCATTGTTACATTGTGTACACCCCCTCTGTGTCTAAGTGCTATAAATATTGCTGTCATTTCAAAAATAAATCAGTTCACTCTGAGGCATATAGAAATTGTGTGTTCTCTTATTTTGTTACAGGTGGCTGATAAACTGATCCTATATCACCCTCTAAGTAACCTGTCCTGACCACTACCACAGGAAGGTTACTGGGACTCCTGGAAGCGTTGATTACTGATAGATAGCCTCTGACTGATACAGAAGCCAGATATCAGGGTGCTGGTGCAGAGATTTCAAAGAACCCAACGGTCCTTGTGGGTAGATAACCTGTAGTCTATAGCATGTGGTTCTGGGCTTGTGTAGCCCCTACTTTCGGATAGTCACAGGGGGATAGTGGGGTTGAAACCCGGTGGTGTTGCCGGTGTGTTTGCATGGAGTGACCTAACTCTGTGTGTTTCTATGTGTGTTGTTTAAATTATGTGTATTGCAATTGTGTGTAATCTGTAAATATGTGTAATCAAGGATTAAGTTTGAAATCGTATGTAATAGAATATAAATGTACAAAACCGCAAAATACTTCTCTCCAAACTCTCCTACTCCCTCTCTCACTCTCAAAAACCACCAACTCTGCAACCTGCATGCTACTTCAACAGAAAATACAACACAGTCAACCGCATGGGCAGGTGGTACGCAAATTTATAATCTCCCTCTGTCAATCATCTTTGGCTAGACAGCTTTCTATTTGCTGAGAGGCCTGTGTCGCACAATGTTATACCGCAATTGGATAGTGATGGCTGATCGTGACTCGGCTTGCCCCTTAACAGCTTGCGTGCACGGATAGGGTTTACAGGTTTGTGTTTACGGCCCGTAACTTGAGGCTTGTTTCCATTCAATAACTCTGTAACGCAGCCGAATTTCCAGACTGCAGCCGTTGCGGGTGTGCCGACGCTGCTATGGGCTTCAAATTTAATGGGGCTGCAAAAGTTTTCATCTATTAAACCTGATCTGAATGTAGTCTATATGTATACACATTTGTCCTATTACTCTCATATACTTCTCTAGAAGGTGACCAACTCTCTCTTTTCTTGCATCTCTTTCAGTTAGATCCTTTATTGATTGTAAACGTGTTCACAGGCCAGAATGGTAAAATTACGCTGCACCTGTTGTGACGTCAATGTTGTTCTTTCACATCCTCAAAACCTATAAAAAATACTTTGCTGTTTGAAATATTGATTTACTATTTATTCTGCTATAATCTAGATAAGTGGTTCTCATCGGCTGGTCTAGGATAGGTGTCTGTCTGTAAAAGTTTATCTGCAGCCCTCGATCAGCATGGTGTGTTTTGGTCCGTGAGGTCACAAACAGTCAAAAACAACTATATAACATAATTATATATATATACTTATTATCTTTATCTCCTCCATACCCACTGGATGAGGGCCTCAGTGCACCCCTTTCTCTCTGTCTCTCACTTTTCCAATCTCACAACTTTCTTTCCTCTCTCACACACCTTTCCTCCATCTCTCCCCTCTGACTCTCATATATCCAACTTTTCTCATTCTCCTGCTGGTCTCTCACTGTTGGCTTCTCCTCCCCCTGACGTTGGGTGACAGCAGGGGGACCCAGAGGAGGCAGACAGAGCCGAGATGTGCTGGTGCTATGGGACAGGGTGCTGGAGATATGGGCCGGAGTAAAGGGGCAAGGGACATTTAAATAAAATTTAATAAAAAAAAATAGATATGTTTTCAAAGTTTATAACCTATGTACACCTATGCATATTTATACCATAGTCCCTTTAGATTATACATTTGTGGGTTTTCAATCTCGTAAGGTACTTTGTAAAAAAAGCACTAGGTGCATACGATTTTAAGCTCCAAGACAGGGCTCTCCATTCTTTTTCCATGTGTTAATATTGTATTTTATTTCATACTTAACCCTGACAAAAGTAGGATAATATTAGCACAGAATTTTTATTAGAATTTACCATTCCCTCTGTTTTATTGCAAAGATTAGTTGTTACATGTAAGATTAGCTTCTTTTCCCTGCACTATACCCCACAGACATGGATTGTGGCGCCTGGCTGCCTTGGTGCCACTGGGGTTAAATACTTGGCATGTCACATGGTCCCTAAAAATTAATGGAATTTATTGTATTTATCTACATTTTCGAATGTATATTTGTGTACCTCCTTGTTTTGTAATATTGCGTACAATGTATATTGTAAGAGTGCCTTCTGTCAGTAACGGTTTCCTCCTGTATCTCTATGTAGACCTAATATTACAGTAAGTGCGTTCTGTCCCGGCCCCTTCCTGTGTTTTGATGTCCTCTATTATTTAGCCCCAGTAGTGTTCGGCTCCATTTCCTTAACTTCCAAAACAATCAACATACACACAATGGGTTCTTATAATAAGACACCGTCATGAAAAGTGAGGGCCACGGACTGATTAAATTCCCAGGTCCATTAGGCAAACACTATCTCAAAGGTTTTTACAGCTTAAAGGAACAAAGTAGTTTAGGAAACATTCAGGTATTTGTAAAGTATAAGCTAACAACATTAGCAACTGTGTAAACCAAGAGCATAAAAGCATTCCTGGAGAAAGTCTGAACATGGAACATAATTCTTGGTTTTTTTCATGCATTTAAAATAGCAAATTTTAAACATTACAAATGCTGTTTTTGTATATAAAGATAAAAAAACATGTATAAATTACAAAATAGTTAAAAGAGAGAAAGGAGGACCATCTGCATTATCAATATTTTATTATTATGAAGCAATTAGATTATCACAAATACTAGAATGGACATTTGCAGTAACTCCAGCAAAATGGTGGTATATAAAAAAATCTACTATGACCAAAATGAATATTGAATATGGTATAAAGATAAAGATAATGTTCTTACAAACCCTTTTAAAATTGTTAAATCTGGAATTAAGATCTGAAATAAACTTAACAAAAAATATGGTTTGATATTATCCCCTTCCCCTATAACTCCTATTGAATTTCTATATGACAATGTTGGCCAAAAAGACAGTGGAATTATGGGAGGAGAGGAATTAAATATCTTGGAGATCTTTATTATAGAGAGGTATTGTTAAGCATTTTAATGATATATCTAAAGAATATAACATACCAGGTAATGATTGGCTTAAATATAACATATTAACAAGCAGATTAAAAAAATTGGATTAAAATATGATTGATAATAGATCCTTAACTATGATGGAATCATTGATTAACCAACAGGGAGAAATGGAAAAGAGATTTTCTATTTCTAAATGTAGGCAAATATTGAAGAAGAAATCTCAACTAAGTGAAACATTTGGAATGGAAGATTGGGAAAGAGAAATAGAGACTTGACCCAGTAGTCAGTGGTTTCAAGCTTTTAAAATTATACAAAAAACAACAAAATGTTCAACTTATCAGGAAATCTTTTTAAAATGTATTCAAAGGTTGTATAGAGTACCAGTTACAATAAATAAGATATTTTCAGAGAAGTATTCTGACTTGTGTTGGAGAAAATGTGGACATAATGGTACACATCTCCACATTTGGTGGACATGCCCAAATTTTCTGGTAATCTGGTCTTTATGCACCAAACAGATTTAAAAGATTATCGGTTTTCAAACTGAAATTTCCATTCAATGGATACTATTTCATATGATCCCCAATAAAATAAAACAACAAATAAAAGTTTTGATAATCCAAATTTTAATGGCAGTAAAATGGCTAATTACCAAAAACTGGAAAACAGAAAAAATACCTATATGGCAAGAAATAGTTACTGTCACTCACAGAAATAGACAATTAGAAAAAGTCTACCAGTTAACGATAAGCAAAACTCAATTAAAAATCCTTGACAAATGGCATTTATGGCACCAGTATATGAATAAACAAAATATATTTATTACGGATTTGGTAATATGTGAAAATAATTGAATGTTATGGATTTCAATGTATATGATGATGTCTAAATAAAAATTAGAAACAATATGCTTATTTTGCAAGAATAAATATTAAGTAAAATAGGAGCATATTGTAGTGTGTAGATAGCACCGACAAACAAGCATGATTCATAGATCTATTTTACTACTTATTGTCTTTATTCATAAATACCAATTTAAGACCTTGAGGGATTTTATTAATAGCACCATGTGCTATTTAAATGGATGCTTTTTAAGAACGGTTCTTTATCATGGGCAAAACTAAACTGAAAACAGTTTGTTTACTGTCTACATTAAACCAGAAACTATTTTTGTTTCTGCTGATATACTTCTACATATAGGAGAAAACTTTAAAGGCAGAAGATTTTTCTGCTGCTATTAAAATATGGCAACTAAAAATGCCTGTTCTTTCAACTGGGCTCATAAGTTTGCAATGCTTCTTTCAGGTGAGAAGTAATTAAAAGAAGCAGTTTAGAAAAGGAAATGGAAATAAACATTATCAGACTTATTAAATTGCAATTTGGCAAATTTAATAGGGCTTTATTTAGGCACATAGCTTTTTTTTTCCTGAAGTTTTTAGTTAGGGAACTTCTATCCAAAAGCAAGATCTTCACTAACTAAAAACTTCTGTATAAAAAATATGCTATGTGCTAAAATAGAGCCCTTTTAAATTTAACGAATCGCAATTTAATAAGGCTGTTTATGTTCAATTGTCTCCTTTCTGTGTGGATGTCATCTGGGAACCGTCCACTGCTACTGCACCAAATCCAGAGGACAACTTACAGATGGTCTCCACATTCACCCCCTCAGGCACAAAGTGGGGCAAAATGGGACCACAGCATTGATTGCCAATAAAAAAAAGAGATCTGAGACAAAAGCATGGCAGAATGAAATGTTTATTTTGTATATAAATCCCAAAACAGTATTAATTAACTCATTCACAATTAAACACATATACAATGATTAACTGTTAAATGTGAACACATAGAAGAGGTGACTGTCCTCAAAACTGAGGAGCGTGTAGACTGCTTGTTAGTTCTCCTGTGTGCTGAGAGTGCATGACAGTTATAATAATGTTGTGAGTGTCTCTCTAGGTGTATGAATGAAGTGGCTTCTTTCCCCCCTCCCCAAAAAATCTTGTTTTTCCTCAGGCAGAGAAAGGTATTGAAATCATCTGGTTAATGAGGGATTGTGGGGTGAGCAGGTACAAGATGGAGGTGAGAGCAGGGAGATGGGGAGTAAATCACTACATCCTTTTGTCTCATTTCCAGCCTTGAAGCATAATAAAAGTGTTTTTACAAAATTCTGTGTGATATTTTAATTTAACATACAGCTCTACAACCTTTTCTAGAATACGCAACTTTTAACACCAAAAAAGTGAATTTATTATATTTTTAAATGTCTGGTCTTAGTAAGTCATTGGCATGTAGAGTCATATGTTCATGCTAGTTATAGTTTTAATAATATATCAATGAGATGAGTCCATATATTCACTGTCTCTAGATTTGTTTTAAATGGCCATTCTATGTCTATTTCATGAACACTCTTCCAGTGTATACCTTTACAGATGCATTTAAATGTTTATGTCTCTACGTTCAAGTTCAAATACTTATTATTAGTCCATTAATTCATTGCCAAAGAAATACAGTGTCTCCAGGTGATCCAGGCCTGCATCTCCGCCAATCATGCGAAGGTCATGCGCAGCCTGGACAGGCACAATGGGGAGGAGAGGAGGCACCAGCTAATGACAGAATCCTACCTGGACAGGCTACTCAGGATGGCATTACCCGCTGTACGTACCCTTTTTTTCCCACATGCCTCTTGCTCTCCCAGGATCCACCCACACCACACCCATGATATTAATGCACAGTCTTGTCCATTTCTGATTGTGCTCTGTGAATGAAATAAAACTTTGTCATATCTTTCTCACTGTGTCAGTGTGTTGTCAATGGTTGGGGTGTTGGGACATCCACATACATCACATTTGTGTCACATTCCTATATGCAAGGTAATTAAATCAGATAATGATGTACTTTCCCTCCAAAGGGATTTGCATAAATTAGAGAAATGGGCGGCTAAATGTAAGGTTATGCATTTGGGAAGGAAAAATAGCCATGCAATTTATATTCTTAATGGACCAATTTTAGGGGTATCTGATATTGAAAGGGATTTGGGAGTGCTTGTGGACAACCACTTAGGTAGCAGTGCTCAATGCCAAGCAGAAGCTGCAAAGGCAAGTAAACTATTAGCATGTATTAAGAAGGATATAGAAGCAAGGGAAGCAGATATAATTATGTCACTGTATAAGTCTCTAGTACGCCCTCATTTGGAATATGGAGTACAATATTGGGCACCACTTCTTAAAAAGGACATTTTAGAGCAGGAAAAAGTACAGAGAAGGGCAACAAAACTAATAAGTGGAATGGAGGGGCTAAGTTATGAAGAAAGACTAACCAAATTAAACTTATTTTCCCTATAACAAAAGGCATCTATGAGGGGATATGATTACCTTATTTAAATACATCCAGGGCCAATATAAGGCTTTGTCAAGTTAACTTTTTGTACCAAGAGATTTTCAACAGACAAGAGGACATCCCTTGAGGTTAGAGGAAAGAATATTTCACCTTAAAGAAAGAAAATAGTTTTTCACAGGTAGGGTGGTTAAACTTGGTGACAGCAAATTTGATAGATAACTTTAAAAAGGGGTTAGATCCATTTTTGAATAAGGAGGGTATTCAAGGTTATCCTAGATAACTAGCAAAGCGATATTGATCCAGGAAAAATTCAATCGTCAGTCTCTGGGGTCAGGAAGGAACTTTGCTTTTTCTTTTCCCTTATGAGACAATTGGCAAAGTTTCATTGGGTTTTGTTTTTCTGTTTGCCTTCCTCTGCTCTGGATCAATTAACAATTATCGACAACAAATAGTCCACACATTAAAAGGATCAGAAGAGATCTAAAAAGGTTGAACTTTAAGGACTAACAGTCTTTATTCAACCTCAAATACTATGTAACTATGTAATAATATCATGAGGTATCATATAATATTATATATCACAATAAAGGGTTAATATACATGGAAATTCAAATTCGTGATACTGTGGAGTATCAACATTCTCCAGAAGGTCTGATAGCAATATGACAGGTGATAATGTAAAGTGATTGATAGCAAAACACTTAATGGGATGTCACCAAATGGCAATCTTGGCACATGGCCACCAGCAATGGCGTGGGACTTTCCAGGATGGGTGTAGATTACCCCTGATGGAGGTGAGTTGGCTGTTGCTCCATGTGCCTCTGCACAGACTCCATGTGTTTTTACCGCTTTTCCTGATGGGTTAGAGTAGATTAGTGTGTTCCCCTTGTGGATTGCTAAGTGGTGGGCTTGGGTACCTGAATGAAGCTGTGAGCTATACCATGTAGGACCACTGTAGGTGGGCAGGTAATAGCAGAGGTCAGACAAATCACAGTCCACTAGAGAAGGAACTGGCAACCCACTCCAACATCTTTGAAATGCAAACATTGTTGGTAAGCACAGACAGAAACATTACTAGGTGTGCTGCAGTCCATAGGGTTACAGAAAGTCGGACACAGCTGACGGACTTAACCACTATATGCAAAATGTTTCCCTGGTACTTGATATATGCCATGTGGCGGTGTAATTTGGCCACTATTTGTTTTCTCAATGTAGATGGGATAAGTGAGATGTATATAACATTATCTTTGTATTTTTAGGGTCCACATTAGAGCCTCTGTGAGTCAGAAAAGGTTTATATGTTAGCTATTTCCATGTATTTGTGTTGCTATTTAATGAGGTAGTGTGTCTTTAATAGCATTCAGCATGTTGCAACATGGCTTTTCATATTGGTATATGCATGACCATTACAACCTATGAGGAAAATACAATTTTATTTTTTTTCAATTTTGATAGTTGGGAGTTGTTGTGCATGTAATTGTAATGCCTCCCATTGCTTTGGACATATTTTAAAGTGCATTGGTGTCTTTATATTGTCATTTGCAGTATTCCTAACTAGTCTGTAAACCCTTTGTGGGTCCGATTTGGAACCCATAAGCTTTGGGCCACCATATGTCATTTGCGGGCGTGACTGCGGGTGCGGTCTTGAGGGATTTTTGCAATTGAATAGTGATTTGCGATATTAGCGATCGGAAGTCTTGGGGCTGTGAAAGATTATAGGCTTTGGGAGGCTGTAAGTTCCAGGTTTAACGCAAAGTTTTCAAGGCCGTAACCCGTAACCTGTCCGGAGCCCGCAAAAAGATGGCAATTGAATAGCAAATTAACTTGTGGCCTCACTTACGGGCTACATTACCTAACGTCTGCTCCCTTGACGGATGCAACTCACTGGTGCTGCTGTAGGGTTCTGCATTGTTTCTGCTGCTGGAGTGAAGGTTAGTATAGGGTTAACAACTGTACCCAGATGCAGTGTTTCTATTGGTAGGTAACAGGTGCCCATGCAAGCAGTTCTGTGAGTGTGGAAATCATTTTTTTTTTATAAAATAAATCTGTGTGTGTAGAATTAATTAATGTAATGTGTGTTTCTAATATAAGCAGCATGTGTTAGATGAAGGTAAAAACTGGGAAACTCATATACAGTGGATATAAAAAGTCTACACACCCCTGTTAAAATGTCAGGTTTCTGTGCTGTAAAATCATTTCAGAACTTTTTCCACCTTTAATGTGTCCTATAAACTGTACAACTCAATTGAAAAACAAACTGAAATCTTTTAGGTGGAAGAAAAAATAAAATAAATAAATAAATAATGTGGTTGCATAAGTCTGCACACCCTCTTATAACTGGGGATGTAGCTGTGTTCAGAATTATGCAATCACTAGTGAGGTGAAGTACAATTCCTAAATTATAACAGCCTTATTAAATTGTGATTCGGCCAATTGAATAGGGCTCTATTTAAGCACATAGCATATTTTTTTTACAGAAGTTTTTAGATCATGAACTTCCAGCCAAAAGCAAAGTCTTCACTAACTAAAAACTTTTGTAAAAACATGTGCCCTGTGCTTATTCAGAGCCCTATTCAATTGGCCGAATCACAATTTATTAAGGCTGTTATTCTGTAGTGGTTTTTCACTAGAGTGTGCAGAGATTGCAAGAACTCCATATGATAATGTGGGAATTGCCTTACCTTTCTGAGAAAAGGGCAGATGAACCTGTTTGTGCCGTTTATTTTCATAGCTTATTTTGCGCATAATATTTATTCAGTAAATAAGTCTGCCAACATTGATATAATTGTTAGATAAATTGATACTTTAGCAGCAAAAGAGCCTGTGCCTGCAAATGAGTCTGTCCTGGCACAGTGGGACATATAAATATGGGAAATGTATATTTATTAAGTATTGCAAAGGGTTTCTATGACAAATTTGTCAACTTCTGGTACTCATGGTCGATGAATTCATAGCAAATATAAGTAAGAAATTAAAATAAGAAATGATTGTTATCACATATAATAGTTGTCAAACTGTGATTTGTTGTCACGTTAGCGCGCCTCACAAAGCGAGGCGAGCCGTTTGCAGCCCAGAGGGCAAAGAAGCCTTCCGAGCTTGGGGGACTTAGGCAATGAGACAATGGACAATGAGCCTCGCAAAGCAAAGCGAGCAGTTGAGGCATGGAAACACGCAGGACTTAGGCAGAAATGAGCGCCAAGGGCACAAATTGTGAGCCATGCGATGAGCTCCAAAGGCACTCAGCGCGGGGCTCGCGAAAATCACCGAAGGTGCTCAGAAGGCCAAAAGACTCTCATTGTGTGGCAAACAGCATTGCTAGGCTTCATTTGATTGCTGTAATTTTTGACGGGCAAGTCGCTAGTTTAAGAATATTAATTAAAAGGAGGATGATAAATTGCTGTTTCATTTAACTTGTAGATAAAATTATGAAACAATAACATTTAAGTTATTATTTAGTGACTTGACTGTGTGAATGATGCATTAAAATATACAAACACACATATATTAGCAGATGCGACTTATATGTAATACAATTTTTTTTATTTTTATATAGAAGATAAATTCAAGGATGCCTGGGATAAGCATGGGCATCCCAATGATTAATGAAGACAGACTTCAGATAAATAGAACAGGCAATATTTGTAGGTCTTTTGGTTCTTACCTCTTTCTATGGTTTTGGTTGAATCTGTTTCATTTGACATGGAAAAACATTTTTTTGTTCACACAATATTATTCATTTTTTATGTAATTAAATGTTTTTTTTTACATGAAACAATATAAATTTCATCAAATAAAAGAAAAGAAAAGGGAACAACTTTTTAGTAAACTAGTGGATCATATCCTCAGGGGTTATAAAAAATACCATTGGAGTTTTGCAGAAATGGACAGAATCTGGACACGCGTGTTTGGCTATCACGGAGACCAGAGATCAGGTGGAATTGGTAACTACCTCACATATCCCTTTGAGGTTTAGATTTTCAGATTGGTTCAATATAAGGTCATATTAAGGATTTTAATATCAAGACACTTAATAGTTACACTTGATCCTGTTGTATTTAATTTTGAAGTCACATCAACTATTACATGATTTGGTTATATTGAAGCATCATTAATAATATGATTACAAACATTGGCACATGGGGTAATTGATCTATTTAACGATCAACTGATATCCATAACTTGTGATGCCCAGGGGCCACTGGGTTCTCTTGGGGTTGATTCAACCAGCCAGTGCCCTGGTAGGGCATGGGGTGCATGGCAAAAGTAGCCACTTTCAGGGCAAACATTGCACTTTCAATGGATATATGGACTGTTACAAATGGATATATGAACTGTTATCTGGAGTCTTATTATGTACCTGTGAGCAGGGTGGTCGTAATTGTGGTACACCCTGGATGTATAAGGGTTGCCCTGCTGCCATATGTGGGTTTATAGTAATTATTGTTGCACTAGGAAGTTGTCCATCAAAAATGACGGGAATTAAATTGTAAGGCTGGCAATGGCGTTTGCCACACAATGCGTGTCAGTGTGGTTGGTTACGTTAGTGCCTTAATTTAAGTGTTACTGGGTTGGTTTAAGTGTTTCTACCTTGTGTTAAATGTTACTGGCTTGGTGTTACTGGCTTTTGTTAAGTGTTACTGCTTAGGGCTCAATTTTCTGTTCTTCGGGCTAGTTTTCCGTCCTTCGGCCTCGTTTTCGTTGTTTTTTTTGGCAGACATTTTTTTCCTCGCTTAGGCGATTTTCAATCGTGAAAAAAAGATGCAACCTCACTCACAGGCTTCCTGGCTCTCCCCCTGTGCTGTATGTGAGTGTGTAAGTGAATTGGAGGCATATTTGCTGTTTTTGGTTCAGCCGTTAAAGTCAGATTTTTGCGAGCCTCACAGTGTATGTGCGGGTTTTGGTCCCAAGTCCTACGGGTCGTAAATCCCGAGAGGCTTGCAGTGCAATGAGCGCCTTTGGCACTCATTCCAGCCTAGGTCCCGCGTGCTTCCACTGCTCGCCTTGCAGTGCACTACGTGCCGCAAATGGCGCAGCCTAAGTTCCTACGGTGTATGAACAACATCGTAAGCGTTATGGACAGCCCCGCAGATCCACATCTACATATATGATTGATGGCATGCGTAATTGTAACTGTGTTGATTGTTTACAAATATCTTAGATGTAACAAGGAAAACAAATCTTTCCATGTCTATTAAAATATTTATTTTTTTCATTTTAAATCCTCAATTGTTTGAAGACATTTTGTATTAAAAAAACAAAAAACAAACCACAAGCAAAACAAATAAATAAATAAATAAAAACAAGGCAGCAATTATACTACAAAATAGTTTATTTTATTCTACACATCAAAAAAACAGATCAGAATTTAAATTTTAAAATGCATTTATTTCTTACTTAACCCTTTTACTGGTAGAGAGGGTCCACATTGCAAAGTAACACGCTATAGGCCCCTTGGCCAATGAATGGGTTAAAACAGTGGCTATTTGGTCACTGCTCAAAATCCAGCAAAAAATAACAAAATACAAAGATAGACAAGCAATTCTAGAGATTACATGAGCTATATACAGTGCCGTTCATTGTTAAATTACATAATGCATCATTAAAAGACAACAAAAACCATATATTTTGGCAGCAGGAAATTCATTACTACATTATGATAATTAGTGTTTTACAAAGCTTGGAAAAAAATCAGTCTAGACCCTTTCATATTAAATGACAACACTAATTCTGATGTTACTGCTATTATGACTCTTTTGTGCAGCTCAGACTCACACAGAGTCTCAAATAGTTCTGTGGATCGTTTTGGAATTTCAGATTTTTTTTGGAAAACCACAAAATTGCCTGTGTGGTCAATAATACTGTTATTTCTTTCACTCATTAAACAATTGTTTATACAGAATGTACTTTGTCCCGCTGAGTTCAGACCAGGTTAAAAAATCCTAAAATGGAATTATGACTAGGTTGTATTTCATTTTAATGGGGCACAGAGTTCAGACATTATTAAGAGTCTGTTAGAAAATATTTAAATATAGCTTAAACCTGTTTTTTTTTAATACAGGCCACCTTACTGTTCATTTGTTTAATTACTATCTAATTCATAATAAAATCAGAATTTTAATGTCAAGATGGCCAGGATGGAGGCAGACTGGACCCGCCGGGACACCGGCTATGAAGAAGCTGCTAGCCAGTATTCGGGCCACTCTACTCAAAATCCCAGAAGGAACATAAGGCACATGACCCAACCTGCCTGGGGGCTATCCACTACCATTTCCTGGCTCTTAGACGCCAGCTAGACAACCACAGTATGTTCCATTCAGTGCAACTCCTCCAAGATTTGCCTAAAAGTTATATTCTGGTTATGGGACTGGACTATCTGTAGAAACTGCACCCTAGTGTATATATTGAATAAAACCCTGTTGGGTGGTGCAATAATTCGAGCAGTTTTATTATGTCATCCTTGCACTATGGGTGTGGGGTTCCATGTGGTAACAGAATAAAGTTATAGACATATTTATGGTGGTTACTAGGCCTGTATTATGTACCCATGTGTATATAAGTATACAAGATATAACTATGTTGTAAGAGCCTGAACCCTATTGTTCTTTGCCACGCAGGATATTAACAGGCAATTCATATTTCCTGGGTTATGCCACTTCCTACTGATTGGGTGAGAAAGCTAGGCACTCAGCCAATCTGAATATGCCCTACATAGGCCACACCTTGTTGCCTGTCATGTCCTGATTGGCTCATCATGGGCCAATCACCAACCCATCTATGTAGGCACTATACTGATTGGTTGATCTCCATCTCAGAAAGACATTTGAATTTACTTAATCCCCAGTTCTGTTTAATGTTTGATAACTCCATTGTTTAACCCCTATAAATGTTCAGTGAAATCCTGAATAAAGTGTGCTCTTTTAGGGAGCATATTCAAGGTGTTCTGCCTATTTTTTAGGGAGTATAACCCCTGTTTGTTATTTTTGAACCTGTGTTCCTGTTTTTCAATACTGATGGATCCTGTACTGATCTTTGGGCACGGAGAATCCCATCCAGCTGAATCAGACCCCCTCCCTTGGGTCGTGAGATTTACTAAAAAAAAATCTCTGCAGCTTTAGTATTGCAGGTTCAGATAGTTCTGCTTCTTTCCACTCTCATTCTGCCCAGGAGGCTGTCATAAACTGCTGTTAGTTAGGTCTGTTTACCTGCAGGCCACTGTAGAAAAAAGGCAGACAGAGACTCCTATCAGAACAGCCTCTTGGGCAGATCCTTCCTCGCCTGTGGACACCTAATGGAGGGTGAAGAGTTTTAAGCCTGTAAAGCTAAAGTTCAAATGCTCAAAGTTTGTTTTAAAAGCTACACTAATTTCTTTTCTGCAAAAACTAATCGTAAGAAACAAAATATTTATCATGACATAATTGCCATTTGTCTAATATTAAAGGTAAAATAGGAAATCTTAAAGGGTCACTGATGTCCAAAAGTCCTATCAAGTATTAAAAGATTACATTTTAAACACTAAATAAGTTTTTTTTGTATGGAACAATAAGTGGTTTAAAGAGTATCAAAGTTACATTAATTGAGACAGAGAGGGATATTTTTATCTTTCACTATTATAACATGTTACTGGAAACAGAGAGACAAGGAGCCTTGTGAATCTCTGCAACAAACATTTTTGTTTACGTTTTCTTGAAGTTTCTTTCAGTTCACTAGTCGGGCTAAGACTAATCAAACATATTGTTTATCTCTTTCATTTGGCATTAGTTTTAATTTTCCTAAAATAATATAATTTGTTCCCATGCACAAAGACTTCTGTAACGAATAAAATATGCACTTTTAAACTTGTCTCTTATGAGGGCTGACAATGCATTTCTTGTATTGTAAACATCTGGCATGAACATGGACCAAAACGAACACACAAGAAGTGACTTATACACAGTAAATAGGACACAATATGCTGAGACAGCAAAAACTGATTCTTTTTTTTTACTACATTGCTTCTTCCTTTCCACAAACAAAAGCAGCAATTTGGAAAAGCAAATCCTAGTAATATCAGCTGTCCGACACCACAATAATACATTTGAATCTATTAAACAACCAAATTGAATCAGTATCACATATTTTATTGGGCTGGAGAATTCAGTGTGTTCTTTTTGGCCAATTTTTCTTGTTTTCAGAAATGTTTCTAATGAATCAGTGTCAGTCTGATTTTATATATATATATATATATATACATATATATATATATATAATGTGTATTCGGTATATCATATATGTAATTACATGCAGCACTTGTCACAGTGACCTCAGCTATTCAATGGATGCTTCAGAAGTCCTCACAAAGGCGCTGGGGTTACTCTAAGGACACCCATCCATTAGCAGACTCTAAAACCCCTGGGTTTTCACAACGCTGTAATATTATGTTGGAGATATTCAACTCACATTCCCTTTTTTCTAGAAAATGTATGTCCAGTCTGATAAAGAATATCCACCTTCCATCATGGAAGCCACCTTTGTCTCTACAGGAAAATACCACACACTCTAATAAGGGCCTTTTACATTTCTGAATGGCCCCACAAGTGTGTTATTGCCCCATTTTACTTTGGCCCTTAATATAATGCAAACTATAGCAAAATGTAATATATATATCTAAACATATAATATTAAAGATAATGTGTCCAGTCTTACAGGATATGAGTCAATAAAGAACAAGATAATAAAATGGCAGGCTGTTTGGCTTTTGTTGGGAACTGGGGGTTATGTAGACCCAAATTACCTGGTAGTCCACAGATGAAGGAATCACAACATTGATTTCTCTCAATAATATTAATTATTGCAAACATTTGGTGATAGCTAAAATGGCTTCTACACTCATTGTACTGCACATTTCTGATGTATTGTTAAGGCCTAGATATAAAGGGTAAAGTTCACTGTATTTTGTGAGAAGGTCATTTTAAAACTATTTCCCTAAACAGCAAATAATACACCTACTTGCTCTCTAAACATTAACAATATTGCCCAGCTAAAAATTGTACTTTTCTAAATTAGACAGGGCTTTTTCAGTAAAAATCCACATAGCAGCATATATTCGAGATGAAATAGTGGGAAGGCACTGAAATAATGTTTAAGTATATCTGATTTTAGGATATTGTTAAAGGAAATACATGATTTTGTCCAAGATAACAAGAGTTTAAATGTGGTCTATAAATACAAAGTTACTTCAGAAATAGCATGATTTTTTTGTTAAATATGAACAATCACCATTAGTGTATGTTAAAAAGCACACTGAAATTAGTATTGGATTTGCTTTTCTTTTTCTTCAAAGCCAATACATTAATATATTAAAATTTTAAACTTTATCATCTGACTTTAAAAATGTAAAATCTTTACACTGTTTACGTACAGAAGCATGAAATGGAAATGGCAGAACACAGGCTGCCAGACAAATTCATCTAAATATGTTTTACTAATGACACCTCTTTTATAAATTAGAAGTAAGTGGTAAAATAAAGTTTAAACTATTACTATAAAAATGTACCCTCTTAGATCAATTTAACTACTACTGTATCCACTGGATTGCAAGCATTTTTTAAATCATTTTGCAAGTAGTGTGACTAAGCTGAAGCATTTGTAAAACTTGCAAACATAGATTCAGTATGCTTTTTACATGACGAATAACATATAACATTTTATTTCGTATTTGTATAATTCTGTTCTCAGGTCTGGCTGAGCTGATTCATGTATTCCTAAACTCTTTGGGTGTAACAAAATCATGGTTCCACATGTTACACAAGTCAAATAAAACTTATCACAGGCAAAGAAATGAACCCCCTTACAATAAAGCTAATCTATAGTCATTCAAGGTAAGTGCTTTAGTCTACATTTCGTTGGTGACCCCTTGCTTGCCCCTTGGGAAGGCATTTAAGGCATTGCTTCAACCTATGATTGTCATGGCGTCCATTTACAACAAGCGTCTCCTAAATACTGTGAAATGCCGTTATGTATTTACATCTGAAGGAAAAAACAAACTGGTTCCTATACAATGAAACCAAACTTAGACCAGTTTTTGTAGGTTGATCATTTTAGATTACATTGTATCAAAAAGGAAAGAGGAACAGCTCAGTAGTGGCTTGTCAGTACCCAGGGTTAACCCATTGCTTTAGAGCATTGGCACTGGATGCTTTAATCAAGGTGATCATTTTTAGATCATACCCTTTCCTTTTATCCACACTCCAGACTCCTCCAGCCGATTGTGAATCTGATATCTCAAACCTCACAAGGACCTGCTGAAAGGAGGATGTGCAGTGAAACCTAGAGAGGTATGACCATAGGACAGGGGGATGGGAGCCAAGACCCCAACTTGGAGGAGACACTACCGGGAGACTCCAGAAATAGTAAGTAATCACTCACTGAAGAGATGAACATTTGTATCACACTTATACATAAACACACAGCATGGAAACACACACATACACAAACATGTGTACTTGCAATGACAAAATTACAACTCAGGGATGCCTCCACAGGAACAGCAAAACATGTTTTCCACTAGAAGAGGCCATAGGAATATAGGTAACCTAACCAGGGTGATAACTTGTCAGTAAATCTTCATAACTAGTACTACATAACCAATCTCGCATTCCATTTTTACCAAATCAGTTTATATTATAAAACATACAGTTTGGGGCATGGTACAGCTTGGGGGCTAATACACTGCAATATGTATTGATTTTACTTTTACCATATACATGGATCAATGTTGGGTTAAACACTTACACCTATACAGAGTATAGGTATGCATACAATGTGTAACAAATACACAGGTATTTATATACTGATTGCCATATGCAATGTATAGGGGGACAATGAGATTAGGTCACAGTAAAAACAAACTATACATCCAATGTCTAAGTGTCATAACAGATATTTCATATATATTTTTAGTCTTGACACTGTGATTTGGACATGTTGGGTGAAACATAACCACATCATTCAATAGTAAGTCACAGATCTTAACTTGATCTTGAAAATTTCTAGGCTATGAACATTTATCAGTTAATTCTCTGTACTTTAAACACCTGCTTGGTATAATATTTGGTACAAGCGTTTTTCAGATTTCCCCCTCTCTAGGGGGCCCCGATCTTTATCCAACCTTGCCTGTATGTCCTCTCCTCTGAACTTTGTCTCACACAGACACCCAACAAAAAAATGATGCCTGCCCTTTGCCTCACCCTGAATTTTAAAGCACCAGCTTTGAGTTCTTTCTTTTCAGCCTTTTCACTGTAACCAACATTGTTCTTTGTTGTGTTTTACCAAGCTAGTCAGTATTGATTAAGATTTAGTAATTTAAAGAAGCTTACATTTCAAAAGTGGCTTTTTGTTGTTGCAGTAACTAGCAAACACTTCATGTACCATGAATTGTATATAGAAAATCCTCTGTAGGTATGCCCTTTACTATAAAAGGAACACAAATGTATGTGTATCTTGATTGTATGTAAATAGCTTTATACACCCACACAAACATTCACATCTTCAGTGTAATTACTTTACTAACATGTCTCAATTCTCTCTCCCTTCTTCTTGTGCCTTAAGGTTTCAGTGCACAGCAATCCTGTGCTGCTAAACTAGATTTTCAATCTATAGGAGCGCCATGGTGTATCCAGATCTGCCTCTAGCTCCGGGTTTGGGTGCTTCATTTTGGGGTGCTGGCTACACGCGGGCATCAGTGACTGGGCTCCCAGGCAGCAGTTCTCCGTTCACCACCGAGTCCTGGGCCTTCTCTTTCTCAGCCTCCAGCTGCTGTGTCCGCAGGTCTCTTCCGTGGATCAGAGGCACAGACAGAAGAACCAGAGCGCCCACAAGAGGGGGGACACCCGCCAGGTAAAACGCCAGATCATAATTCCCACTGTAATCCCTCAGCAGACCTGGGATAGGAAAAAGGGATTTAATGCAGTGATAAGTCAGGGTGGAATCTTCTTTACTATTGGAAGATTAAGTGACACAGAAAAGGTCTAATTTTTTAAAATGAAAAGTACATACAAAAAAATCAACATAACTGCAATTGGTGGTGTCTATGTTATGTAATGTATTAAGATCCATTGTCTGAAGTAAAGCCTTTATCAGCAGCAATTAAGATTAGCACTTGGGGGTACTAAAGAAGATAAGCATGTCCCTTTGGAAAAACTAAACTCCTGACAGATGTTGTGAAACATTACATTTAACAGCTAAACGTCTATGTCACAATTTTTCCAGCTAAAAGTGCTCATCTTTATTTCCCCCACTGTAATCTTAATTAATTAATTGCTGCTGACATTGCCCCTACCACTTTCAGTTAATTCATATATAAAATAACTAACTTCTTTATTAATTTTGTCTGTGTCATTTACATTTTAGTTATTAACTGACTAGTACAGTCCTATATTTTCAATGTATTCCTTTGAAGAATTAACCTGATAGTGTGGAAAATATGTTTGATTTGTTTGTTTTTTCGTTATAATTAAATTGAGAAAAGCACCAGAAATGTATTGGCACATTTATAAAGTATAGTTAAGGTTGCAGAGTAGGATGGGGCAACTAAAGGCTAGAAAATGTCAAATAGCAACGTCATCATAGATGATGTCATGAATTATGTAATTGAAAAAACCCTTTGGGGGGGGGGGAGTGCATATTAAGGCTGCTGGCTACCTTAACTTCCCTATTTCCTGCAGTTTTTCAGCCTTAAAATACCCCGTTCTGTGCTGCAACCTTAACTATACCTTAATGCATTTTTAACAGTAAATATACATTACCCTAAGAGATTGTAGCCTGGTTTATTTAACACAGACTAACCTAAGAGGTAGCAGCCTGGCTTATTTACTATACATTACCACAGTTCTTGCAGATTTGAAACCGTAACTATACTTTAAGGTGTTTTTTTGCCAATAAATCAAAATATATATATATATTTTTGGCTAGGATTTTATGATTACAGTAGTGATTATAAATATAGTGGCATGAGTCCTCTCAATGGAAGAGTAGTCTCTTCATTAGAACCCACCTCCTAAAATAATACTTTATCCTTGCCAACCTGATGGCTGATGGTTCTAAACCAGTGTTTCCTAAACTGTATAAAATAGCATCCTGGAGTATCAGGTTGTATGATCAGGGTTATACTCGGTGGTGACCTTAAAAGTATGGGTTTTGAGTAGATTGTGAGTCTATTTTGGAGTTCTGGGACAGGGTTTGGACATCAGAGATGCACATGTACAGTACATGGCTTGTTGGGTTTTTGGTTTCACGGGGGTTCTGTTAATACCTTTGGAGAACAGATAAGGTTTCATGGTTGGAAGAGATTGGTAATCACAATTTTAAACTAGTAGGTAAGCGTTACCACAGCCATCATCACAAAAGAACAAAATACTGCCGTTTTCAGCTGATCAAATTTTTTGACAAGTCAGTTTATATTCCTGAGGGAATTTAAGCATCTTAACACTATTTGCTCAGGTATTTTGACTATAGGCTTGGGGTTCTTTGACCTATATGTGTATAAATGTCCCAACTCCCCACAGAGCACTAAAAACCTGCAAGTGGAGGTCCAGCTGTCATTGGAATAGACATGAGCCCCAGGACGTATCCGATGGCCTGTGAGGCCTGCATTGGTCCCACCAGCTCGAACGCAATAGGGCTCATCATGCTGATCAGAAATCCGTCACACAGCCCAAGGAACAGACACACCACAATGACGCTCTCAAACACCTTGCACAAAGGTAACATCATGCTGAGGAATCCGAGGAGCAAAAAAGAGGCCACCTGCAATAAAAAGAGGCACAGGTCAGAGACCTAATCTAATGATTTTGATTTCTAAACACACACATACCAGTTTGAACGTTATCATTAATTTTTTGTATTGTCTTATTATTAAGCATCCATCCATTAAATTCTATACCCACTCTTAATCATGTAGCAAAAAAGGCTTGGTGGTAAGAGTAATTACTTCTACTACAAAACATGTATAATTTCAAGTTTCAATTGTTCTTATTTTGTAATTTAATGTTATATACTTAGTTCCAAGCATAACACTAACAATGGCTGTAAACTGTAAGACAATCGTGGGCTCTGTAGTGCATTGACAGTCACAGCACTCAACACAAGTTATCTGTCATGCAATTGGTGGTATGGGTGAAACTCTGATTATTACGAAAGCACTACAAATCTGACAGTCTGATATCCACCCTTTTACAGTTGTCTGTTTTAGCCTGTAATCTAAATAACAATAATTATTATAAAACTTAAAAAAAAATGGTGTAATTTGAACTACCCCTAGAATATCTCCAGGGAAGTATTGTGGGCTCATGTGCAACTAATTACACACATCATATGTTCACTGAACATAAGCTTTTTCGGTGACACATGTAAGAATACCAGCTTTAGCTAAATTACTTTATAAAACTTTCCTACATTTTTTTTTTCAAATCTCAGCCATTAGCCTATTAACAACATTGTAATTGTTCAAAAGCGGATACTTTAAATATAGGTCTACAGTGGACCTTTTAGCACTTAGCAAGAAAGAAATATAAGAAAAAGTAAAGAAAACCTCTCTCTGTAGTGAGTCTGGGATTGATTAATCCCCAAAAGTATCACAGCTGGAATCAGTGAGCAAATGCTAGCTGTGTTGTTTTCCCTTCCTCAAACCTCAAGGTTGATCAATTAAATGCATCACAAGCTACAGATATTAAAAAAACAACATATACCAAGATCATGTACCATAAAGAAGGAGCTAGTAATGTATATAAAATAAACCAGGTTGCAAACGCTTAGGTTAGTCTGCATAAATAATAAGCTAGACGGCAAACTCTTAGGGTAATATATATGAAAAAAAACAGGCTGTGAGCCCTTAGTGTAGTGTATATTACATAAACCAACCAGGCTGAAAGTTCTCAGGGTAGTCAGCATTAAAAAAACCATCACATATGCTTTACATATTGACATCAGCTAGGACATTAATCATTGCATCACATGTTATGTGAAAAGTAGCATTGCCAAAGGTATTACTGATGACATAACACTAGACCCCCTGCGATATCACTTAATGATAACATTATTCCTAAAAAATATTTCATTTATAATACACAAAATAAGGAAAACTCTGATATTTGAAACTAGTGATATGATACATGATTGAAAATAATTTTTAAAAATAAATATAATAGTGTTTTGACTTAGGCAAGGTGTGATACTGTGTTAGCTATGGAATACAATATATCAGTTTGATGGAGATTATATATATTAATGGATAATTGTGTCATTCATTAAATGGTATCCGCTGTATCAATCTGTTTGCTGTCCTTTGACTTATACTTATACTTCAATGTAAAGTCTATTTCATAAAAATCATGTAATGCTTAACTCATAAGTTGCCCATAACCGTGCGCTAGTAATTAAATATACCAAGCTTTGGTTTTAAGGTAATGTATAAACCAGGTTGCCAGCTCTTTTTTCCACTCCTTAATAGGGAAAAGTTTGTACATTGCCGGTTTGGTGATTGTTTAGCTGTCACTAATGACCAAGTTGCAGAATCTCTCAGTTTTAGGACACTGGCACTAAAATCTAGAATTGCTTCCTCTGCCTGTTTCTTTCTGCGCACTGCTGTATATTTATTACCATTAATATGTGATTATTTTGGGTAAAATATATCTAAAGTAAAGTATATCTACTAAATAATACACAAAGCCCTTCATTCCATTTATTTTTTAATCTAAACAAATCTCATTTGAAGTTAAAGTGACTATAGGTAACAACAAGAACTTTGTGAATGGAATGTTACTTCAAAACTGCATTTTCCTACAGTAAGCTAACACTGAAGTTTGCCAATTAGAGCTGTCAGTCAGCCTTTTTGATCTATAAACAAATAACGTTTGATATCTACCTTTTGTTAATAGGGGATTGCTGACTTTATTTACTGATTAGCCCTGTAGGCAATAGGTCCATTACCTTGAGTCTAGTTGCCTACACTAAAAACGTCTTTGCATGCTCAGGCCTAATTGACTGTGCTAAAGACAATGTCTCAGGGGATAATCAGTACTTATTGACAATGATCTCTCATTAACAAAAGATAGTTTGCAGTTGTTTAGAAATACACAGAGGTCAAGGACCTGTAGATGCAGTTTGGATGCAGATAGCTAAATTAAGGTGTAGGATTCAATGGTTTACAGTTGAAAAAATGCTTTTGTTGACTTTCATCCAAATTATGACATTCATTATCCTTAATATATACACTTATTATAAAATGCATATATCAACCATAACTATTAGTATTAATACAAATCATTACTACCAACCAAACCCCAATAATTCACATATTGGAAGTAAAAACATAGTCTATTTTAAAAGGATCATCAGCATACTCTTGCCATATACTCATCCCAAGAAGTCTATTTATCCTTTGTTTTTATATTGCCCCTATCTTATACTTGCAAACCTTTTTCCATTTTTACTAATCACTTCCATTGAATCCATTAATTGCATGCCATGTTGGAAGTGATATCTGTTTTACATTTTTTGACATTTTGCTAGTAGAAATATATGTGAGATTAAACATTTAGATTGATATCTTCTCTCTCCCAGGCAAATGTGGAATAAAACCATCTCCAAGTTTTTCAGAAGAATCAACTTAACAATACTCATAATAAGTGCTAGACATATATATCCCTTTTGTATTCTAAAATAGCTCCGTATGTGTACCTTCATATCCATATTCTCTCCAGTATTTATCAGAATGTTTTGTAGTCATTTTTGCTACCATGTAGGGCACTAAATACCATCTCTGTTCCCCTGTAAAATAAATTTCCTTTAATGACAGACATTTCTTAGTACCTCATTAGTGAGAAGGCACCAAAACTAATAGCAATGAAGCAATAAAGCTTCATGCCACTCTTGATTTAAATATTTCTTCCACAATTTCATCCTATCTGTCTTTCTAAATTCAAACTTTCATAATAAAGTTATGGCACTTAGAGATGATTTGCCTCTCATCTTTTTTGAAGACAAAGATACTCAAACTTTGATTACTCTCTCATACCTTCTGTCTTATATTTTACAGCTCCTAGAGCTGAATGTACAAAAATATAATCTAACCATTTATTCAACATCCCGTAAATACTATGTGCAATTTTGAATGACCTCAATATTCCATTTTCAAATATATTCCAAATACTCTTAATTCCTCTATTCTCCCACTTGCCTGTAAAGGTATAAGTATGATCACTACTCAGTATATCCAATAGAATAGCAGGAGATGGATAGCTTGATAAATATGTTTTCTATTAAACTTAATTCTGGAACTTCAAGCCTGTTTTTATGACCAAGTGGAAATCAGACAGCTCTCACTTTCTGAAGTCTTGCAAGGACAGCACATGGGGGAAAGGAAATGTATACATTATAGTGTTTTCTGTTTCCATCTTGGTATGTCTTGATTAGACCACCAGCACTACTGCATCATGAAAGAAATCCTTCATCATGAAATCCTTCACACATGGTTAAGCTCCTTTCATAAAATGCCTTTTTTTTATCTAATCTTCTCCGTGTTCTTCTACCTCTATGTATAAATTTGTCTATAATTATTTGAAATGTCCTTAATATATAATTAGGTACTTCCAAAGGAATGCATCTACGGTAAGTATATAAGTAATTTTTGAGAGAACTGACATCTTTACTGATGCTATTGTTCCTGCCCATGATAACTCCACTCTATCTCACGAGAATAACAATTTCTATAATTGAGAATGTAGCAACATATAGAGAATTTTACACTTAATTGACAATGCCAGTTGGGTTCCATATATATGGGAACTTCCTTATCAAAACATTCTGTTAATCGCTACTCGAGTCTACCCCATAACTTCTGATTTTCCAATATTAATTTTATAATATGAATATCTACTAAATAAATCTATAGCTTTATGTAAGTAAACAAAGGATATATCAGGCTTGGCCACTTTTATTAATACATCATGTGCAAATAGCATGCATTTATATCTCTGTTTATCTATAATTATTCCCTCAATATCTTTGGAGAACCTAATTAATTCTACAAATGGTTCAATTGTCATAATAAAAAAGGAACAGAGGGAGGGGACAACCTTGACGTGTACCATTTTTAATATAGAACTAGCAGATTTAAATCCTGTACCCACTATATGAGCCAAAGTGTTAAAATAAAACACTTTTATCAAAGTTCCTTAATCCAGGATATGAGGTGAATCAATCTTCTAGTATTGTCTGATTCTTGTCTTCCACTCTTAAAACCTTTCTAATCCGAACTAATCAATTTGGGCATCTACATTAAAAATAACTATTGCGGCCTCAAACATTTCATCAGGGGCCAAACCTTTATTTTTAATTTCATTAAATAGATCTTTCAAATAGAAAGCTAACACTGGTGTAAAACGTTTATAGTATATTATAGGTTTTAACTCTGCAATAGCTAGTTTTATCTCTCTAACAGTAATATCTTGCTCAAATCTCCAACATGCTTTCAGAAACTTTAAGTAAATTAATCTTATCCAAGAAGCTTTCACCTTCTTGTTTAGTAGGTTTTATAATATTTAAAAAATATGACCCCTATATCCTTATAATTAGAATTTACTTTATCTACCCCTACTAAGCTGTTATGTTTCTGTGCTGCTTGCCTTTGTAACTTATTTGTAAGAATCTTTGCAGCTCTAACAGCTATAACTTAAATTATATTGTTTCTGTTGAGATTTTGTAAAATGTGCTAACTATTCAGTGAATTAGGATCCAGTTTCTAATTCTATCTACCTTACTTAGTTGGATATATAATTCTCTCAGTGGTTTCCCTCTCTCTTTTTTCAGTTGAGCTGAATAGGCAAATTACCACTTGCTTATGGGATTCCATAATGTCGCCTTAGATTCAACCAAGTTTTTATTTACATCAAAGCAAGTTTGTATTTTTGCTTTTAATTGCTCAATATCGGCTCAGGATATAAACAGAGAACATCCAAATCTCAGGTCCTCCTACTTAAATATTTTTCCCCATCTCCCATCTCCAATTTTATCATAGCCTGATCACCCAGCTTATTTCATCAATATTTATATTCTTAACTCTTTCCAAAGTTGAATTTTCCACCAAAAAATAATGCAACCTATTAAACACATTACGTCTTTTTGAGAAGTAAATATAGCCCGGCTCTCTCGAGTGAAGCACCCTCCAAGCATCATAGAGGTTATAATCATATAGTTATTTAGAAAACATCTGAGACCTATTGATTGATAAGTTGGCTATCTGTCTTAAACTTTCGTAATAACTTTCTCTATGACCCTCTTATTAAACAGGACTTAAACAAAACACCTTGGACATATAGATCGAACATATAATTTCAGTATAAATTCTATTTTTAAAATTAGGTATGTTTCCATTTTTCATTGTGCTTCTTGTAAACAGATCTACATTTTCTCTAACAAAATATATTCATAGCAACTCTTCTTTTGTGTGGAGAATTCAACCCTTGAGTATTTTGAGATATCAACTTAAATCCCATCTATGTATTCGTTCATTATTAATCATAAGTAGGCCAGCTTCCTTAATCAAAATTCATTACAACTAACTATTTATCTACTTGTGGTTACCTTAAATGGTCCTCCCTTATTTATTCTTGTGCTAACTAGTGTGACAGAGGTGAAAGGGTTAACTCATGTAGGAATTTGATTATCTTACCGGTGTATAGACTTTAGGACACTGAAGCTGAGAAATGGGTATGGCTTATTCTATACACTAAGCCTGACAAGGAGAGGCTCTAATTGAGTCAGGCTCCTTTTGCTTTCCCAGCCTTTCAAAGGCTGAAGGCCCAAACTGTGGAGAGTGTGCTTTAAGCTGAAAACAGACTTGTGGAGGTGTACTCTGTTTGTGAGAGCTGCAAAGGAGGAATCCAGAGAGCTGTATTGGAGCTGTAAAGAGGGACACCAGAGTGTTCATACTGGTGTCTGAAGCTGGAGAAAGACAAAGACAGAGATACATAATTTTGAAGCTGATGGACAAGCTGCAAAATGGAAACTTGGACTTCAAAGTGAAAGGCCAGTGATTGAATACACACATTGAATGGTTTGTTTTTGTTTTTCTCCATACATGTTTATCTAGATGAAAGCTCTGACAGTTAGGAAGTGATGTTACTCTGCTAGTTAGTTAAGTGATGTTAGTCTTCTGATGAAAGCTATGCCTATTTTCTTTGATTTATTTTTGATGTATTATTTGGGTATTACTGGTGATAATATAGTAAAGTTGCAAAAGGAATTGAAAGCATCCTATAATTGTGTTCCTCCATCAAAAGTGCCAGAAACAGGGGCACTGACCCAGTAAGGATTCAATAGCTTCCAACCTGTTATTCAAACATCATATTGCTTTAGAAGGATCTGTAATATCTTGAATAAACTCTAGCTTCAATGAAGATTGAAAGTCTTCCAGCAATTTTTCTCATTCTGGACAATGTGAGCATCTTGCAGAGGAGATAAGCCTTAGGTTATTTCAAAATCTCTGACTTTGCTTTACTTAAAGAAGGAGATGGGAATTCTATAGCCATAGACAGATCAAACTGGGAACTGTGATCTATCTGTATCTCTTTCAGAGCTCCTCTTTTGGCTCCTCGCAAGACTCCCCATGCAGTCCCCTCTCAATAATACATACAGAAATACATAAGCAATTACAGCAATTTAAAACTGCAATAAAAATAAAACTAAGCTTACAATCAGAGAACAACTAAAACACACACTGAGATCTGATCTATACAGTAATGTAAAGTTATAAATGGTGCCCAGTGAAAAAATCATAAAGTGGGTAATAAGGAGTCAGCTAAAGCAAAGCTAGGGACTATTGAAATGACAGCAGGTTATTCATAAAATATTCCAAAAAAGTTAGTAAGATCACAAGACTCTATATATAAATAACTTCGAAAAAAATGAATATCCAATTAAATCTGAGCATTAGTTTTTTTTAGTGAGAGAAGATATTCCGCATTCTATTAAAAAGGTGCTGCCAATTCAGACACTAACTGAATACTGGTTAAATACATATGTTTCTATCAAACACTGTCTAGTATATAGATAACCTGAAGAGGCATGTAGACATGTTGTAATTTACTCTCCATCTCTTGATTTCACCCCACCTTACACCTCATCACTCACAAACTCTCATTGAAAGATCAGATTATCTGCCTTAATGCAGCAAAACAAGAAGGGAAAGGCCAGTCCATACTAACGCCAGCCTGGAGAACCGTCACAACGGGCTGGAGAACCATCACAACGGGCCAGAGAACCATCACAATAGGCTGGAGAACCGTGACAACAGGCTGCAGAACCATCGCAACAGGCTGCAGAACCGTCACAACAGGCTGGAGAACCGTCACAACAGGCTGGAGAACCGCCACAATAGGCTGGAGAACCACCACAATAGGCTGGAGAACCGTCACAACAAGCTGAAGAACCGTCACAACAGGCTGGAGAACCGTCCCAACAAGCTGAAAAACCACCACAATAGGCTGGAGAACCGTCACAACAAGCTGAAGAACCACCACAACAGGCTGCACAACCGTCACAACAAGCTGGAGAACCATCACAACAGGCTGGAGAACAGTCACAACAGCATGGAGAACCGCCACAACAGCCTGGAGAACCGCCACAAAGCCTGGAGAATTGTCACAAAAGGCCGGAGACTGGGGTTTGTATGAACTGACTTTTCCCTTTGGCAGGTTCTTTGCAGAGCAAATGTCAGAAGTTTTCCAAATTGCAGGGAGAATTTACATTTCTCAGAGTTGTGGGTCGGTTTTCCTGTAGTTCAAATGGTACTATTTTATAAAGAATGTGCAGGACAGAGGATATGTAAATATGCTCTAATGTTAAAAACTATGTTAAAATACGGACTAAAAACTTTAGCGGTTTGTCCTAACTGGATTAAATCTAAAACTTCAACTTTTGATTTATGTACGCCAGTACAATAAAATTATGCATTTGTATATAATTCTGAACTGATTTGTCTCCTTTGTATATGCATGTTTTCTTCCTGGGTTAGGAGGAGATTTTTAATACACAACAGGAATGTGGCAGCTAAATCTTGCAGTGCTTTTAATATGAGTAATGTGATCTCATTAGTGTACAAGGACTCACCCTTTGAAAGAGCAGCAGTAAAATCTGAATAGAACACACAATTCTCATTAGTAAAGGATAATTGCATATAAAAGTATAAAAGTAAACGCTGCGTTCTGGAACATTTGGCACAGCATTGTTTAGTTATTCGGAAAACAATGTAGTGAAAAATGACCACAGTGGTCCTTTAAAGTGAAAGCTCAAAAGGCGTAGTTATTGCAGAAATTAAAAGTACACAAATAAATATGAGCCTCATTCAATTGCTCCGATTTAGAGATGCAGGCTCGCAAGTAGACGTCACAAGTTACTTTACTATTAACTGGCTTCCGTTTGCGGGTTCCCATCGAGTTACAGGCTCCGAGCTGCGATGTATATCGATTTATCAAATCGCAAGTTACTTCCCTCCAAGCCTTTGATCTTTAATGGAAGAAAGAGTTGCCATTGCTAAAATCACAAATCTCTATTCAATTGCTTTGATTCCCCTTTGCTAATCACTCTGTCAAGCCCGCAAATGGCAAATATCTAACCACAAGTTACTGGTACCAAAGGGCTTACTTACAAATTGGAGCACTTTAAAAGCAAATATAAAATCAATCCAGCCCTGTAAATGATGGGGAACACAATGGGTGACATTAGATTTAAAAGCACAAAATTCTCAAGCTCGCACATCACCAAAATAAAATACTTTATTTCATGTTTAATTTCCGTCCAAAGTCCTACAGGCTTCAACCTCCGAGCCCGTACAACTTTGGAATCCATATTTAATTGAAGTCCTACGGGCTTGAGTAACGAGTTACCGTCTTGGAGGTTGAAGCCCATAAGACATTGAACAAACATTGAAAACAAGTATTATATTTTGGCGATGTGCGAGCCTGAGAATGTTGTGCCTTTAATTCTAATGTCACCCATTGTGTTCCCCATTATTTACAGGGCTGTATTGATTTTATAATTGCATTTAAAATGCTCTGAATTGTTGTGGTTGAACCGCGAGTTACAGGCTTGCGTCCATGTTCAAGCCCGCAAATGCTACTGCCAATAGCATGGTTTCCAATTATCGTAACCGCCCCCTAACTTGCGGGCCCGCAAATTGAATAGCACCTTAAATCGGCCCGCAGCAGGCCTGCAAACGTAAGTGCAATATTAACTAACTTACAATGCCTCAATTGAATGAGGCTCTCTGTTTGTAAGTGGTTGTTAAATCTGTTGAGTGGAAGTGTTAGATAATTGAGCTTGAAAGTTGGGTATAGTGAGCATAAATTAGCTATACAGAATCTCCCTCCCTTAAATTCTCCTATTCTAAGAAGGCAAGGAAGATAAGCATGCCCACCTGCTATTTATAACAGCACATACTTTAACAATTAAATAACTATTACCATTTATCCTACTGGGCATGCTCTTCTTCATCAACCCTCCTGTCCAAGTTAAATAAAGAAGACTTAAAACGAGCAATGTCCTGTATTGATAATTTATGCTTTAAACACCTTACTTTCAAGCTTCCATATTTTAGCAACAATCAACTTATTATATGTACTTATTCTTGCCATAGCTGAGACCTTTGCAGTGTCACTTTATGTGCCTATGATGTGGACGCACTGTAACCCACTCCATAGGATGAGTTTTGCAGCTCACAAGCCTCTCCTGCCAAGGACAACACTGCGCTGAGAGCCGCGCTGGCAGGACGGGGTGTGAGCTGCTGGAATTATGAGCAGCGAAAAAGTGTGAGATTAAACACTAATCCTAATGGCTCTGTATTTAGTACAGATGTTTCCCTCATCCATCCCACAGGAAAACAAAAAGTGTCAGGAACAAGCTATTGATATGCAGCAATTTCACTCCTCTCTGAAAGTCCTCACTCCATATATTATAATGCACTGTCTAGAACATTTTAATTCCCAGCTCCTACAAAGCAGCTTTCCATTTTTTCTGTATATTCAGCTAATCTAAATGCACTTATAAATCTCACTATAGTCCTTAAATGCTACAACCTCTCTGTATATTGTGAACCTGTATGTGCATGTGTGTCTTTACATAGTTAGACATCTCAGGATCAGCTTTTTCAGAATCACTCAACGCTCATAAATAATACCTTTACAGGATTCTGTGATTCACAGGATGATGCGATTTTGGTGAATTACAGCACTTTGTTCTTAAACGGCCTTCAATTGTCTCCGACTCTCAGTGACCATATGAACGCAGCTCACCAGGCATATCGGTCTGTGTGTCTGGTTGTGCCTATCCGTATGGTTTTCTTGGCAAAGATACTGGAGTGGGTTGCCACGTCCTTCTCCAGTTGACCACAACTTGTCTGACCTCTCTGCTATGACCTGCCCATCTTGAGTGACCCTACATGGTATAGCGTACAGCTTCACTGAGGTACACAAGCCACTTCACCACAACAAGGTAGTGATCCAGAAGAGGAAACAGTATATAGTTGCCATGTGATACAGTGGCATGTACAAACGGTGAACTAATATACTAATGTATCACCTCTCACCATTAAAAACCAGCAAAAGCATCCAAAAAAAATAAAAAAAATACTAAATATGTTGTAAATTCACGTAACAGGGGAAGCCACCCCCTGCTAATTCTCCTTTACAGTAAGAATCCCATCTCAGTTATATGGAATAAATATCACATTTCATTGAATTCCTCTGATTTCCTTGGAGCTGACAAATTTGATGCTTAAGGTCAATAATTGTCAAAGTGGTATAATCATTTTGTGGTAGAATATCTTGTTTGCTAATGTTACAAATCTCACAAATATGCTAAGTTTTTCCCAATCATTTAAGTTCTGGGCAAAAACTGATTTTTAGGTAACATCTGTATTTTAGTAGACACCCACCTTCCCCCTTCCTTGCACGGCCCACTAGGTGTGGCCACTAATGTTGTTAGCTTCTTGCATAGTTCACAAGTTTTTGATAATGTACAGTGGTCATTTAAAAGTATCTCCTGCCTGTCCCTCTGTTTGATACTTCTGCTGATTCTATAGAGAGCAAAAAGCATTACAGAATGTAAGACCTAAAGGTATAACACTGACGTCATTACTGAATCAAACTGCAATCCATTGCCTTTAAATGTATCTTCATTGAAGGTACTATTCAGTCAGTCATTACTAGTCAGTAGTTTAATGTTGAATTATGTGATGGATTTAATGTATAACCATTATGTGGAACTATCTACTTCACCAGAATTAGTTTTTCCCACCATGTACTTTTCTTTAGCCCAATATATTTTGAAAGCTACAATTAACACACATCATTGCACAAGATTACAATAACGCACATGGTAAACCTCAATAATTACTGAAGCTTTGGCATATCAAATTAAAGGGATAGTGTCACCCCAACGGAAAGCTATTTTCATCTTAAAAAACCTTAGAAACTAGCTACACGTACTAGCCTTTTTTCTCTAGAAAAACATTGTAAAGAAATACAGCATTGTTTTAGTGGTTAATGTGCAGCTCAGCATAATTGATAAGGGACATGGGAGCCAACTGAATTACAACATTGGGGGTCACTGCTTTTGGCTATCACAGAGACAGGCAAGCAGACTGAATTATGATATCAAAGCTGCTCGTTAGTATTCAGGAGCTGCTCAATTGCATACAAATGGAGCATAAAACCTAGAAATATTCATAAATAATTCACTTTAGAATAAAAGGACCAATACAATGTATAGCCTATTTTATACAAATAACTTCATTTTGGGGTGACAAAGTCCCCTGAATGCAGAATCCTGAATTCACATTCAACCCCAGCTAGCAAAAACAAACAAACCCACTTTAAGGACGTTTAACCACAATAGATCACCAAAATCAAATAGCCAATTATTGCCTTGATACACTGGCACTGAAATAAAGCTCTACACACAACTCCCTGCTCAGTATTTTACCCCCAATACCATACCAGCCCTGACAGCCATTTTATTAATGTGTTCTTCTACAGTAAGATAGATAGAGTTAGCTATAGTACTGAAAGTCCGCAGGGTGCTTTAGTGCAAGGTGGGTAGATTAGCCATCTAAAAACCTGCCTAATTGTGGGAAATGTACTTCTGTTTCGGCACACAGCTACACATTGTGATAAAATATAGTTGTATTGTGCTCTTGTGACATATACACATGTCTTGATGTTTGTTACACAGTATATTTATGCAGCATAGTATTTCTGTATGTAATCAGCCCTAAATTATAGTCCAGTAATGTGTGAGAGACATATTGATGCTACACAAAATAACCCACTACTCTGGAGAGGACTGCCGGATGTTCAAAAATGTATTAATCCCGGAGAGAGCAGACACATATTTATCATTGTACGAAAAAATACTTTCTTAATAATAATAATAATAATATATTACATTTCCAGTTGTCTTACACAATCTCACTAAAGTGCTCAGTAAAATACTCAACCTGAAAGATCCTTATGTGGATACAAAAATTTAAATCCCACTTATACAAGATAACAAACTAACATTAAACTAAACATAAACTCCCCTTCTGGATCAATACCTTGTTGGTGAAGGGGCCTATGTACCGCAATGAAGCTGTGAGTTATACCATGCAGAGATATCCAAGATGGGCAGGTCATAGCAGATAGGTCACTGGAGAAGAAACTGGCAACCCACTCCAGTATCTTTGCCATGAAAACCTTATGGATCAGCACAAACAGAGACAAGATATGTCTGATATGCTGCTGTCCATAGGATCACGGACAGTCGGATACAACTGAACAACAACAAACATAAACTAAATGATAACAACCCAATATTAGCTCCTTAGTTTGTTAAACATAGAACTAAATATATTTATTAAAAAAAATAATATTGAAATAATACAATTTTCTAATTTTGTAGAGATATATAAAGTAGGAAGAGCAGGCTACTTCAAATAAAACCCTTTGTAACCTCCTATATTAATAACATGTAAATAACCTAAACAGACTTTGGGCACTTATAGTGATTACCATAACTGGCTTCTGTATATAAGGGCATCATTTCTAATGTTAAATATTAAACTGATCTAATACTAATTATTTAGAACATTCACAATTTCTTGGACAAATAATATTTATGGAATTATCAGTAATTGAACTGTATTTTTAACATTGATAGTTACACATACAAAGCTTTTTTTGTTACACAAGGAAATTATTACAAAATTATCTCCCACTAGTATTACACACCAAATAAACTTAAAGGACCACAAAAGACTGCACCATCAGCTAGAGTGTGGAAAATCATGCAGTAAACATATTTTTTAAATTGATGAAGAATTGTCATTTTTAGCCCTTGAAGCCCTCCCACAAGAATCTGTATAAAGAATAAGGCTGTTAAACATTGAATTGTAGATTTACACCATATTTAAGAGCAAAGTGTGGTGGTGCAGTATTAAGCATTCTGTTTTAAATATGTTTTCATTGGTAAGTCATAGGTTCAATTCCCATGCCTTCCACTTGTTCTTGTTTTTGTTTAACTAATATACTAATTTATATATATAGGTATGCCAATCATATGTGTGATAATAAATACATTAGTCAATTAAAAAAAAATAAACAAGTGGAAGACATTGACTTAGAACCAATGGTTTACTAAAGAAAAGGTTTTATAAAAACAACCTACATTAAACTACACCAACGGACTCTGTCTTAAAAATTATGTTTAAAAGTTAAACTAATATATATATATATATATATATATATATATATATATATATATATATATATATATATATATATATATACTGGAATAAAGAGTTTACTAAATTATAAACAATTTAGTATAATTTACTAAATTATCAGAGGAAAGTATATGCAAGATAAATGATACATTTGAACTCTACTAGTATGGAGACCTTGGATTTTAAATTATGACATCATTTAAAATTGTATTTGTTACATTTTCAAGTTTATTGTATAGTGTAAATGCAGTGTTTATTATAGTGTACAAAAATAAATCGTCCATAATATATTAACATATGTAATTTAAATTTTTTCTCCATTTCTAACATTATATTCAACATTGTTTACAAATATTTTATTTTTTATACTTTATTATAATTGGAAATAATTGCTATTACGATTTTGTAATTATTATTTTAACATGTATTATAAGAAAATAAAATATATGAAACAAAAGTAACAAATATGAAGGGGTCTGAAATGTTTACAACTAAGCAGAAAATGTGTATAACACAGTCCATCTACACCAGGGCATAAAAACTCCAAATCAAATCAAACATTCTTGAAAGTGTAGACCTAGACAAATTGAAAATAGCCAAAATGTATTACATCACTAAAATAGCTGCTCGCTAGTCTTTGCTAGGGTTCCCTGGTGGTCCAGTGGTTAGGATTCAGTGCTTTCATTATCATAGTCAGGGAACCAAGAGATCACGCCACCCATGCAGGGTTGGGCCTGGTCAGTACTTGGATAGGAGAACACCAGGAGCTGTTTGCTGTGGACCACTCGGGAAGGAACTGGCAGTATCTCTGCCATGAATACAAAGTGGATCAGCATGGTGTGTTACAGTCCATGAGGTCACGGAGAGTTGGACATGAATGACCAAAATCTTATAGGAATTTATAATCGTCCAGCAAAATATCTCATAAGATTGTGACTGCTGCTGGTGGGCCTGAGGTCCCAAAGTAAATTAATAGAAGAGATGCTCAGTCATCACTGTTATTTCTGATTATGGCCTTTCATTTTAATAACTGATAGGATCTGATGCTCTCTTTCAGCGGCAATCAGATACATAAGAATCTGAGATCTCAATGGCAATTATTTCCAATTTTAACCATTAGTGGTCCCAGTCATTACTGAGCACTAGTGGTCCCAATCATTAATGAGCACTTGTGGTCCCAATCATTAATGGCATCTGATAGCCTCTAGGGTTAATAGATCATATTGGAAACGAGGAAGTGAAATGTTAGGCCATTACCAGTGATGAGCGTGAATCATCTTCCATATCAGTTGTAACCATATATATATATATATTTGTAGCATGCAGTAATCACTGTCCACCAATGTTCACCCACCACCTTGTGACCCTCCACAAATGGGTAATTTCCTGGTGGGGGGATTAATATTTAAAATATGAAATACATTACTGCCCTGTAGGGTAATCAAAAATATATACATTTTAATTATTTATGCCCCCAGGAAAAAGAGAGTTTTTATCTGTTTTATTGTAGTATTTTTTATAGTGAAGTGATGGAAGTGATCTCACTTCTCCCACTATGAATACAGAAAGAAAGAATAAAGTTGAAAAGTATTATAACCTTTATTAGTACAAAAAAAATCTTCTCTTCCTGGACCACTATTGATTGTTTTAAATACCAGCTGATTTGTGCAAATAGGTTATGATGGCTCTAAGTGATTAGATGTTTAATACAAGTAGATAGGGGTGCTGCTCCCTGAGATAAACAGGAACAGTATTGTCTATATGAGAAAAATAGGAAGGATCTCTATTGACTGATTTTTGGCCTTAAAGGTTCACAAACCATAAAATCAAATTTTTGGTTCTTTGTGTACAAGTTTCCCAGATTCCAACAGTTCACAATTTCTGCTTTTTAACAGAAAGAAACAGTTCAGCTAAATTTTGTCATTATGCTCGCTACTGATTTATATTCAAACATTTCTGTGAAAGGAAAATAGAGTTTTAATGAACACACAACTATTCAGGGGAATCAAAAACGAATAAAACCATCTTCAGTCTGTACTCTCGTGATTTAATGTGCTTATTATATAGGGTCTGGATTTTCCCCACTACACGTCAACAGTATAAAATTTCCTGAAGCCTATACAGCCTCTTATAAAACCTCAGGCTTCGGCGCGCCAAGAAAATCGCTAAACGTAGCACTTCATTCCCAAAATCCTGCAGGGACATTCTATATGTTGTAACCTTGGATAAAGAAATGAATGTTACCCTATAAATTACGTTGCAGCTGCACCACATAAAACTGAAATATTCCCAATCTGTCTAGGTTTGCAAAAACGGAATATAAAGGAAAATCAAAAAAAATCTTAATAACTCTGATGTTATGTAAGAAATATGTATTGTTGGAAGATCAGGGCAAAGGCACAAGGAAAAAAGCTGATTTGTCTGAAATGCTGACTAAATGGCATATTAAAGAAATAGTGGTAAAATAAGTCCTGCCACTTTAAAAGTACAGTGGTACCTCGGTTCTCAACCTGCTCCAAACTCAACGTATTCAATCCTCAATGCGTCTGCTCATCAAACAATTGGCTTGGAACTCAAAGCTTGCTTTGTACTCAATGCGCCTGGCAGACAAAATTGGCTTGTTTGTGCCTATAAGAGCCCAAGAGCAGTCTGTGCCTGTAAGAGCCCAAGAGCTGTACGTGTCTACAAGAATCAAAGTGCAGCCTGTGCCTATAAGAACCAAAGTGTAGCCTGTGCCTATAAGAACCAAAGTTCCAAGCAATAACCTCTTTCCTCCTTCTCCTCCTCTAAATCGCCACCATCCCATTGGGCCTCAAGTCCTCCCAGTACAGTTAAAGTGTCATTTGATATAAATATTGTTTTTTATTTATGTCTGTTTAGTTTTAAGGTTTTGTATCCAAAAAACAAATATGACACAGGAGGTTGGCCTCCGCGTCGTTAAAGGACATACACAACGCTATAGCATTATCCCACTTGTTGGGTTGGAATCCTCTTTATAGAAGACTAGCGTATTGCCCGTAAAAAAATGACGGCAATGAGATGTGTATGTTTTAAAAGTTGTTTAGTTATTAATATACATATGGAATTGTAAGGTAGCTAATGTTGTTTTCTGTGTACTACTGAAATATAGAATTCAAATTAATAAATGAATTTACGTATTTTTATGCATTGTGTTGAAGAGCTGTCAATCTGTGGTGATGTTGCAGCAGCAGCATTAGTGATGTGGAGCTGCTGTGTAAGCGTGATGAACGTGTGCAGTGTAATAGTGTGCGTGCTCGATCCGAAACCGTTAACGTAGCTGTGTACTTCCGCATTATCCTAAAATGGCGGATAATGTGTGGTATGCGTCTTAGCGGATTATCGGTACGTGTTTTCTGTGGTTATAGTGCTGTAGCCTTGTTTTCGTTTTGTTTGTCCGGCATTTTTTCTGCGGTGCTCATTGCCAAAGTACTACAGTTTAACGGCGAGCCTCGCGCTAAAGTACTACGGTTTACCAGTAAATTTGTTTGCCACACAACATGACGCTACATTTGTCCCTTTTTTTTTTTCTTAAAATAAATACAATTTTTTTTTTATAACATTTTTATTTTTGTAACTTGCAACTTATATTTCATCATATGCGTTGGTTTAGGCGGGAAATCCGATGTTGCGCGAGACAAAGTCGTTAAATCTGTGTTAATGAGTAAATCTGTAATTGGGTTTCGTAAAATGTACTCGCTACTGTCTTTTTACTCATTGCGCGGTTAATCCGCATCCTTTATCTCGTTGTTTTTCAAACACATACGTCTGTGGCTGTGTTTTACGCAGTTCGTAGTAGTATAGCCTCGTTTTCATTTTTTTCGGTGCCCATTTTTTTCTCACTTAGCCGATTTTCGATCTTTGTAACTCGGCTAAATCGCTGTAAATTGGATTTCCAACTCACTTCCAGACGTCCTGCCTGGTTCCCCATGCTGTAAGTGACCTTTATTTTATTTTTTAGTGTGTATTTAGTGTTTTTTTTAGTGTTTTGGTTCCGCCGCTTATCTCGTAATTTTTGTCATCTCGTATTTTTTTTCTAAGTGCTACGGTTTAACGGCTTGCCTCGCTACGCGAGGCTCGCCTGCAATGAGCGCCTGTGGCGCTCATTGCCAAAGTGCTACGATTTAACATAACAGCTCGCCTCGCGAGCCTACAATGAGCGCCTGCGACGCTCATTGCCAAAGTGCTACGATTTAACGGCTCGCCTCGCTTAGTCGTACGCACTACGCAACGCAGCGTGACGACGAATCGTAGTTAGACATTTACAATATGTGATATGTTTGGAGAAAAGGAGAAAAAGATTAATAACGGGACATATACATACACTTTGGTTTAAAAAATAGGAAACATTTAGATTTGTAAATCTTCCAAGAGGGATTAATACTTTAATTAAACTTTGGTATAATATTAAAGACAAGATGAATTCACTTTGGGGATTCCAATCAAAATATTGACCTACAAAAATAAAAACGGAGATCTATCTGTTTGGAAATAAGGTGCAATAATTAATATTGGTGATCTGTATTTGTATGGCGCCTTGTTAGATCTAGAGAGTCTTCGTAATACATTTTTCCTAAAAGGAATTTCCTGGTTAGATTTCTCATCTTTACATAACACTTTATTACACATGGGCTTCCAACTTAATATGAGAGATCTAACCCCTTTTGAAAAGTTGATTTATATGAAAAATGACTCACATATTGTTTCTAAGTGTCAGAACCTAATCAGACCCTGTAACCATCTAAACAAATCTAGTAGAATAATTGCTTGGGAAAAGGATCTAGGAAAAATATGGATAGAAGATATTTGGAACACTGCTTTCTGCTTGGTCAAAAGATCATCTCTGTGTGCTTCCTATACAGAGCTATTTTTTAAAACTATCCAGAGATTATATCTTGTTCCCATGGTCTTTGATAAATTTGATCTAAACATCCAAATACCCTAAATACGTGTTGGAAAGGTTGTGGTAAACTTGGTACCCTTTTACATGTGGTGGGATTGTGAGAGAATCCAGGATTTTGGAAACAGGGTAAAACAACAAATTTTAAATATTGCTGGTAAGGAAATTCTTTTTAGCCCAGAATTCATAATATTACATTTGGAAGTCGACACTGTGTTCCCTCATTGCAAATATATGATATCTAACATTTTGCTGGCAGCATAATGGTTTTTTATAAAACTTTGGAAACTTTAACAGATTTCCTAATGGTCAGAGGTTATAAATTTTGCCTCTAGAAATAGAGAATTGGAAAAAGATTGGTCATCCTATGGATCTATAAAAAAATGTTTACCTTCAAAATGGCATCTTTGGGATTCGTATATGAAACGATAATAACATTATTGTAAAACGTTTTGCTTCCTTATACTTGCATTGATAATTAGCGTTAAAGCCTGTATGAATGTGGTTTGATGTATTCTTATTTTTTTGTATATACTTCAATTAAAAGATTTAAAAAACAAACAAACACCATGAGTTCAAACTAAAATGTGAAATTTCTGGGGCTCTGAACAGATTATTTCAGTTTATATTGATCCCTATGGGAAATGCTACCTTGGTACTCAACTTTTTTGAAACTCGACCTGCCGTCTGGAATGGATTAAAGTTGAGAACTGAGGTGCCACTGTATAAGTTGCATTTGACACAATGAAAGCCCTATTAGCCCACTTAAATAAAATTATCAATTATTGTTATTATTTTAAAATGTCCTCAGTTTGTCTGCAAGGGGTTCTCATGGTGGCCACCACCACAGCATGCCACGGTGTGAAGTGGATTGGCAACAAGATGTGAATTTCCATATTGCATTATCTAATTTAACAGTTGGATTTCTTTCTAAAAACATATTTCCCATTATCAAGTATAATACCTCAAGAAAGCATGTTATAAATATGACACGGCAGTGGTGACAGATGAGACCTGTATTACTATACTCAAGGCCAGACATCCTTAAAAATGTGACACACAAAAGCCATAAGTCTATTAATATACTTTCTGTATATATTTATAGAGGAGCTTCATTCTAACACAATATCTGGGTGGCTACAGTGGATATAAAAAGTCTACACAACCCTGTTAAAATGTCAGGTTTCTGTGCTGTAAAAAAATGAGACAAAGACTTTTTCAGAACTTTTTTCAGAACTTTTTCCACCTTTAATGTGACCTATAAACTGTACAACTCAATTGAAAAACAAACTGAAATCTTTCAGGTGGAGGAAAAAAAGAAAAGAAAAAGAATGTAGTTGCATAAGTCTGCACACCCTCTTATAACTGGGGATGTAGCTGTGTACAGAATTTATCAATCACATTCCAAATCGTGTTAAATAGGAGTCAACATACACCTGCCATCATTTAATGTGCCTCTGATTAACCCCAAATAAAGTTCAGCTGCTCTAGTTGGTCTTTCGTGAAATTGTCTTAGTTGCATCCCACAGCAGAAGCCATGGTCCACAGAGAGCTTCCAAAGCATCAGAGGGATCTCATTGTTAAAAGGTATCAGTCAGGAGAAGGGTACAAAAGAATTTCCAAGGCATTAGATATACCATGGAACACAGTGAAGGCAGTCATCATCAAGTGGAGAAAATATGGCACAACAGTGACATTACCAAGAACTGGAGCTCCCTCCAAAATTGATGAAAAGATGAGAAGAAATCTGGTCTGGGAGGCTACCAAGAGGCCTACAGCAACATTAAAGGAACTGCAGGAATATCTGGCAAGTACTGGCTGTGTGGTACATGTGACAACAATCTCCCGTATTCTTCATATGTCTGGCCTATGGGGTAGAGTGGGAAGACGAAAAGCCTTTTCTTATGAAGAAAAACATCCAAGCCAGGCTACATTTTGCAAAAACACATCTGAAGTCTCCCAAAAGCATGTGGGAAAAGGTGTTATGGTCTGATGAAACCAAGGTTGAACTTTTTGGCCATAATTCCAAAAGATATGTTTGGCGCAAAAACAACACTGCACATCACCAAAAGAACACCATACCCCCAGTGAAGCATGGTGGTGGCAGCATCATGCTTTGGGCCTGATTTTCTTCAGCTGGAACTGGGGCCTTAGTTAAGATAAGAGGGAATTATGAACAGTTCCAAATACCAGTCAATATTGGCACAAAACCTTCAGGCTTCTGCTAGAAAGCTTAACATGAAGAGGAACTTCATCTTTTAGCATGACAACGACCCAAAGCATACATCCAAATCAACAAAGGAATGGCTTCACCAGAAGAAGATTAAAGTTTTGGAATGGCCCAGCCAGAGCCCAGACCTGAATCCGATTGAAAATCTGTGGGGTGCCTGAAGAGGGCTGTGCACAGGAGATGCCCTCGCAATCTGACAGATTTGGAGTGTTTTTGCAAAGAAGAGTGGGCAAATCTTGCCAAGTCAAAATGTGCCATGCTGATAGACTCATACCCAAAAAGACTGAGTGCTGTAATAAAATCAAAAGGTGCTTCAACAAAGTATTAGTTTAAGGGTGTGCATACTTATGCAACCATATTATTTTACTTTTATATTTTTTCTTCCCTCTACCTAAAATATTTCAGATAGTTTTTCAATTGAGTTGTATAGTTTATAGGTCACATTAAAGATGGAAAAGGTTATGAAATTATTTATCTTTGTCTCATTTTTTTACAGCACAGAAACCTGACATTTTAACAGGGGTGTGTAGACTTTTTATATCCACTGTATTTTCTTAAATTTTCTAACTTTCTCCTCAGTATTGTCTAAAATGGAATAGCCGGTGGTTATGGCAAATTTACTAAGATGTCTTATAGTGTCCACAAGACAGTACAAGCTTTTTTTGCAATAGAAACGGTCTGTACTGATGGAAACAGACAGGGTGGAGACATCACAGAATATTGACATAGAAATTAAAGTGTCAGAACAATTTAAATATTTTAGTAAATTACTCTACAGACAACTCTACAGAACATTTATAAATAAAGGACCACTTTAGTGCGTTGTACAAATGTACAACCTATGTTGATAGATTTGAAGGATTTTAGTGTTGTCAGTGCCCCTTACCATGTACGCTGTCACTGCCAAAGTTTCCCAAATAAAGGGCCTGTCCAACTAAGCTAAATAAGTATACTGAGACAGAATTTAGCATAAGCAGCAATAAGAATACCTATCTAGTTTGTGATTATTTTTTTTACAAATAGTTTGATTTGGAGGTGATGGTGCACATTTAATGTATATTATTAGTTCTAATTTGCTAAGATTGGCTTTCATTACTAGTAAGAGAATAAAGAGTTTCTTACTTGCAAATAGACCTTCTTTAGTCCAGGGATACTATCACCGATTTTGCCGGAAGCAAGGCGCCCAATGCCAGATGTGGCGCCAATGCACACCAAGACGACCCATTCCTTCGTATTCTCTTTGAACCTCTCCTCCAAAAACTTAATCTAAGAAAAAAAGCAGAGTATTATGTTATTGAATAACAAAGAAGAGCATGGCAGCAAACTCAAGAACTCATAAATGTAGTAAAACTAGTACACATATAGCAAAAGCAGTGACTTTTCTACATTTCACTATTCAAAAATATCTAATTCACTAATACAGTTTCCATATTAATGATTTAAATGCATTAACAAATTCAATTGGTGAACTTTGCCATTTGTGTGTATAATGTAGAGGTCCTTTTCTTCACTGAGAAATTATTAATTGACAGTTACTAATTTTTAGGCTCTGTACGTGCACACACACTTCCTACAGATTTCCATAAACAACTGTCATATTAATGATATGTTATATTAAAACGTATGCACAAAAATATTTAAAAAGTGCTGATTGTATCTCTTTAAAAAAAAACTTGACAAATAAATCTGAAAAGACCACTAGAAAAGCATGTAATTTGTACAGGAACACAATTACTGAAAATGCCATCAAATTGCTGTTTGTGGGTGTTTTATATCCAAGGCAACTGGAGGCTGCTTACTTATTAAAGCAGCAATTTCGCCTTGTCCTGCATGTAAACCAAAACTATAGAAATGTGCCCACCACTAAAGCTCTGGCTGCACAACTCTGGCTCCTAAACTCTATCTTATTGCAAAACACAAATTTATCACAAAGATGTAGAATCTAAAGAATATATCTGAATAGAATATGCACAATAAAAGAACTTGTTCATAAAAAGCAGTACCACTAGTAAGATTGGTGCTTGGAGAAAATATGTAATGTAACCCAAATAGTTTGGCCCCACACTCAAAGTAAAGATAACCAAACAATATTATATCAGTTCACAGTTTTTTTTTATAATTTATAAACATCAGTCATACAGGTAGTACCACAAATCCTGAGTCCTTCTAATATCGTTGATGGACCTCCATGTGTTTTACCTACAGCTCCAAATCAGTAGGGGCTAGTGGGCTGATCACAGTGTGGACTGTAACTCTATGTAGTACATCTGGTTCAAGTATTCAGAACTGATAACCTACCTGCTACCATTTATTCTCTCCAAACTGTAAATATAAATACATCACCAAAAAGTATCCACGATCCAAAGAACCCTCTTCCATTATCCAGAAAAAAATCCTCACCTCAACACATAGTAGGCAAGATGGTATTGGTGAATGGAAGGGTAAGTTACCAAACACACCCATTACTGTGGTCATCACCAGAAGCAGCTTGTATACACAGGACAGTCTTACTAGTGTTGCCATGAACAGGCCAATCATTTATTTCTGATTGTCTGACAACAAATATAACAATATAAAGGTTGGTAGAAGATGGCTTAAGGGGCCAATGTAGTGCTCATACAAAAAAATCAACATAGCTTATAAAACAGACATTTAACTTTTAGTATTTCAGACTTCAGCAGATTTGTTTCTTCCATCCTCTTCCATCAGGTGTCCAACAGGTGGGAGAGTATCTGCCAAGGACAGACTGTATTGATAGGAGTATTTATATACCTCCTTTGCTGTGGCCACTGCTAGACCAGGCAGAACCTCCATTATCCCCTTAACACCAGTGACAGAGAGAAGCAGATCTGCTGAGGACTGAACCCCTAAAGTTTAAATACAAACTGATTTTATTGCTAATCACTTACTAAATAAAGTAAATAAAATCCAACTATATTGACACTAAAGTGGTCCTTTATTCAAAATAAGTTATTTATAAATGCACTATGAATTTTAAAGTAACAATGCAATAAACTACAGAACACAATCACATGTATTTAAAGCAAAACAAAATATTAACCACAGAATCCCATCTGTTCATCAAACTAACATTCTGCCATCAAGTATGTAAACTCACCAGGTGAATATAAGGGACGAAGTACCCAAGGACTGTGGTTGCTATGCCAAATGCCCAGATTCTGTAGGTCTTCTTCCTGAAGACTTGCAGACTGAAGTATTTCCTTGTTTGTGCCAGACACTTCTGGGTTTTACTCCTCCCAACCACCTTATCCTTCTCCATGTTACAATCGACAGGTGGGGGCAATAAGGGCTTGAATGTGAGGGACAAAAAGATCTGGATGAACATGAAGACGCTGAGCACTTGAAACGTGTGCGCCAGACCAATGGTTTTGCCCATCATCTTCAGTAAGAAAGGAAGGCACATTGTGAAAACGCAACTTCCTCCAGCCACAATGCCATTTGCCAGACCCAATCGCTTCTTGAAGTAGTGACCCAGTATGACCAGAGAGGGCTGAAAAGCGAAGGAGCAGCCACAACCGAAGAGGATCCCATAGGTAAAGTATCGAACGCCAAGTGATCTGAAGAGAAAAATTGGCATGTTGTTATTTAGACCATGTCTTCAAAAAGCATAATAACAATTAAATGCAAAAATATATTAACATTAAAAATATTATACTGAAATCAGTAGTGTGTTCATTATTACAGAAATGTTAGCCACATTAATAAAACTGCAAAAAATATATAAAAATCTAATTTCTAAAAGAAGATGAACATCTTAAATCTAATGGCTTTATTTTGAAGGTGACTTTGATTAAAGCCAGAAACGACATCTCTTAATGCCGTCTGTGGAAAAAATAAGTTAATAATTCCTTTTAATGGAGTTACATTTTTAAAACAATTTTATGTTAATGACCACTGTATATTAGAGAGAAAAAAGTCACATGGTGTAGAAGGTTTTATTTTTCCGGATTCAGCCCTTTCTGCTACGTTTGAGTTTGAAGGGAATATTCTGATCTACTGGACGGAAGAGGTTTCTAGTTTCAAGGTAAAGTATAACGTCTGCTCCTGCAGAGAAGTAGGCACCCATCACACACACACGAACTTCACTAAAGTATCCTGGATGCCTCCAGGGATCAGAAGAGGTATTAAATATAATAGTACTAAAGAAAAACATTGTATGGCCTTTTCTCTGCATAATTATGCTCTTTGTTAGAATTAAATGCTTCTGATGTTGTCACACAGAAGTCTTTTAACTTGATGTGTTGGAATATTTCTTAAAATAATTGAATTGTTTCACACAATATTGACAAATTATTGTCTTTCTCGGTTTTTATAGAGAAGCAAATAGGGGCTAACTATTGACAGAACAAGTTTATTTCACAGTTGCACTCTGTTTTTAACCCTTCCTGTGTTACAAACTAGTTAATTAACACAATTATGTGTTTCAAGATTTAGTCGGCTGAATGTACACATTTTATAGTCACTTGTTACACATCAGGGTAATTAATAAAGCATGGAAACACATAAAAGTAAAGGTGGACTTTCTCAGCTCTGTAAATGTAGATGTACTGTCCCACAAAAACACGTAGGAGTTATAATTGAGAGACTTACTTGGTGAAGGAGCTGGACAGCAATCCAATGAAAGCTAGAGCGGCACCTCCAGAAGAGGTCTTTCTGCATCCCAGCCGGTCTGTGAAGATGCTCACAACCGGGGAGCAGAAGAAGATCATCCCCATGGCCAGTGATCCAACCCAGGCTAGGAAGAGAAAATAATTACTTGTAAGGGTCTGACTGATGCATAAACAAAAATCAACATTACTTGCAATACATTGGAATTTATGGATGATAAATAAACAAGAATAATATTGACTATTACCCAATATACTGAGACTTATTAACTGGTACACACTACAACGAGGCTCAGTGACAGGTACCCAATGCACTGTGCCTTATTAGTCTGTACCCACACTGAGACTTATTGCTTGGTACACACTACAACGAGGCTCAGTGACAGGTACCCAATGCACTGTGCCTTATTAGTCTATACTCACACTGATACGTATTGACTGGTACCCACTACAACGAGGCTCAGTGACAGGTACCCAATGCACTGTGCCTTATTAGTCTGTACCCACACTGAGACTTATTGCTTGGTACACACTACAACGAGGCTCAGTGACAGGTACCCAATGCACTGTGCCTTATTAGTCTATACTCACACTGAGACGTATTGACTGGTACCCACTACACCAAGGCTCAGTGACTAGTACCCAATGCACTGTGCCTTATTAGTCTGTACCCACACAGACTTATTGCTTGGTACACACTACAACGAGGCTCAGTGACAGGTACCCAATGCACTGTGCCTTATTAGTCTATACTCACACTGATACGTATTGACTGGTACCCACTACAACGAGGCTCAGTGACAGGTACCCAATGCACTGTGCCTTATTAGTCTGTACCCACACTGAGACTTATTGCTTGGTACACACTACAACGAGGCTCAGTGACAGGTACCCAATGCACTGTGCCTTATTAGTCTATACTCACACTGAGACGTATTGACTGGTACCCACTACACCAAGGCTCAGTGACTAGTACCCAATGCACTGTGCCTTATTAGTCTGTACCCACACTGAGACTTATTGCTTGGTACACACTACAACGAGGCTCAGTGACAGGTACCCAATGCACTGTGCCTTATTAGTCTATACTCACACTGATACGTATTGACTGGTACCCACTACACCAAGGCTCAGTGACAAGTACCCAATGCACTGTGCATTATTAGTCTATACTCACACTGATACGTATTGACTGGTACCCACTACACCAAGGCTCAGTGACTAGTACCCAATGCACTGTGCCTTATTAGTCTGTACCCACACTGAGACTTATTGCTTGGTACACACTACAACGAGGCTCAGTGACAGGTACCCAATGCACTGTGCCTTATTAGTCTGTACCCACACTGAGACTTGTTGCTTGGTACACACTACAACGAGGCTCAGTGACAGGTACCCAATGCACTGAGCCTTATTAGTCTGTACTCACACTGATACTTATTGACTGGTACACACTACACCAAGGCTCAGTGACAGGTACCCAATGCACTGTGCCTTATTAGTCTGTACCCACACTGAGACTTGTTGCTTGGTACACACTACAACGAGGCTCAGTGACAGGTACCCAATGCACTGAGCCTTATTAGTCTGTACTCACACTGATACTTATTGACTGGTACACACTACACCAAGGCTCTGTGGCTAGTACCCAATGTACTGTGCCTTAGTCTGTACTCACACTGAGATTCATTGACTGGTACACACTACTGTGGGGCTCAGGGACAAGAACCCAATGCAGTGTGCCTTATTAGTCCGTACCGACAATGAGATTCATTGACTGGTACACACTTCTCTGGGGCTCGATGACTAATATCAAATGCACTGTGCCTTAGTCTGTACCCACACGGAGACTGACTGGTATACACTACTCTGGGGCTTGGTGACTAGTACCAAATGCACTGTGCCTTATTAGTGTGTACCCACACTGAGATTCATTGAGGGGTATACACTACTTTGAAGCTTGGTGACTTGTACCAAATGCCTTATTAGTTGTGTATCAGTCAATGAATCTCAGTGTAGGTACAACTACTCTGGAGCTCAGTGACTAGTACCCAATGCACAGTGCCTTATTAGTGTGTACCCACACTGAGATTGACTGGTACCCAAGACATCATGACTTTTCAGTCTGTATTCAATACAAATGTATTTATATTTATGTCTGTCTGATTAAACCAGCAAATACTTTGAAAGGTCAAAGAACATTAGGTTCAAATAAGACTATGTGAACCCAATGTCACTTGCAAAGTGCAAATGTGTGAATTCAAACACTGGGAGGGTCATCACTCTGCCCTGAACTGCTGCTCAGACTTATAATAAAAAAAAGTTTTTGAGTCAGGACACATAATTTCATGTTTCTGATATTCTCGCCTTCTCCTCCCATTGTCTCACATTCTGGCTCTGTCATGAATTGCACTCACACTCATCCATACACCCTTATTCAATCCTGGCTTGTTTTAGTTCCTTTACACGTATGTATAAATTTACATTGTTTTCCAAGTACATGTCACAGCTTTAGAAATCACAGTGTTCCCCTAATCCAGTGATGAGCCTGCCTGTACTAATTGCACAACTTGTCTCTGTTCTGTGTCAAGCTCAGTCTGGAAACCTCATGTACATTTCATGGTTTTAGGATCTCTTTCTGGAAATAAATGTGTGGAACAAGCAATAGTCTGGATTATACAGACTGATTAAACTGGACTCCAGTCCATGAAACCTACATTTCCTGGACAGTTTTCCTTCATGTTCTTTGGTTTTTATAGACCACAAGTCTTACCAAAATAAAATAACTATAATTAAATGGGTAATAAAATAGATGTTTGACTGTATCTGCTGTTATTATCTAGAACTGTGCTCTTTGTTTGTCACGGTCATTTATTTTCCTGGCATTAATTTATTGTTAGAAACATAAAAATAAAACTATAAACTATACTTATGGTTAATGTACTAAGACATGGTATAAAATAATTACTGGATTTGGTATGGATAATTTTATGTTTAAGGACAGAAATATTTTATGCAATTAGAGGCATTTCACCCCAAATGCTGAGTTAAAGGATCATTGCACTCCTGTATTAAATTATACTGCATAATTAGTACAATGTTTTTGCAAAGTAAACAATATAGCCTTTCTAACATAATAAATGTCATTGTGTTGCAGTGGAAGCTACTATTTTGCTTTCTGGTGATCTGCTTCTATAGTGGAAGCTCCCTCTGCTTTCAGTTCTCTTTCATTGGATACAATGTAAATGTTGCAGGTTAAAGTGCCATTGCTTTTAATAGGACCACTTGATATCTCATTAGCTTACAAGGACATACCCTCCTGAAAAGTAGCTTAACAAGCAGCTAAAAAAGGAAATGGAAACCCACAAAAGAATGATTGTATATACAACTTTAATATTTAAATACTAAGCCCGCAGTTGCCTTCATACAGTTCGTAAGTCTGTGGGTTAGAAATTTGCAACAGTTATAGAGCGATTTAATTGAACAAGCCCGCAATTACATGGCCGAAAGCCAAATCCGTAAACCATGTCGTACATGGCATTTCAGAGCGTGACCATGATCAATTAAGCAATCCAGTAAGTAGCGATTTAGAAACAGCCAATAGTAAATGAGACCATCATCATGACATCAGTAAAAAATGGCATTTAAACATCAATCAATTAGTGTTTAGACATCCGATATGCAATCGGGCTTGCAATCCAGAAATTTTAAAATGAATACAAATGAATAAAGAAACTGTTATAGTCCATGTGGGTAGCCTGATATGTATTAACTCCTTGATTCCTGAGATTGACATAACATGGAAATAAAACGTAAAAAAAATACTTTTTTATTGTCGATTTGCGAGCTTGAGACTGTTGTGCAATTAATTCTAATGTCTTTCATCCCTTTCCCCATATTTTAAAGTCCAGTATTGTGTTTTTATTGGCTTTTGTAGTGTTACGATCAGCAGCCTTATTAAATTGTGATTCAGTAAATTTAAAAGGGCTCTATTTAAGCACACAGCATATTATTTTACAGAAGTTTTTAGTTACTGAACTTCTATACAAAAGCAAGGTCTTCACTAACTAAAAACTTCTGTAAAAAAAATATGCTGTATGCTTAAATAGATACCGAATCGCAATGTAATAAGGCTGCAGGTGTTTAACTCCTTTGCGTGTCCTATCTAGTACTTGTAGAATTTTTTGCTACATTTGCCATTCACGGATTTGAAGGCAAATGCGAGCTTGTGGAATTGTTGCAATTAAATCTCGGTTTGCGATTTTAGCAATTGTACCATTTGCGGGGTTGAAAGATCGGAGTTACGATTTTGACAACAGCAGGAATTTTCAGCCTGTAGCTCGCAAATAGATTGCGGGAAGCTGGAAAAGGCCAATTGAATATCAGTAACTTTTGCGGGCTACATTACGGGTTTTGGTAATTTGAATTTTGACTATTTAATAGGGCCCTTAGTTTTTATTTTTTGCTTTCTAAAACATTTCCTTGTTATTAAGATCACATTTGGGAATTATGCAACAAACAACATTAGTACCTAGAACTTTTAGCATATCCAGCCTTCAGCACTCACAGTAGGTGATAAGCAGGAAGATGTTAGCATAATCACAGAGGCCTATCTGCATGCCAGCCTTTGGTATTATTCGACTCACTGGGAATATGAAAAGTAATATCTGCCTAAAAGTAGCAACATTCATTACCAATTATCTGACCCTAGTTTATAAAATCTTAATAACAGCCAGTTAGAAATATAAATATTTATGGGCACATTTTGAATCTGTACCATAATTGGGTCCTTTTAAAGTACCCACTTGGTCATTTTTGTCTACACTGTATTTTGAATAACTAAATTTTATAATTGGCAAAATGTTTTTAGAGACCAAAAGAAAGAAAGAAATACATAATTTTCACTTTTCACTTTTATGCGCAATTATTCTTTCCTGCAGTCTTCCATTTTGCTTTTTGCAGCTTCTGTTTCAACAGGATGTGTCTTTGAAAATTAATCAGCATTCCGTTAGACCTAAGCATCCTATTTATTCTCTGTTTAAATCTCCTCCCACCTCACAAAGTAGAGTGCTAGTAAGTAAAGTGGTATATTCCACAACACCATAATTGCGTACAATAGTAAAAAATGTGAAGCTTGTCACAACCTGCTTTATGGGTCAGGGTGGGACTATCCTGACCCCAACAAATAATCACTCAAAGAAAAAAACCTCTAACCAGGCCAAAGGATAACTAGTTGAACCAGCAAAAAAATGTTCTAAGTTAATACGATGGGCGGTAGGCCTGTCCCTGATTGGCTCATTCATCTCTCCTGGAAGAATATGTGGTGCTTATTGGTCCAGGGTGTTAAGGTGGTGACCAAATCGGGAAGTCGCTGCCCAAGAAATAACCCGACTGGCTAAAAACTACAGGTGTGGGAAATTTGAAAATGAACAGAGCAACACTCCCATTGCTTGATTTGCAACCAATCCATAAATCTCCTACCGGGTGAAGCCCTGATTGGCTCCCCGGAGGTACCAAGGCATAAGTGAGCTGGGGAGAGCCAACTACAGCCTCTTGAAATGCTACTGCACCCAGGAACAGGCAGGAACCAGCCTGTCGGTGGCATGTGGTGGTCTGGTGGGACCAAAGTCCCCCCCAGAACCAGAAAAAGGGAACTTCCCTCCCCAGCCATGAGAGGAAGGACTGGCACAGCGGCCACCAAGGAACCTGCTGCGGGTCAAGGATCTACCCTATTACAGCTTTTATTTCTTACTCAGCAGGAAACCCTGGATGTTTGGTTACGTTAGGCCATATGTCTTTTATGGCACAGGGAACTTTGAAAAGGGAAATGCAGTCTCTTCTAATTGGATGTCAATTAGCCAATCAGAAGGGTGCCAACATGATGCCAGGAGACAAACGGCTGACGGGTGGCATACCTGGAGAGGAGGAGGGCATGGCAGCCTCACCAGTTCCACCAGCCCATTGCTTTTGTGGACAACTGAAGAAGGAAAAATACACCATCAGGCAACCAGAGAAGGTGATACCGGAGTCTATCTCAACTCGCCTTGCCAAGTAAGATGTTTGAGGACTGGCAACCCCATCGTCGAGGATTACCTCTAGGTCCATGTTCACACCTTATTTACCGGCACCTAAAAAGAGCTCTCATTCCCTAAATCAATGTGGCAGCCCCTGGCTTAGGCTATTGTGGACTACCATGGACTCATTTGTGTCCTGATTTCTATGCTGATACTCTCACTTGTAAACCACTACAGATTTTTGTTTTTGTTTTTTACACATACAAGACATATTCATACAACAATCATTTCCACAAAAACATAGAAATTATACACTTTTTTTTATAGCTCAGGGTTCATAAAGCTTGTTTTAATGTGTCATCTCCAGATACTTATCCCATAGGTTCCAATTGAAGCTATTTTTTCTTAAAAGTTTGGGATTATTTCCAATGAAATCTTTTTCAATTTGTCTATTTCTAGAAATTATGTCTTTTATTTCACCCCAATTTAGAAGATGTTTTATTTTTTTCAATTGAGGACTATTAGCCATTTAGCTACTGCTAATGTATGAACCAAAATATATTACACTTCGTAATCAATGTTCTCTGGCAAAATATGAAATAGTACTCTGGAACAAGTTCTATTTTACATTTAAGAATCTTTTGCATTCAGGCGGTGGTCTATGGGAGGTGGTCTATGTCCGACGTGCTCTGATTGGCTGAGCATTAGCGTCAGCAACCATTCAGGACGCAGTGGGAGAAGACAGGGGAAATACAAATATGCCAAAGGCCAGACTGATTAGAAATTTTATTATACATTGGTGCAGTACAGAAAGGCCTGAAATAGGCACCTAAAACATGAGTAATTACAGTACAACATAACGGTCAATATACTTGGAAAAACAATGTGAATTATCTGGTGGAAATGTAATGAAGTTCAAAAATTTGGGGTATCCTGTACTGAAAATTTACAAAAGATTCTTAAATGTAAAATAGAACTTGTTCAGGAATTAGTACTATTTCATATTTTCCCAGAGAACATTGATTACAAAGTGCAATATAAACATTTACCTCTGCGTCATAGACTATTCTAAAGTCTTAAACTATGTGGATCACAACAAAATGTAGCAAATTCTTAAAGAGATTGGGATAACAGATCATCTCATCCTCCTCCTGAAGAATCTATATGTGGATCAAGAAGCCATGGTCAGAACCGAACATGGGAATGGTTCAAGATCAGGAAAGGAGTATGACAAGGTTGTATATTGTTGCCTTATTTATTCAATTTATACGTGGAATATATCATGTGTAAGGCCAGACTGGACAAATACAAAGCAGGAGTGAATACTGTTGAGAGAAATGTCAACAACCTCAGATAGGCGGACGAGGATACTCTGCTGGCTGAAAGTGAGGAGGAACTAAAAGACCCATTGATGAATGTGAAGGAAGAGGGTGCAAAAGCTGGCCTGCTGCTCAACGTTAAAAAAGATGAAAGTCTTGGCAAACAGCAATCTTGGTTTGGGCAAATAGACAGAGAACAAGTGGAGGCAGTGACAGGTTTTATTGTCCTGGGCTTCAAGATCTCTGCCGATGGTGACTGCAGCAATTTCCTCCCCAGAAGTAAAAGATGTTTGCTTCTGGGAAGGAAAGCTATGTCAAGTCTATTAAAAAGCAAATATATAAAACAATCAGCAAAGATCATCATTAAAACTATGGTACCTAAAAATTGTGGAACAAGTAAAAAAAAATAGAATTGTATTTAATGGGTTTTAGACAAGCAGATATATATGCATACAAATGAACAAATCGCTAAGATGTATTTGAGAAACATTTTTTAATCGTATATACTATGAGGATAATGAGCTTTATTAGAAAAATTTAAATTTAAACCTCCAAAAGCTAACACATTTTGTACACAAGTGTAAAAATAAAAAATGCCTTAAGTGACATCATAGATGCTCTGTGATGTCATCAGTGATATTATGAATGTTACCATTTTTCAAATTATAGGTTATGTTGAGTGATGGCATAGCTGTTGTAATTATTATTATTATTATTATTATTATTATCATATGAGATGTCATAAATTATGTCTTACAATGTCATAGATGATGTCATTTATGATGTCATCAGAAAAACCTTTGCAAGGGAGTGAGGACATTTTAGGTTGCATGCAACTTTAACTTCACAATTGCCTATGTTTTCCCAGTCCTAAAGGGACATGCTAGGCTTATGGATTCTACTTGGAATAGAATATACCTATCTTTCTCGTTACTTGTATGTTCATTGTTTTATTAAGTAGTGCTTAAAAGATCTATATTTTATACCTAAAATCTTGCAAATAGTTCCTATCTGGTTTTCCCCTCTGCAGTTATTTCTACTTGAAGGGGTCACACTGTCTCATCATAACCAATCAGTGGCAACATTCTGCAACATGCTACTTGAGAAGGGTCAGTGACAGGCTAATCTGAAACACTGCACTTCACATAAGAGTAAATACATAGGCATATTATATTCCTACTGAAGTCCAGAAAAATCCCATGCCCATTTTAGTTGCCGCCATCCTGAGCTGCAAGCTTAACTATAATATAATGCAGTTTTTTTTGCCGACATATATTAACAGCATCAACCCTTTTGAACAACCATTTTTATTACTAAAATTGTTATTTATAAATAATTAGGATGTTGGCTGTGACATAGAATTTAGGTTTTATGATTTGGGATGATCTGTCTCGGATCTCTACATGTTTGAGTGAAGCCATTAGGCCAATGAGCCGCCATACCTGTCACAATCTTTGTTATTGTGTTTCTTGGTTTTATAAGCACAAAATGTAAAACAAATTTTCCAACCTTCAAAGTAAACTTTTCCCTGGGTTTGATACACAGCTCTCAACAATTACAGGGTCTGCTGACTTCAACAGCCGTGAATGTTTATTTTTTTCTTACCAGCCGTGAAATTACACAGATTGAAGGATTTATACATCAAAATAAAGTGTTGATAAGGTACACATGCTTTATATTCAACTCTTGTAGGAATGAGGGGGTCAATACCAAGTTTAACCTGTCTTTGGTAAAAGGTACCTTCAAGCTGTATAAAGGTATAACAAAATTAGATTAATGTAGCCGGCAGCAAAATGAATCAGAATAAAACAAAATATCTAATTTCCTCTTAGAGGAAATAAAAACGTTTACCAATCCCACAGAACAAAACCAGCCCTAGCTGTACCTATGATTATGGAAAGAGGGTATAAATCTTGTTTAGAGTGGATGTGTTAGATAACTGAACTATAAAGTTAGTTTTTTTTAAGCACAAATAACCAGAAAAGATCAACCCTCACAGTTAATAACTTAATCTAAGGTGACTCTCAGAGTGGGCGACTGTAAGCAGGAAGGTAATAACCATTTGGCATAGTTTTTTTCAATTATAAACCTCTATATAAATTAACTTAGCCAACTGGACATGCTCTTTTTGCCTATTAACCCACTGCAACATAATTATTCACCTTAAAATTACTAGCAGAGAACAAATTATCATAAACTATGTTTAAAATGACCAGTTTTTATGTATAAAGCTAGTGTCTCTATATAAGAAACAACAACGCTCCAGAAAAAAAACATTGAGAAAAGACATGAAAGAGGCAGAAATCCACTCCTAACCTACACCAAAAATTAAATAAACTCTGTTCAGAATTAGATTTACTATTTATCATCCAATACAGAAAAAGCCATCAGGTGGACACATCAGAAATTCTATTCCAAGGCTAACAAACCAGATACTCTCCTAGCTGGAAAACTGAAAGGTAAATTGTTCCAATCTAGAATCTTTAGGATTTAACCATTTAACCCCCCATTTAACTAATTTATACAATAAAAGTGGCAACCAATAACTCCTGAACTAATCCAAGCCAATCTTTTTTCCTAAGGAAGGCCGGGACCCCATTGAGGTTAAAAATTATAGACACATCTCCCTCCTGAATGGAGACATAAAGATACTCACAAAACTTATGGCTGACAGAATTGCAAAATTCCTCCCTAGATTAATACATAAAGATCAAGAAGGCTTTAGACAGACGGGAGATAACATTAGGAGAGTCCCGAACACCATTCATTCGGCACGCCAAAAACACAACCCCACTTGTTTACTAGCTTTAGATATTGAGACTCCCTTGAATGGCCTTATCTTAAGGCAGTACTTTTAAAATTTGGATTCTCTGGCCACTTTATGAACTTGATAGACACTTACTATCGATCCCCTAAAGCATCCTTAAAAATGCAGGGGAAGTCAAAGGTTTATCTCAGTATACAATGAGGAACCAGACAAGGTTACCCACTCTCACCATTACTCTTCGCCCTAGCAATAGAACCATTGGCTCAATGCATTAGAACTGGCTTGGATATAAAAGGAATCAAAATAGGACATCACCATTTCAATTGCTGTCTCTTTTCAGACAATCTTTTGTGTACTCTATCTGAGCCTAAATTGTCAATCCACACTCTTCTACATACACTTGAAGCTTTTGGAAAATGTCACGGGTTAAATATTAATGTAGATAAGATGGAAGTATCTCAATATCTCATCTAGGACCAGGAAGTTTTACACGAAAACTATAACTTTACATGGCCATCTTCCCATATCAAATACTTAGGGGTTAACATTACTTGCAGAGCCTCCAACCTCCATAGGATCAACTATACTACCCTATATAATGCACTGGGTCAAAATATGGATACTTGGTCCAAATGCCAGGTTTCCTGTTTGAGACGCATCCACTCAGTTAAAATGAACCTTCTCCCCTGTCTAATGTGCCTATTTCGCTCCCTCCCCATAGCCTTGAATAATAAGAAATAAGTTACCTTTCAACTACATGTTTTTTAACTTCATATGGCAAAATAAATCTCATAGAATATCTAAATAAATCATATTTAAGCACAAATCCAAAGGAGGCCTATCCTGCCCAAACTTTAAACTCTACTAGAAAGCTGCACAGCTGGTATTTATCCCAACAGCTCATTCAATAACCCACCAATCCTTGTGGATATTCATGGAAAATCT